>CM054114.1:155615819-156215819 GCA_028673005.1 Tanypteryx hageni | reverse complement strand
ATCAATGACCTATCGCGAAATTGGTGCTGCATGTCACGCTCGGTGTATATTCTATCATTAGATAATCTTTCGGGATTCTTATTTTCTACAAATGCATCGATTATCCCCTGACCCAAAACTGACCTACACCCTGCCCTACTCTCTAGCCTAAAACCATGTATTAGTTACAATCAATTTATTTCGATGGCAGAATTCCACAAGTTTATCCCCTCTTTCATTTCTCTTCCCTAGTCCATATTTCCCCACTATGTTATCTTCCTGTCCCTCTCCGACTAAACTGTTCCAATCTCCCATTACTATGGTGGTGATCCTTCCTTTTCCCTCCTCCTCCAATATCTCCATAATCTGTTCATAGATTTCATCTACTTCGTCGTCGACAGCATTAGTTGTTGGCATATACACTTGAATTATAAGCATTTCCACTGGCTCCATCTGAAGTTTTACGGCTATTAATCTATCATTAACTGTCACTACCTTGCTAATTCTTTCAGCTATCTCTTTTCTCATTATAATCCCCACTCCCCTTTACCTTTTCTCCCCTCCCGAGTAAATAATCTTAAATTCGTCTGAATTTATCTCGCCTTCTCCTTCCCACCAAACTTCACTAAGACCTACTATACCTACATTATTCTACGATGAGATATGAGAAGATATATCACGAAGAAAACAGGGAGGGTCCCTTCCATCACTGAGAAAGAGACGCTCTAGAACGATCCGTTTTCATTTCGTCTCTTCCCTCTTTACGATACTACCATAGCCTACTCCAGTGCAGCTGTGTTCCAAGAATATATGCACTTTTATTTAGGTATTTGCATAATCTGTCCATTTAGTTTTTAGAAAGTACAGTTATATTTTAATATACTATATATTTTAAAGTAGACAAAAAGTTGGATGTTAAAATCGTAACTTTCGAAATCAATTTTAATAATGTTAATAAGAGCAAGATGAACAAAAGAAATTGTTTAAATTCCTAAAAATATTAGAAATTATCCGTGTAATTATAAAAGAAAATATTACGAACTGATAAAGTAAAGAATAAATAAGAGATGTGAGAAAGAGTTTTTTTTTGCTGTTTTCCATTCATGTACACTAAAAAACAATTATATAAGTAAATTTAAGAGTTCACGAACAGTATTCTATTTATAAAATTCAAATAATAAATCATTCCTCAGCGTCAAACAAAAATATCATTCTATAAGAGATGTTTATAATCGAAATACGGCAAATTAAAAGAGGTACTGATCCCGGCGCGAAGGAAAGAAACCTATGTCCGTACCACGTACTGATCCCGGCGGTGAAAGGTTAAGCGTGGCAAGAAAAGTGAATTCTGAAATTTCAGCTGTATGATCAGAGAGACAATTATTGATACATACATAGCTATTGTTAGCAGTTACAATAGAAAATAAAATTTCAATAGTCGAGGGAGAATTATTAGTAATTTCTCTGTATTGGTGCATAGATTATATACTCTGGGAAATATCTATATTATACCCTAGGAAAATATCTAGGAGTGGTGATTGCATATACCTAACTTTTGGTACTAACATCAACATTAAAATACCATTCTATTTATTCCGAACGTCTTTATAAATAATATCTCTAAGAAAATTATATTTAGATGAGCTTCTGAGAATGAAGAACTCTTGCTTTGTTCATTTAGTTTTATTAGCTGAGGATGTTATTCTTTAAACCTCTGGAGGAATTTTTTATAGTTTATTTCTTGCATTATATTTTCAGTTAATTTTCCAAATTAAAACCTGCTATACTAAATGCAAATTAAAACTTGCTGTACTAAATTGTTTTACTTACTTTAGTTTCAGTTTATTTGATTCAATTTCCATCATAAGGTGTTTACGGTTCATAAGAGCATATTATAAATTATTAATATTTTAAAAAATTTGCCTAAAGGAATTTACAATATAATCTTACTAATTTTTGAAATAATTAGGCTCTATTGTTTTTCACTATATTAATTATCATTAAAGCAAAATAGGTTAGTTGCTGAATAAATTTTACAACGATAATATAACACTCTAAAGAACTAAATATCTAAACATGGCGCAGGGCGCTCCCAGACTTGAGCGATAGGCTCAGAGAGAAGATTCCTCTTTTTGTGTGTATTGTGCTAATGGTTCGGAATCGCTGAGAATCACTGGTTCAGGTGATTCACCGATTCAGTTGGTTCACCAGTTAATTCGATTCATCAATGCAGTTGATTCTGAACGATCAATGAATTGGTGAATCAGTGAACCGTTCACTTGGTCAGAGGTGAATCGGTTCTTCGATTTATTTAGATCGATTTATTCATAACCTACCCATCCCTATTACAAAGCTCTTAAATCTCATTGAGCTTTCGTTGGAGAAGGATCCCTTTTCCTTAACGGTGTATGAACAGAAGAATGTAATACTTGAAGATAGGAAGATTGAATAATTCGTTCAGCCAAAAAGAATTTCTTTTGGAAGCTGAAGAGATCATCATTCATGCAGAGAAATAGTGCACATTCGTGGTGTTTGTTTTATTTATTTAATCGAGGAAGTATTTCATATAACGTGTTTCTGTTTCTATTCGAAAATAAAATATTTTTTATTGCTTTCCGCTCATAAGTCCTAAATTGTTTTGAGTTTTTGATAAAATTTTAGGTAAGTAGTTATAAAAGATAGGTTGATTACGGAGCTAAATCTGTTATGATTATAATGTCTTAAAAATTTTAGCTATTAATCCTATTCAATGTTCTCTCATTTTTGAAGAGTGAGCTTACATTCATACATTCATCTCTCTCTCCCGCCGCCAGACGCCAGTGTTTTTGTCTTTGCACGATTCATTCTTTGCTAATTATATCCTTATAGAAGACATTGTAGACTAGTTTTACTAGCGGAAACTATTCTTATCAATAACTTACCAAATAAGTGTGTGTATTATAGGGTTACCTTTGGTTTCGCACCTATTTGTACATCATATAGATCCGCGATGGTTTGCTAATACTCAGAAAGTTATAAAAGTTCAAGAGGTAAGTCGAAAATATCGTTAAGGGTGGATCGCTAAATGATATATAGTCTGGTATTATTAAAAGGTGCGGAGAGAGTAAAGTGTTTTTGGTAGGAGCGCGTTTGAGGATTGCTTAAAACAGTTTTTAAAAATACTTTGATAAAATTCGACAAATAAAATTAAACGCAACGAATGTAATAGTTCTATTAAACAACTAGAAAAGTAATCAAGATATTTTGTGACCAATAACCAAATATAATAAAATTGCCATGAATGGATGTATTTGAAATAGGATAAAAATATCAATAAAATCTAGTAACCAAATATTTATTATTTTTAATGGAATTTTTCAGATATAATCCTAATCATGAGTTTAATTTTTTGCATCTTTTTAACCTATTGTAGTCTTACCATTTTTTGTTTTATAGTTACATTTATATACATTTATTTATACATTTATTTATACATTTATCTATACTATTTCTCCATTAAAACAATCATTTCATTTTTTTAGAGTTTTAGTAATGTCAAACATCGAAACACAAAGTTAATATAACATGATATTGAGTGAAGTTTGCCTCATGCCGTCTTTATTTCGGTGGTCGCATATTTACCGAATTCAAATCCCATAACAATTTCTCCAAGTAATAAGAGAATTATTGAGATCTATTGCTTCATTGAATTTTAAAATATCTTAAAATGAAAATATGAAGTCGGGACTTTGAAGTAAGAATGCATAAATAATTGAAGTTTTGTTTTCTTATAGTCAAAATAAATAACGCATCTTATTAGGCTTGTAAATAAAAAACTCAAGAAATATTGGAATTTTCGATTGATCATTAAGGTAACGGGATAGAGTATTGATTTTTAATCACATGTGCGACGAGTTTTATAAGTTTCCTTCAAGCAGATATTATATTATATGTTCATCTTTATATTTGTACAACGAATCATTTCAATCAGTTCGTTCTGGGGTACATCGACAGAAATCCATCAGCTTGTCTGCACTTTATCGATGAAAAAAGTCGTATTTGTTCATACCGCAAAATTCGCTAGCATTGAGGCGCCACGGAAATATCTTGCACCCGGGCGCCAGAAACCCTAGGCGCGGTTCTGAGTATAGCGTCTCGTTCAGAGATCAATTAATTAACTATACTACAACACAAATAATGTAATGAGATGATAAAAAATAATAATAATAGGTAATAAAAATAAATAAGGAAAGAAATACTAGTTCTACTTAACACGACAATACGGCTACTGCTAAACTACTGCTGCTACTACCGGTGTCGCACGCAGGTTGGTCAGCGCTCGCAGGAGGGAGTGAAAGGCACGTCCGTCCTCTTCGTATATGCTCACATCACAAAACTTTTCTAGCAGAGGGGCGCCATAGAGAAATCTTGCACCCGGGCGCCAAACACTCTAGTCTCGGTCCTGGTGAGAGGATATCCTTATCTATCCAAAATAGATTTGCATGATGAGATTTTTACAAAGCGGTGGTAATATATTAAAAACAAGATAAGTGAATTTTTTCAATAAAAATTTCTCTTCGTGATTTTGACGATTGTGTCGATTTGAATTATTTTTGTCACTACATCTATTAGGATCAACCTGAAGCTGCTGCCAAATTTTGAAACTCCTATGTGTATTTTCTGAAGAGTTATGGCTGCCACAGACAGACAGACAAACATTCTCTTTTATTCATAGGATTGAGTTCTAATTGGTCCTGGATGAATAACTTGGGGTCCAGGCGGACCACACGCGTATTTTTATTGTTATATAGCTATGCTTAACTTACAAGGACAAAGTTCAGTCTCCTTGACTTTTTATCTTATTGTTAGTTGATTGTCTGTACAGTCACGGTGTGCAAATGTTTCTTGTCAACGAAAGAGAAGATGTAAACAATGTGGGCCCCATGTGGCAGAGCGCTGACAATGTAAGGAAAGACGTCGATCAGTCTTTACCTGGCTCTTGAAGAGGACGGACGTTCCTTTCACTCCCTCCTGCGAGCGCTGACCAACCTGCGTGCGACACCGGTAGTAGCAGCAGTAGTTTAGCAGTAGCCGTATTGTCGTGTTAAGTAGAACTAGTATTTATTTTTATTACCTATTTTTATTATTTTTATCATCTCATTACATTATTTGTGTTGTAGTATAGTTAATTAATTGATCTCTGAACGAGACGCTATACTCAGAACCGCGCCTAGGGTTTCTGGCGCCCGGGTGCAAGATATTTCCGTGGCGCCTCAATGCTAGCGAATTTTGCGGTATGAACAAATACGACTTTTTTCATCGATAAAGTGCAGACAAGCTGATGGATTTCTGTCGATGTACCCCAGAACGAACCGATTGAAATAATTCGTTGTATAAATATAAAGATAGACATATAATATAATATCTGCTTGAACGAAACTTATAAAACGCCGCACATTTGATTAAAAGTCAATACTCTGTCCCCTTATCTTATTGAACAATCAGAAATTCCAATATTTTTGGTTATTTTGTCAATTTACAAGCCTAATTAAATGCGATATTTATTTCGACTATAAGAAAACAAAACTTCAATTATTTATGCATTTCTACGTCAAAGTCCCGACTTAGTATTTTCATTTTAAGATATTCAAAAATCCAATGAAGAAGAAGATGCCAATAATTCGATTATTATTTGGAAAATTTTGTATGGAATTTTAATGCGATACATCTACATACGATCACCGAAATACAGCATATGGCAAAATTCACGCAATATCATGTTATATTAATTTTGCGTTTCGGTGTTTGACATTACTATTACTATAGTTTAATAATATAATAAAATGATTACTTTCATAGGGAATAGTATAGATAGATGTATAAATAAATTAATATACATGTAACTATAAAACAAAAAATCGTAAGACTAGGATGGTTAAGAAGACAAAAAAATAAAACTAATAATTTGCATTATATCTGAAAAATTCCATTTACCAGATTTTATTGATTTTTCGATCGTATTTCAAATATACCCACTCATGGCAATTGTACTTTATTTGGTTTTTGGTCATTAAAGATCTTGATTAATCTTCAAATTATTGAATAGAACTTAAACATCCATTGCGTTTAATTTTATTTATTGAATTTTATGAAAGTATTTTTTAAAACTGTTTAGAACAATCCTCAAACTCGCACTCGTGAGGGCTTATGAGCGGAAAGCAATAACAGAATTATAGAGTAGAAACTGAAACACGTTATATGAAATGCCTCCTCGATTAAATAAAGAAAACAAACACTACGTATGTGCAGTTTTCCTCTGTATTAACGATGATCTCCTCAGCACCAAAAAGAAATTTTTTTTCGCTGAACGAAGTATAGGTACTATCTTCCTATCTTTAAGTATCACACTCTTCTGTTCACACACAATTCTCCAACTAAAAGCTTTGTACTATTTCGAAATGAATATGAACGTTAACGTAGGAGGGGTATCGTGAAGGAGTAAGAAAAGCTATTTCAAATCAATTTAAAACAGGTTTGCGATTTCCAAGACTCGGTAAGAGGGAGAATTCCAAAAATGGTAGGCGTGTGGTATTCTTCGAGCGAAAGGATTTATGGTAAAGGTCGATGGTACTCAGGGGCGGACCAAGGTATTTTGACGCCCCGGGGGAGAAAGTGCTCCAGCGCTCCCGTCCGTAAATTTTTGTATAGATATCTTTAGAAGAACTTGCTCATTTATCCATTGCTCAGTAAAATAATTGATAATGAAAGGAAATAGGAATTCCATGTAGATTTTATGTAAATTTGTTTCCAAATTGTATTCACTTGCAAATAATTAGTGCCCACAATACATTGGCGTCCCGAGCAGCCGACCTGCTCGCCCCTACCTCGGGCCGGCCCTGATGGTACTTTGCGAAAGGATCGCCGCCTTAGCTGGAGCTCCTCGCTAGGGTCGGGATAGCAATTAACAGAGTAGCGCCCCCACCTCCTGGCAACTCCTACGGTGAACCTATTTTCGGTCGCCACTGATACGTGTTCTAGCGACCTTGAGTCACGCGACCGCGTATCACAACGGATCGGAAAAATTTTGCTTAGAAAATTTCGTGTCATTTTAGTATCTCCCACTTTCCCTTTTCACTCTGACCAAGGATGAAACATTCCCAAACAGAATGCACAACTCGAATTGCAACAATATATAGATTAAATACCTTAATGGGAAGGCGCCCCGGCAAGTCGGCGCCCGGGTAGGCGTGCCCCTGGCTATACTCATCCTTCTCTTGCCATATCGTTGTAGCTAATAGCTTCTCTTAACCACTCCATCCGTAATCTTTTTGTAATTTTATTTATAATAGCTCATTACCTTCTCCGTTCTTAACTATTTGTCCTTGCGTTCGTATTTCTTTAGTTTCTAGATCTACGCTGTTGTTGTGCTAAACATGCGTGCCTGTTTACTAACGTTGTTTGCGTAGTAAATCACCCTATCCCTTTAATCTTTGTTCCTCGGGCCCCTGTAAGCCTAAATTCTCCTCTGCGAATATACCTACCTCTCCCATTTCCTCACTTTGACTACTGTGATGTTGTTTATAATGATCTCACGTGTGAACTGGCATTAAAACTACAACGAACACAAAACTCCTGCATGAGATTCATCGGTGACCTTAACAAGAGTGACCACATCAGCGAACATTAAAATAAACTCTCATGGCTTAAACATGACGCTCGAAGGAACTTGCATATTCTTATGCTAATATATAAAATCCTTACTTATAACAAACCTGACTACCTCTCTTCCCTCTTCAATGAAATCAATACCGTACGTAAGTGTGGTACTAGAGGAAAAATAACCCCCTTATCTCTCATCAAGGGACTAAATCTACAATAAATCCTTTCAAGTCTCCGGTTGCCGACTCTGGAATAACTTAGATCAGAATTTTAAAATATCTCTCTCCTTTAACTCTTTCAAACACACCTTTCTCATTCATCTTCTAAAACATCAAAGCAATCTTAATCATCCCCCTACACTCCCCATCCATCATCCTTAATACTTCCTGGTTATTCTTTTGTGCATAAATTGTAAGATTTCCTGCAATTTTTTTAACTTTCTCCATACGAAGTATAGGGGATGGTATTGTTATCATAAAAAAATCGATTTCGAGATTTCAACGGAAGTACACGTTTTGAGGTCCCCTGAACACGTTTTGACCATTTTTTCGATGTCTGTGTGTGTATATGAACGGCTGAACGAATTTCAATTATATTGTGTATATAAGATTTCTACAACATAATGAAATCAAAATGTTCAAAGCGGAGCTAAGGAGCAGGGCTACCACAATAAAACGTTAAATAATATCTTTTACAAGATAACTATCCTCATGGAGTTTAACTAAACATAGTAAATTTTAATCTTCATATAAATAAATAACCAATATATTACATTTTACCCGGGTCTACTAAACAGGGCTACCACAATATCAAGGTTAGAATTTTTCTGTAATTATGAATTTGAAAGATACCTATTGGCTGAACAGATTTAAAAGAAATTTCGTGTACGGCGAGTATAGAATGGGAAAACAAGATGAATATGTTTAGAACGGATAAAAAACAGGGCTACCACAATATAAGGAAAAATAATTTTCTAATTTCAAAGCTAGTACATTAGTATACGATTATACTGCGACGAATTTGACGAAAAGGACTTCTGTATCACGGGAAACCTGTGTACGCCCCTACTTGTTATATATTCAAATTGTATTGAAAGGAAAGTAGGCATATTAGTTCTTTCCAGAACTACTTGTTTTTTAAAGTAATAGCTATGCATAGCAAATGTTTAAGCAAGATAGATGATATATGTATGCTTATACCATTACACTTTAAAGGAATTTTCTCAAGGTTAGAAATTAACTTCGGTTGCATTTTTCCTCAGGGTTTGAAATTAAAGATGGGAAAGGGAGATGAGACCAAAGATACAAACATTGTCAGATCGCCATTCTTCGACCTCACGAAAAAAATAACTATCCCCGATGTACCTCTTACGAAATTCTTATTCCAGTCTTTAAGGATGAATGAAAAAACCCTTGGAGATAGACCTCTGATGGTAAGTACAACTGCAAGAAATGTTTGTTAAATGTCCTTAATTTCAGTGGCTCATTTTAATGCTTGAGGGCCATGGGCGGTGGTCATATTTTGAGCTCATTTGTATCGCAGCGGTATATTCAATACTTGCTTTATTGTCCTCCAATTAAATTAATGATGCTCAAAAAGTAAGTACTGGCTAATGAATCTCAAATTATAAGGAAATAATAATCTTCTAAAAATTTTCATGACCTATTTGGTCCCGCTAAAATGTGAGGGCCCAGAGTGGCTTGCCCGAATGTTCTCTGGTTAATATGTTTCTGCTTATTACATCTAAAGTTTTTCAACATGGTAAAAGTTACAGATACGTGTATTAAGAATTTCATGGGAAAGTCTCAGATTTTAGTAGGCAATCTCATATCATGGCCAGTTATTTAAACTTATATTTTATTAAATTATGCAGGTCATTTAATGAAACAACAGCCTGACTGCAGAAAATTTGCAAGTATTGATTTACAAAAAGATTTCAAGTAGCATATTGTCTCTAATTTCCTTCCTCAGAATCGGATCATCAAAAATACTCATTTTTACTTTCTCCATATACGAAGTATAGAGAAAGTATTGCTTCCATGAAAAAAATCGAATTCGAGATTTCAACGGAAATACATGTTTTAAGGTCCCCTGGACAAGTTTTGACTATTTTCTCGATGTTTGTGATCTGAATTTTGTGTGTGCTGTAACTCAAAAAATATCAATCAGATCAACGCGAAATTTTATATTTGACGTTTTTGTTATAGGAAGACTTGCTGATTAGTTTTTGGTAAAAATCGGTCAACCGAAAGTGGAAGTTTAATCTTGTCACTTATACGTTTTTTGTAATATTTGCTTTAATATTTGATAAATGTAAAAACGTACTGGAATAAAGGTTGTAGGTAATTTAATTTTCTACAACCTTTGTTTGAAACAATTTCCCATATAATACATTGTTGAAGAGATATATTAAAAATTAAATTTTTCAGCTGTCACCACCACATCACCTACTGGCAACTATTGTAAACACATTTCGCTCCTTTTTATTTTCTTAATTTTTGGAATTTTGGAGCTATATCCAATAGCAGAAGGCTACAATTTGAGTTTATTTCTGTTCTTTGTAAAGTCTTTAAATTTTTCTCACAGTTCCTTAAAATATTTATTATAATTTAAGCTATTTGGAATTATTAGGAATATTTCAGGTATGGAGAAAGTAATGTGGTCGCCACATCAGATTTTTTAAATTTAAACTTCAAAGGTTTTCTTTTGTAAAATTAATTTTTTAACCAAACATTTTTGAATTTTAAATTAACACTAAAAGTAGTGCTTATTCATTTGCTGTCATGGATATTGAAAAAAGTTCCTTAATATTCATCAGCTAGAGTACATTGGAAAACCACCATGCAAAGAAGCAAGAAGGGTAGAGCTCTTATGATATTTCATCTTAAAAGTATTTTTTCATAACTTCCCATCAGTTTTCATAGCCCAAAAAAGATAACAGTATATAATCCTGATGGATACAGCTCAAGTTTTCTTTTTCGATGAATACAATAAAAAATGCAAACCACTTCTCAAACATTTTCTATAAAATACATTACAAAATAAAATCATTGAAGCCTAATAAGATAAGAAAGTTTTTACAATAATAAAAGCTTTAACAGGCATTATTCCAAATAAGAAATTAGTTTATGAAAAAACCTTTTAAAAATTCGAAGAAATTATTATAACCATTGCCAATTTTCAGATTGATGCCTCCAGAGACCAAACAATTCTTTTCAAGGAATTGGAACCTTTGTCTAAAAGGTTTGCCAGTGCCCTGACCAGGAAAGGATTCAAAAAAGGCGATGTATTGTATTATTTGACATACAACTCTTCTCTCCTGTATGTTTTGCACTTGGGAGTCTGGCTATGTGGTGGTGCCATTCGAGGTTGCTTTCAAAAGGAGGTCAAAGGTGAATAAGACTTTATAGCATTCATACCATACTCTGCAAAATGTAGCTTCACACATGTTAGAATTTTCAATTCTGAAGGAAATAATCAAATACTTTCTTAAAGTATAAATTAAGAAATGGCCAAATAATGTAAGGCCAAACTAGTCTACCATATATTCAGCTCAGGGGTATTAAGCAATTGGGCCCCTTGGTGCTCTTTGTTAAGAGCAGGCTAAAAGTCGGCACCAGGTTTCTCTCCTCCTTTGCAATACAGCTATTCATTGCACTATTAGATAGCCATTGTGCATAAGAAGTGGTGAATCAGCTGAGAACATACAATATATATTCAGCTTGATTCGATTCTGTATTTCAAAGTTTTAAAAATTATTTTTTACACATAACTCTTTAGTGTTTAACTGAGGTATGTATTTAAGGTACATGTATGTTTGTCAGGTGATGACACAATCTTGCCTGATAGAGGAAAGCAAGAGTTTGGTTTTCAAAGAGGTAGACTTAATGGAATATGAAAAATTAAAGTCGAATTTCATTAGTATATGATAAATTCTTCAAATGTTTCCATGGCCCCTCCATGGATGCATTCTTAAACCCATTCTGCACAAAATTCTTGGATTCTGTGCTGCAGATTATGAGAGGGATAGGAATTATCAGATTAAAGTCTTCAAGAGGGGAAAGGAGCAATTGTTCCTCTTAAGTAAGTTTATGGATCCACTCCTGTGGACAACAACATTCAAATCAAAATAATACTGTCACAAATCATTCAAACTTGAGATATATTCCTTGAACTCCATTTTCAACAGTATTAAATAAATGCATTTTAGCTAAAATGTAGTGGTTATCATCAATGATGCTGCTATAAAAGATACCTCATGGAAGCAAATGAATAATTTTTGCAATTTATGTCTACGTAATGTTTTAAAAGAATAGGAATTTTCAAATGGGTGTTCGTGAAGCCATAGCTACACTAATGATAATATGGAGAATTTCTTCGAATACCGATTTAACTTTATAAAAATATGCTGAAATTTATGCCAATAACTTACCTTATTTGCCCAAATCCAAGACAAGTTTTTTTAAATTTCAGCTTGCAAAAATCAAGGGTCATCTAAAATTCAAGTACAAAGTGATATTCCATCAATACATCAAGGTCAATTCATCGCTCGATAAATTCGCCACTAGACAAATTCATTGCAAGGCTTATTTGTCATGAGACAAACTGGAATGCGAGACACTGATGTATGGCAGGGGGATACACTTCCTGTATTGGATGAGTTGGGGGTCATCCCCTGCCATACACCATCCAATGTGTCTTGCTTTGCGTGATTTGGGAAGAGAATTGCGATTCTTCCTAGTATTATCGAAATAAAGAAAACTTTTGTTGTGATAAAGTGTCTCCACCTAACGTTCACCAGTCATGGTGTCCCTCCTTCCGTTTTGTCTCGTAACGAATTTTTCGAGCAATGAATTTACGTGCAATGAACTGACTTTGATGAGTTGTCATAGAACCGTAAAAAGTATGGTTACATGTTTAATCGATGATTTTTTAAACAATTGAAATGTAAAATAAAATAATTGTATCAACTGAAAATTTTCATTGCAAATTTATGATCCGGATTTCAATTAATAAAGTATTAATTTTTTAAAATGCATTTAAATCCTGTTTTTTCTCAAACAAAAATTCGTAACAAAGCATTTCAATTAATGAGCGAATTAGTATACCTATAATGAATACTTGTGTACGAAATATACACCAAATACGTTCAGTGAGAAATTGTGAAAATATTTTTTTCAGTTTTGACAGTTTGCTAAAAGGGGTAAATAGGTAAATGTTCAAATTATTCTTGCAATCATTAATCTCACTAATTTAAATAAGTGACATTGAGTAACTACTAATATATTTGTAAACTTTATCTTAAATCAAACAACGATTGCTGTAGCCACAATTATTTTTGACATGATCCTGATTTCATTATGGTATTGTATACATTGCAATATGATTTTTTTTAAAGTTTTAGTTGAAAACTTGTTTAAGAAGCACATTTACCTTTTCCATTCATATATCCGCAGGGGAAATTGCACGACAAATGAGAGAGACTGGATGTCGCTTTGTCCTTTGCGAGAGTGAGACAGCTCCTGCCGTAAAGTGGGCCATTGAACATTTGCATTGGACCGTCCAACTCCTGTCCATCGATGGAGAGGTCGAAGGAGCTACCCCAGTTGAAGATATGGTGTACAAAGATGATGGTTCAGGCAAGTATCTCTCAGAATGGAGTTGTGTACTCTTAAATGCAATATTCCATTGGACCATCTTGGTGTGAAATCCAACACAATACTCTACGTGGATAATAAAAAAAATCAATTTGAATTTTATTACTATTTGATAATGTGTTGGTATTGAATTTAAAGGAATTTAGGAAAAGAAATCATCAATTAATCTTCGAATGATGTAATTGGTTGATAAGCAAGTTTAAAGTAAAATGAATAGGTTACAGGGATGCATGAAAGTTTCTCTAGATGAGGTATTATATATATATGAGTAGCTTATTCAATCGATTATTACCTATATAGCTCACCCTGTGGTTTATAAATTTTGCAAAACCTGTGTAATATATATTTTTAATAACCACAAAAAGTTAGAAAAACAGGATCTGAATTTGAACTACAAAGAAACTGTCATCAGTAGAGATTCACCGATAGTAAATTCTAATAAAGAGCCCATTTGAGTAGGTATGCTATTGGTGAATCTCCACTGGTGATGTCTGCTTCGTAGTCCAAATGTGCATCTGGTTTTCCTAAACCTTTTATAGGTATTCGAAAAACATAATTGCAAAATGAGTAGTTTTCAGATTTCTGAAAATAGGAGGAATACCACTCATATGAGAAATATTCGGAAAGTAGCTGAAAGAAGTAATGACGATTTAAAAAATAGTTGGCCTAAATCAATATTGTATTGTGAGACATCCAGTCATGGTCATCTGCTGTGGGCAGGACAATAGGGGACAGTTACCCCCTTCTGGATTAGGCCTATATCAAGGGAAAATAACCGTTGATATCTGGTTAGGCC
The DNA here is from genome assembly GCA_028673005.1 of Tanypteryx hageni. Lineage (NCBI taxonomy): Eukaryota > Metazoa > Arthropoda > Insecta > Odonata > Petaluridae > Tanypteryx > Tanypteryx hageni. Next base: position 156,201,749 of record CM054114.1, on the reverse strand, counting down.
AAGGAATTTACACAGTCATTTTTCTGAGGCCAGGCAACAAGCAGGTGGGTACTTCCTGCAATATGCTTGAAACAAACCACTAAATTATTAAGCTGGCCAAACACGACTGTGGGAGATTGCCTATCCCCCTCCCCCCCACCTGGAAAAGTTGCAGTGGACGCCCATACAACCCAGGGAGTAGCCTTCATCTTACTGAATCACAATAAAAATATGAATAAGTTATCCAAATCTGCCAAGACTACTGCACAGAAAGAGATAGGTTTCACCTATGAGATTCCATCAAACCAACGTGACCTGAAAAACAATCGTATTTGAATTACTTAAAGAAATTTGATTAGATTTAGTAAAGATTTCAAATTGAAGAAAGTTAACAAAATAAAGTTCCAATTCTACTATCAAATAGTTAATATGAGGATTAATTTGAGATGTAAATGGTTTGTAAACATGTTGGAAAAAAATACGAGTTACAAGTTCCATCACCAGTCTCATTTCCTACCTGTTTATAAAGCAATTACAGTTCAAGTTTACCATCATATATTGCTTCCTCATATAATCTTCATTATTTGGTTGTATTTATAATTATATATAATAATATATATAATTATATTATTATATAATTATATAATTATAATCCAGTGACATTCATACAGAATGTAATCTCAATAGAAAACACCATCACCGTCAATTGCTTAATGTTACATATGCGGAATTTAATTTTTGGATATTACGAGTAGTTGTTAGAACTAGTATTTTTAGGCTGGATTCCAAAGGAATGAAAATGTCCTGTCTGTGTGTGTGTCCTCTATTAACAACTTTTGCACCAATGGACCGGTTTTTATGACGCTTGGTATGAGGCTCATGCTGCCAGGGCCCACCCCAGGCTATATTTTATTTGGCAAAGATTGAAGTCCTGGGTTCGATTCCAGGAATGTTTTTTCCCCATTTCTTTTACATAGGAAATCTCAAATACATCATGCAGAGATGTTTTCTTTAATACATTAAAATATCTTAAAATTGTGATATCAGAGCAAGGTTTTTACTGTTCTAAGAGGGAAAAGAATATAAGTTCTAATTCTTATCACCAAAATTTGATAATTGATAATTTTTTTCTTGAAAAATATTCTGAAAACTGCGGTGCGTCTTATAGCTCAAAAATACAGTTATTTAAGTATTAACCCTTATATGGACTAGAAGTGTATGAATATGAGTGTGTTTGTGCTATGTAGCACAGTAACTAGGGCGAGGCAAGCGGGGCATCTGCCCCGGGCATAACTAAAGAAGGGGTGCAAAAATTGTTAAAGGCAAAGTTGTGCATATCACAAGGACAGGGGAGACTTCACTAATATACTTGTTCCAGATATTACCCATAGCAGAAACTATAAATTTTGATGATGCTGTTGTTGAGTTTTCTGCATTAATATCACATTGAATAACTTTAATATTAAAATATTTATACTTTCTATATTTAAATTATGTGTGTGTAATTGTATGTAATTATATTTATAATTATGTATTTAAATTATGTATATTTATAGTGAGAAATTATATCATTTATAGTTAATTTTTATTTATTAATTGTTCACCTTAAATCCATATAAGTATTAGAGAATTTTTTATGGAGGGGGTGCATATTTGGTAGTTTGCCCCGGGTGCTAAAATAGCTAGTTACAACACTGGTGTTATGTATGTTATAAAATTTATACATCAGACTTTTAAATTCTAAACTATCTGGATAGTTACATGATGGTACTAGATAAACTATATTCTTCCACAGTACAGAGAGCAGTTCCATGCGCTTGCTTGAAAATTTTTCTTTTCTTCTCTTCCCTTATAAATGATTCATTTTTTACTTATGTGACCAATAGCAAATCAAAAAGTAGAGTTCACTTCATAATTAACTCTTTAACTGATGATAAATGAAGAATGAAAAATAAGATAAATAAATATAAGAAGAAAAAATTAATTTTATAAATAGTTAGAATGGTAAAATTGCATCCACTGAACTCGGGTGCCTGTGCACGGTGCATGCACTGCTCACCTGTTTAGGGTGGCATTGATGGAGAGGATTGAAGAAAACATTGGCAAGAGACTGAAAGACATTCCTTTCATTTGAGATGGAAATAATGTCTTAAGTCTGACTCAAATGGTTAAAAGTTTCGGAGGTAAAAAAGTTGCAATTTGAACAATGTCCTTGAGATAGATCTATTGCAATAAATTTAAATTTAATGGGTTTGATAAAGATTATAAAAATAAAAAATGGCCAAACTGAGTAGACTAACAACAACAGAGAAAAGATGCTACAAACCATCATCCTGGAAAGGATTAACTTGTCACATGAAACAATCCCTTTAATTGTAATGGTTAAATAAGGCGCCAATGCTGGAGTAAGTTGAGCCATCTTTCATAATGCTAATAACTGTTAGTCTTTGTGCCATTTGACATTAATCAAATTTAGTTTAAATTTCTCAACTTGTTTTAACAGCTTATTTCATAATTTGCAGACTTGGATTACATGCAAGATATTTTCATGAAGCTGTTTATTACTATTCATTACTATTCATTACTATTCATTACTATTCATTACTGTTTATTACTATTATTTATAATAATTAGTAAAAACCATCATTTTCATCTTGTTTCTTTATTTCCAAATGTTTTGCATTAAAGAGAAAATTGTTTTATGTATATGAAGGTTTTTGCATATAACATCAGTTACCACTAAAGATTTGCAGCAAATATTTCACTGTGAATTTCAAATACATTAACTTTGAAACTGTCTATTAATTTTTGAATCAGTAACATAATTTCATTTTCATGTTCTCCCTCTTCTTGCTAATCACAGCATATAAAGATGAAGTTGAAATAAATCCAAAAGAGGACATTGTATGCATTCCAAGCACTAATGGAAGTACTGGCCTTCCTAAGGGGGCTCTTCACACACACTATAACATCATTTCTTTTTTGGCTGGAATTGGAGCACCAATAGATTTGGAAAGGTGGGTAGAGATATAAAGAATTACCTATGCATTCCAAGTTTTTCAAATAACTAAATTACTGAAGTAATAAAAAGGCTACATTTCATAATAGTACCTCATGTAACATGAAAAAGGAAATATTTAACACCAATCAGGTGAAATGCAGTCATATGAATGATAGAGAACAAAGAGTTTTTACAAGAAAATTTAGAGAGAGCCATGAGCACTTCTGTGAATGCAAGTTCATGAGTTGACATTGCTAGAAAATAAATGCAAGTAACAAATTATTTCTTGCAGCAGTTACTGTATAATTTATGAAACTACCATAATAGAGGTAAATAAAATATTTATTTCATTATTTATATTGAACTGCAAGTTTCATTATGCCCAAAGAAGGATAACTACTCCTATATCGAGTCACAGCTGATACAGATGAAAATTAAATTGGCGGTGTTAAACTCAAGTTATCTCAACAGTACAGGATTATTTCAAGTTAATAAATAGGGCACTTAGTGGATCTTCCTTTCTGCACAACTCACAGTGCTTGTAAGGTTTATATTAAAGGGGATTAAGAGGATTTTCATGACTACTGGGGGGACATCAAGATGGAGGGCAAAAAAAAATTGGATACATTGCTACAAAATATTACCATGCTAATAATGTAAATTAAACAAAAATACATCAATCAAAAACACTTTTCCCACTCAAATAAGGCAATCTACCGCAACCAGAGAAGCACTATACAACAGGTGGGAGTACAAACCATCCACTCAGTATTTTTTTGTTCATTGTTTCACTGCTGGTTCAGGACGATTTTAACTTTAATCATTGACAACATTAATTGGAATGTGAATAGTAATTTTTGAATAATGTTAGCGAATCATTGTTTATCAAAGCGACATTAAACTAAGGACACAATGCACTCTATACCTTCTGTACAGTGTTATTATCCATTCCTACAAAAACAGTAATTTCAAAGGCCCAAAAACCAAAGTGTCAACAAATGCCAAAGGGGCAACAGCATATTTAAATAGAATTTAGGTTGGTGGGAGGAGAAAGGAAGATCAGAGGTTAAGGGGGTGGGGAACAGCAGTCATTCCTGATGGTAAAATAGCAAAACCAACTCAACCCCACCCAACCAAACCTAAAATACTAAAATTTACAATGAGTCCTTAAAAATATATATAAATATATATAGTTAAAAGCTCAATTTAAAATTATTTTTTTCAGTGAAATTCACAACATTAGTCAATAATGACAAATAGCTCAAAACTTGATTTATAAATTGATTTTCAATTCTAATATTTATATCTGAAATAACTAACAAGTTTCAACTTGAATAACTTTAAAGCATTAAAACCCTATAACAATATTACTGATGTTATCATCCTTTTAGTTGTCACCCCTTTGGTTGTCAGTTCATATTCTTTGGCTGCTGGCCCTTTTGCTATCAGCCCTTTGACTGATGGCCCTTAGTCTGGTTCTCTTTTTCATCTGGAATTGAGAACTAAATAAAGAGGAATATGCATGCATTAATTTAAATCAGCATATTAAACTATATTCAATTTTCTTGTTTAAATTAAATACTATAAAACTTTAACTTTGAGTGTAATGTTCAAGTTTTTATAATGAAATTTTGTGAAATAGGTGTATCATGTGAAGATTTAAAACATTTCTTTTTTCTTTTACCTAGAGCTGCAATACCTGCAAAGAGAATACTTTCTGTCATGGGGAACTTTAACATTGGGTCATTTATAGTGTACAACATGGCAATTATTTTAGGCAATACTTTTATTAGCATCCCAAAATTTGATAAAGAAAGTTTATTCATATATATCAATAAATACAAGGTAAGAGATATAACAATGTAAGATGATAATTATGAACTGAATGATTTATATTTTCATATATAATAAGTGATTTAAAAGTGATTTCCCAGTATTTGTATGATTCATTACATTTTATTTTAAAATCAGGTTGAATTATATAAATTTGCTACGTTTATTTCATTTTAATCAATTCCAGCCAAATTCATTATTTATTTACCCTTATGTGGCAAATTGGTTAGCGCGCTGCCCTGAAATAGAAACTCATGATTTATCGTGTTTGAGTGAACTTTTATCAGGAGGATCTGTATTGGACAGCTCAACCCTATCTATTATCAACAAGCGCTTGCCTTTCCTAAAAGTTGATGTGGTAAGCCATTTCCTTTTCATACTGCCTACCTAAAAATATTAATACTTGTACATAAAACCAATCCAATTTTACTGTATAATGGAAAGAAAGAGACATCTTTATTGAGGAAAGAATTATATTTTCATCTATTTTAATTGCTTTGAAATTTTCAAGGTGTTTGGAATGACTGAAATACTGCTAGTCTCATCCTTAAATTTTGGTCATGAACTCCAGCTGAAGGCTTCTGGAAACACCCATGTGATGAGAGTTGAAAAGCTTGGAGATGGTAAGAATTTAAGATTACTACTAAATATCACTGGGAATTATTTTCAAATGTTTTGCACACAGTATATTATGCAGGGTCAGGGGAGTTTTAAAGGTGAGTGCCTCAGGCAGCAGTTTTCTAGGAGTGGCATTAATGGCGGATTAACAGGGAGTGCAGGGTGTAAGTGCGCCAGGCCTCTCTGGTCATTGGGGCCCTCAAATTGCTATGCCAGCATTGGACTAAAAACATGAATCGCAAAATTTGTTTTTAGGCAGACTCTAATCTAGACCTGATATTTATTTTTTTGGTTCACATAAATAATGTAAGAAAAAGGCTACATTTCTTTTGGATTTCCATGCCATGAACAGGGGCTCGAAAGAATGTAAATGAGGAAAAGTGTGGAAGTGTTCATCATGGAAAATGAATGCCATACAGGTTTTCAAATATTGATGGATTTTCTCAATGGAAAAAAGCCCAGGTTAAAATTTGAATTTATGAATAAAATAATGCGTACTGGAAGGGCATTTTGCAAGCCCATAAGAGTGATGAGAGGTCTGGTCATATTGATAACTGTTTGGAACACCAGATTATGGAAAAAAACTATACTGGTGCAATGTATTTTACATCGAGAAGTATCAGTAGTAAAACTTTTAGCAGAGAGAGGGTAGAGTAGTAATTCATATTTTAAAGGAAATTTAATGTTCCAAATACTTATGTCTGTTGATTCGACAACAGATTTAAGTCATGTTAAACAGTTTGGTGTTACTATGCGGCATGTGTTGAATGGTGTACCTGTTGTGATTCTCACATTTAAAAAAATTGAGTCATTATATTTTATATTATTTCAATAACTGGTACATCTATCATTGAATAGCAAACAGCATTTAAGATATAGATATAAGATCTAGTTAAAGTGTCCCAAAATAACTGATCTTTGAATTATCGGTAAACTGAACATTTATGGTAGGAAAAATTTTTATGTACAGTATATCACAAATTTTTAATGGAAAGAAGACTTATTGAGTAATCTAATTGGTTAACCAAATTTTTATGCAAAGAAACAATTTTTAAGCAATATTCTGAATATATGATTTAATGCAGGGCTCCAAAAATATGCTCATCCCCTTACCATGGGTGAGTTAAAGTAGGACAATGGTGAGTAGATTTATAGACTAACCCACCATGAAATGAATTATGGGCAAGTGGAGAGTAGGTTTTAGTTGTATTTTTTGAGTTTTGATTTAATATAAAGTAATTTTCACCAAAAACTTCCTCAGTCTATAGTTTATTCTCAGAAAGGTAGCCCCCAATTTAGATTAAGGGTTTGTTCCCAGAAAACATGTCATAAATCAAAATTATTTAAATTGGAAATTATTTTCACATGCATTAAACCATATCGAATACATTAACTAAGCAGAGAGCATGATTAAGGGTGTGTTAAAAGGAAAACTGAAAGGAAAAAGGGAAAACAAAAGGTTTCAGCTGATAACTTGATAAGGAAAGAAAACCATCAAGAAATGAAAAATATTGCAGAAAGAAAGAGTATGAGAAGAACTAGGCTTAATTAATAACAACTATGGACCTGCCTATGAACAGTTTACCCATGGTGATAATTGAATTCACATTCTTATAGTAATTTTTTGTCATAATTTCAGAAAAATATTTTGTAAGTACCAAAAGGCAATGTTTATAATAATTACTAGAAGACCTGTTGCAGTAGTTCCTGCAAACATTTAGGGAACTTTGCATGGAGTGGCCCTATATGATATGGCCTATGACAAAGAATCCTGTGACAGAATGATTTTCGTTGAACCACTTTTATTACTCCTCTCCAAATAATCATATAGCTCACATAACTTTCATGACCAAAACCACATACATGATTTAAACTTACACTTCCTGGTACACAACATTTTTTGTTTTGTTTGCTGTTTCTGATTGTACACCAAATTGTATGTTCTGTGGGTGACATACCCTTGAAGCAGCAATGTATAGTTGTCCATGAGCAATGATTTCATGAGATACTCCAACCTGCCTCAATGTCTGCCCCTAGGCTTTGTTGATAGTCCTACTGAAGGCAAATTAGATGGAAAATTGTCAAAAATTTTCAATCCGTTTTCATAGCAGTTATAACATATTAGATAATATTATAATAACTTAAATCAATAATGGTAATCTCTCTATTCATCAAATCAGCAAGTCAGATGTTACAGTCGAAAGTGATAGAGGATGAGGGGAGAGGTTACTTAATCAAGGCATCAGGACAATGTCTCTTTGTCTGAGGTAACTACATGGTATATTGTGCTCTTGGCTCAAAAGAACAAATGGATAAATGGACATCCTTCTTTGTTTATTTAGCCTATTTCATGATTTTGGGAAAGTTGAATGAGCTATAATGGTCAAAGTAATCACAATGCAACTCACTCAGCATCAACCATAATAGTTATACCAGATGAGACTAATATGTTGATGATAGGGACTCGTGAGAATGAGTTCCATGACCTGCCCCAAGAATTGCTGAACAAGCCCAAAACTATTAACATATGATCTAGTAAAACAATTCCTGCACCTTCTTGATTTAATAAGAATTTATTATACATTACTCATTTGTAAATTATTTTCCCATTCTGCAGTATGGTAAGTTGGACAATTGAAATTGATTTTAAAAAAATTATGCTATTTCAGGACAATCTCATGTATAAGAACACTTTTCTTTAATATCTTAGCATTGCTATACTGAACAGTCATGTAATATAAAGATGATATAAATCAAGAACCTCCTGTATTTTTAAAATAATGATTATTTTTTACAGAACACTATGTTTCCTGTGGACCTCTCTTACCATTTGTAGAAGCAAAGGTAAGCTAACAAATGCAAACAGCTTAATTAGAAATGCTGATAACAAGAAACATTATTCTTTTGTTGCTAATACTAAAAAAGTAACAAATTGCTATGCTTAGTTTTGTATCTATTAAATTTAATACTTAATGTGTACAGTATAAAAATGTTTGTAATATTGCTGTTAAATTTCTCTTGGTTACTTTGTTGAAAATATCTATTTTTTTATTCATAATCAATTTTATTTAACATTACATATTGAATAATAGCTTATGAGATGCATAGGTGAACACTAACCCATGACATGATCTTAGTATGGATTGGCAATTATTGAAGAAAATAATGATTTAACAGAAAATAGCCAGCAATTTCTATGCTTTAAAATTTTTAACAAGCTATATTTAATTGCAGTAAGTTTATATTGTTTATAAGTATGAACTTCAATGAAATTGTTTATTTCTTCAGATAAAAATATTTTTGTGGAAAATTGTTTCCTTTTTGCAGATTGTAGACATTGAAACCGGAAGTACACTAGGAAGACGAGCCAAAGGGAAATTATTTATTAGAGCTCCATATATAATGAAAGGATACTTTAAAGGCAGTTATGGAGAGGTAAGGATGATGACAGTTTTTATGTATATATTCAGATATAAATTTTGTTAATGGTTACAACAATTTCCAGCTTTCAGAATATAATACAGGTAGCAGACCACTCTAAATATCAAGCTTTTGTATTATGTAATTAACTTGATTATATTTTTAAAATACCACTGTTATTATCAATGTTTGCATGACTTGGCTATAAATTGGTTCAAAGGTTAGCAGATAATTGTGAAAATTCAAATAATACATCCACAGATATTTTACGGAATTGAACAAATTTGTGAGAATAAATATTTTATGACTGTATTTAATACAAATTACTGAGATAATGTTATCATGGTATGATTTAAGCACATAAATAAAAATTATTAATAAAATGAAACATTCTGAAAAAGTCTTTCAAGATGACAGGGCATAGTAATGAAAACTGGAATAAATTCTTGAAAACTTGGATGTCTGGACACTCTCTATCAGTGGCTCTTAGCCTGTGGGGCATGCCCCCCTATGGTTCCAGGGAGGTGCAAAGCATTTTAGGCCAAAATCAGTTTTGCCCTAAATTTCTGCCTCATACGTTTTGCCCAATTTACCTGCCTTAATATTTTTTCAATTCTTTTTAGATTTAGATTAAATCAGTCATTTGTTGATTTATTCAAATGCTCTGCCACCTTACCTCCTTCATAGCAGATGTAGTGCAGATGAATGAATTTAATAAACACATAAATAATATATGAAAAACTTCACAGAAAGTTTTAGGCAATAACAACTTATTGCTGACTGTCCAATAATGACACTAATTTGTTAGCTGAGTTGTGCCAACAGCAAAATGAAACATTGGAATTCACTGATTAAACTCACACAGTTGAACTAAGTTCATGTGCTTAGATAAGCATATGCTTAGAAACCTATGTCATAAAAACTTGGTTGCCATTATTAATATTTTTTGATAAAAACCCTTAAAAATATAAAAGAAATTTTTTAGGGGAAGGAAAGGGGTGTGGGGATTTTAGAAGTTCAGAAGGGGGTGCAACCCAATAAAGGTTAAGAAACACTGCTCTATCTTATTAGTATATTTATTTGTATATTTTTGATATTTTATTAGTTACAAATTTATATCTTTTGGCACATTCAGTACATATAGTGTTCAAATTTTGCTTTTTTTCTTCTCAAAATTTCTTGTGCAATATATGAGATTTTGCCATTCAATGTTTATTTAGGGATATACTTCAGATGTGGATGAAGATGGTTGGCTTGACACAGGTGATGTTGCTTTCTTTGATGAAGATGGGCACCTTTACATAGTAGATCGGTTGAAGTCAATATTCAAGTATCTAGCACATCAGGTAAAGCTAAAATTTAAGTCTATCCCTTTTTAAATGTACAGTTCTGATTAACTTACTTAATTAGAATTATGGAAGGGGTGGATAATAGTAAATCAAAAAAATTGACATTAGTAAAAACTATATTTTGAAATATTAATGTAGTTACGTACATGTATTTTGACTGTGATTTTCAAATATGGATTCATGCATAATAAGAAATAACATAGAACTAAAAAGAAAATAATTTTTATAAACTTTTATATCAAAAAGAAAAATGATGAAAACATTTTATAAAGAAATTTTTTCAGACTTGATTCATATTGGAACTTTTGATTATAAGTGTTTGGATTAAAAAAATAATCTGTGATTATATTGAATCAAGAATTGAATTGAAGAAAGCTCAGGAAATAGCCTTTACTTCAGGTTTTAAGTATGCACTTTAAGCTTCATCAGTTAGTTGCTCTAGATTCTCTGAAAGGTTCACCAACTTTCCATCACAGAAAATTTGTACATATGACTTTTTGTCATGCAATAACAATTGATCTCTGTGATCTTTCATCACAAAAATAATTGGTTCTTGCGACTTTTTGTCATGAAAATTAATTGGCACCTGTGACTTCTCATCACACAATACCATTGGTCCCTGCACCATGTTATCACAAAATATAATTTGTATACAATTTCTCATCACACAAAAACAATTGGCATTTAAAAACTTTGGTCACGAAAAAAAATAATTACTGAGACTTCTCACAAGGAAAAATAATTTTTAATGTGAGTTTTCATAAGTTTTATTGATATTGATTTATCACTCTACATAAAGAAAACATGTGGTAATATCAGATCTGATAAGAACTGATAAATTTCAGTTATTTTCATGTGATAATAATAGCTAATTTTTACAAATGACAAATTCTAGATATTATATCCTATAGTTGAAACTTGAGTAACAGTTTTTTATGACAACTCATAAGTGAAGTAAGTGAACTAATTATTTCCAGTATTTAATAAGGCCCTTATGATGTCCTCTTAAAAGTACTTGAGTGATCTGGTGGATCACAGCATTTATGTCTCCCACAGATGGAAATATTTATCGCTGCAAGTTTGAAGTTTCAGTGCTGTCTCTAGTAGGTTGTGCATGTGGTGTTTCATTTTTCACATATGAGGCAATAGTTTTCATGATATTGATTTATTTTCATTCCTAAAGTTAAATGTAAGCAATCTAAATTGTTTTAAACATCATTGGACTCTTCATGTATTGTATTATCAAATTCTTAAAGCATAAAGAAGATTATCAAAGTGATTTAGAGATAGTGAAGAGGAAAGCGATGAAAAACAGGAGTTTCTCCACAAAAGCCAGGGTGGGCTTTATTTGGATCATACATCACATTTTCTTGCAAATTTAAGTTAAGTTGTCTTCACTGGCACAATGCCACTAAATAATTGCATGGAATAAAACTCATAAAAAAATTAATTTGCAGTAGAAAAGATAAACTGGCAGTATTCAAGCAGCAGTAAAGAAAGTGAAAACTAGCAGTATTTTAATGCAACATGGAAGTAAAAAAAATAAAATGTCAGTAAAAAATAAAATGTTCCTTTGAAGAGGAACAAAAAACACTTCAACCAACTTACCCAACCTGGTGAGGACATGCAAAAGGTTCCTCAATGCAATAATTTCCCAGAACAAAATGTTCCTTTGAGGAGGAATAAAAAACACTTCAACCAACTTACCCAAACCTGTGAGGAAGAGCAAAATGTTCCTCCATGCAAACATTTCCCAAAACAACACAACAAGAACGAAAATCGCCATTGGTGACTTATACTGAAGCTTAGCCATAATTTGGTGTCCCTAATTGCAATTTCTTTACTGCTGCTTGAATACTGCCAGTTTATCTTTTTTACTGCCATTTAATTTTTCTACTGCCAATTTATTTTTTTTTGCTTGAGAAATTCTACTGGCAAAATATTATTTTCACAGCCCAAACAAATTGTAGCATTAAATAATTAAGGGAATATGTTTAGGTTGGGGGAATTTCCCGTTGAAAAAATAATTTTCCCAGAATCAAACCCAGACACTTTTTCATGCGAATCCTTCCCGCTAACCACTCACCCAATCAATAAAAATTCATTTAACCAGTTTTTAAGTTACTTAACTCCCATATGTGATTCTTCCTAGTTCAAGAAGTCGGCAACAATTGGATATATATGACAACCATAAGTTTTTGATTAAAAAATGTCGAAATTTTGCTGTTAAAAGGGTAATTTAGGAAATCTTTGGTCCATATTTGAAACTCGATGGTAGAGAAACAAAACTTCATTCATTTCTGCATTCCTGAGTTCTAGTCTGGAACTCATACTTTTGTTATTAGTAATTTTAAAGTCCAAATTAAAATTTGTGTACACTCATTCCCGTGTTAATAAAATGGGAAAAATTAGAAGAGAAAATATTTAAAAAATTAAAAGGGCCTATCAAATCAGATTAAAAACCATACTACATCACCTTTCTCTGCACTGCAATTAAAATGATACCTTTCTCTTGCTTCTACATTCTGTAGTTCTCGAGTTATAGAATCATACACATGCATACAAACACTTATTTTTATAGATATATAAGATAATTTTTTTATATAACTTATTCATTATTAATAATTGTCAAATATCACAAATATCAATAACTTATCTATTGCTAGTTGATGTCATAACATTAAATGGAAGTTGTTATATAAGATACATCAATAATGAAGTACCCTTTTTCCTTCCTTGATTTCAAGGTACTTTCCAACAATTCTTTGATCTAAGTCAATGTACTTCTGTTCTTTTTTTGTTGGAGAATTCCCAATCTCTAATTTTAAAAAGTTGGGACACATGAAAAACTGGCCATCTTGCAGGTTGGCTATTTGAGAGGGCATGAACATAATTTTTTGGGTAATATTTATAACTTCAGTGTGACCCAATCCAATTGTAATTTCTAACTTAGCAAGGCATTAATTTCAAGAGAAAATCTTTGTCTTATCTAAATTAATTGATTAATAAAGAGAGTTTTCTGAATAGTGTATGGAATAGGTGATTTTGGATTAAACAAACTGTCTAGAAATTCCATTTCCAGATTCAAAAATGTATCACTACAATCTCATTCTTCTCAACCCTTAAACTTCCTTGACCCTCAATTTTGGTATTGAAATTCATCCCACATCATTATAAAAAAAAATCACAAATGTGGCATCCTGAAAATCCCTAATGGCTATAAATCAGGATTTGATTTTCTCTCTCTGTTCTTTAAATTTTTATGGAGATCTAAAAACTATGGGAGCAATCCTCTAAATTTAGGCTTAGTGAAATTTTGTTGTCTCTTTATTGAAACATTGGTGGGAAGAACAGTAACATATAGCATGCATGATATGGATTTGATCTATGCAGCCAATTTGAATTGACACTGCTATCAATAAACAACATCAAATAGTGAAAATAGAATGTTAGTTGATGGTTATGATTTTTTAACAAGATGTATTACTTTAAACAAGGTCTCACCAGCCGAGGTTGAAAGGGTCATTGGAGAACACCCAGCTGTTTTATCTGTTTGTGTTGTAGGCATCCCAGATCCTTTGACTACAGCTGCTGCGAGGGCTTATGTTGTCATTAAGCCTGGATTTAGTGTTACTGAAGAAGAAATAAAAAAACATGTGGCAGGTACATATTATGAATTTCATATTCATAATTGATAAGCACAAGTATTTTAATCTAATGTTAATGTTATCTTTATAGTTTTTATATATTTCTTATACTATAAGTGGAGGAACTTTTTACATGCAAGATTCATAAATTGAGATGCTATTCTTTTAAATATATATTAACCCTTATTTATTAATTATTTGATCATTGATTTGACAAGTCAATTATTTATTCAACTCTTAACTCTATTCTTAATTAAATTTTAGAAAACACTGCTTTCTACAAACATCTCCATGGTGGAGTGGTATTTGTGGATACTCTGCCAGAGACACGAGGAGGGAAACTGGACAGAACAAGTCTTCTTCAGAGGGCAATCAATGAAATGAAATCTAATTCTTCAGCTACCAAGTAAAAGCTTAGAATTCATTATGGCTGAGAAGGAAATTAATGCACAATTTTGGCCAACATTAATATCCAGAGAAAGGATGAACTTTCCTCCTATAAGTTTTGCACTAGAAATGGGTTACATATAGACTATTCGTCAGTAAGAAAAAATCAAAAGGCAAGACACTAAGATGTCTAAAGATATTTATTTGTAATATAATGAAAAAAAGACCTAGCCATTATAATGGTAACTCAAAATTATGTGTAAAAGAGTTTTAATTAATGTAGTAATATCATTATAAGCACATAATATATATTAGTGTTTTTCTAATCATGCAGCATGACCCAGAACTGAGTCATGTTATGTGAAAAAATGGGTTATAAGAATCATCACAAAAATACTATCAACTCTTGCAAAAACATGTAATAAAGTATAAAAAATAAAAAAATTATCTATGAGATACCATATTTTTCAGCATATAAGACGTACTTTTTCCAAAAGAATGACTCCCAAAACTGCCTGTGCATTATAAGCTGAGGGTAAGATTAATACTGTTCTCAATACTTGCACTAAAAAACACACTCATCCCAAAAATAGAATATTTGGAAGTCATTTGTCATGGAAACATTAAAATATACATTATTAATATTTAATAGTGAAAAATTTGTTAATATATACAGTAATATCTTATGCAACATGAATTCCAGTGATGCATTTTTATTATTGCTCTTTATTACATGTCCACTCACAGTAATTACAATTTTGGTGCGTTTATGACATTAGTCACAAATTTGAGTTCCTAATAGAAATAGGCCTTCCTAAAGACTGCATAACCTTACAGAGGTGGGAGGGTTTGTGTACTCTTATGAACCAAAGAGCTATGCCAGCACGAGATAATTCTCCTGGTAGGACCATCCAAGTTGGAAAGGTCTAAGGGGAAGGGTCAAACTAAGAAGCAGTCTTGGGAGTTTTACATCCCCCTGTGCTAGGGCAGAAACTTGCACAGCACCTCTGTAGGTGGTGATCACGTGGATCTGAACAGCTACAGATGGATAATCACTCTTGTGAAACTGGGATGAGGAAATCAAGGGGAAACTACCTCATTATATTTCCATGATATGCTGAAAAGCTGCAAATACCTCTATGGATCTCCCTGGGGTAAAAGACTTCAGAGGTAAAATAGTCTCCCAATTGGATCTCCAGGTGGGGACTACCCTAGGGGATGCACAGAGGAAATGTAACATTAATAAGAAGAAAACAAGTAGTGAGAAATTAAGAATAGGCACATGGAATATTAGGACTATTAATTCAGGGGGGAAACTAGAGAACTTAAAAAGGGAAATGAGAAGTAATAATGTAGGTATAGTAGGTCTTAGTGAAGTTCAGTGGGAAGGAGAAGGTGAGATAAATTCAGACAAATTTAAGATTATTTACTCGGGAGGGGAGAAAAAGGAAAGGGGAGTGGGGATTATGATGAGAAGATAGATAACTGAAAGAATTAGCAAGGTAGTGACAGTTAATGATAGATTAATAGCTGTAAAACTTCAGCCGGTGGAAATGATGATGACAAAGTAAATGAAATGTATGAACAGATTATGGAGGTAATGGAGGAGGAGAGAAAAGGAAGGATCACCACCAAAGTAATGGGAGACTGGAACAGTGTAGTTGGAGAGGGACAGATAACATAGTAGGAAAATATGGGATTGGGAAGAGAAATGAAAGAGGGGAGAAACTTGTGGAATTCTGCCATAGAAATAGATTGATTTTAACTAATACATGGTTTAAGCACCACCAGCAGAGACTTTACACATGGAGAAGCCCAGGAGACCAGAGATGATACTGGATAGATTACAGACTAGTCAATGAAAGATTTAGAAATAGCATTAAAAATGTGAAAACACTACCAGGGACAGATATCGATTCTGATCACAACCTTTTGGTGGCAAATACACAAAGTAGACTGAAGAGTGTTAAGAGAAACATAATAGTTAACAAGAAATGGAACTTTAAGTGCAAGGAGGCTATTGTGACTGAGCTGGAGGAAAGGTTGGGGGAGAGAGATGAAGAAAATAAGAGCAATGTAGATGAGGAGTAGAGATACATCCATAGCAACATTAAGGATGATATGGAAAAGAAGGTAGGAAAGATAATGGGTGAAAAAAACAAAAAACCATGGGTCACAGCATTCATGCTGGAAAAAATGGAAGAGGGGAGAAATTGGAAGAACATGAACACTGAAGAAGGACAAAGAAAATACAAGGAGTTAAATAATGCTTTAAGAAGGGAAACAGATAAAGCTAGAGAACAGTGGATAAATGAGAAATGTGAGTAAATTGTCAAGTGAAAGAATTTGTAGAACAGACCTCATGTATAGCAAAGCAAGGGAACTATTCAAGAAAAAGGCAAGAAAGATAGGACGTAAAGGAATCATGAACAAAAGTGGTAAAATAGTCTCGGAGCCAGACAATGTAAAGAATGTCTGGAAAGAATACATTGAGGAGCTGTATGACAAAAAAGGCATGCCAGAAAATATGGAATTAGATGAAAAAGAGCATGTGAAAAAAGACCAACCAGGACCAAGTACTCTCAAGTTTGAAATTAAAAGAGCAATTGCTGACATGAAAAGAAGGAAGGCTGTTGGGAGTGATGATATACCAGTGGATGTTCTTAAGGTTTTGGGGTCAAAAGCAGTTAAGCAGCTCACTAAATTCTTTAACCAAGTATATGATACTGGCATATGGCCTGAAGATTTTTTGGATGTTGCTATGATACCTTTGGAGAAAAAGAAAAATGCAAATAATTGTAAGGATTACAGAACTATTAGTTTAATTTCTCATACAGCTAAAGTTCTAACCAGATTAATCACTGAAAGAATTGAAGATAAAATAGAAAAGGAGCTGCAAGATAATCAGTTTGGTTTCAGAAGAGGAAGAGGGACAAGAGATGCTATAGAATGATGAGGATGATGATAGAAAGAGCACTAGAAGTCAATAAGGATTTTTGCTTTGTAGATTGGGAGAATGCTTTTGACCAAGTGAAATGTGATAAAATGTTAGGTATTTTAAATAAAATAGGGATAGATTGGAAAGATAAAAGATTGCTTAAAAACCTTTACTTAGATCAAAAAAATTAGAGTCAAGGGTTGAAGGAGAAGAAACAGAAAGTATTTCAAAAGAGAGGGGAGTGAGGCAGGGATGTCATATTTCACCAGCAATACCTATTTAATATTTATGCAGAAACAGTAATGAAAGCCTTGATAGAAGAGAAAGGATTTAAGATAGGAGGTGAAAGTATTACCACCATTAAATATGCAGATTATCAGGGATTAATAGCAGAAGATGAGAAAGAACTTCAGAAGATGACAGACAGGCTAGTGAAGGTTGGCCAACAATATGGAATAAAGATCAATGCTGGAAAAACAAAAGTCATGGTGGTTTCAAAAGAACATAAAGAATTAAATATAATGGTTAATGGCCAAAAATTGAAACAATTAAGTAGTTTCAAATATCTTGGCAGTATCTTAGCGCAGGATGGAAGTAGTACACAGGACATCAGAAGTACGATTGCAATGGCAAAAGCAGCATTTAACGAGAAGGAGCTTCTCACAAGCAGGAAATTAATTTAGAAACAAGGAAGAAATTAGTGAAATGCTACATATGGAACATAGCTATATATGGTGCAGAGATGTGGATGGTAAGGAGAATGGAGGAAAAATATTTAGAAAGCTTTGAGATGTGGGTATGGAGGAGGATGATGAAAGTGAAATGGGCAGAGACGAAGAGAAATGAAGAAGTATTAGAAATGGTCGGAGAAGAAGGAATGCTAATAAAAACAATCAGGAAAAGAAAAGCACATTTGATAGGACACATATAAGAAGAGAATGTTTACAAAGGACGATCCTAGAAGGCAAGATTAGTGGAAGAAGAGAATGAGAGAGAAAAAGAATAGGAATATTAGAGAATTTAAAGCAAGAATATAGTACTTATAGAGGTGTAAAAGAGGCTTCTGGGGAGAGAGAGAGTTGGAAGCAGCGATTCAGCTGAAACCTGTCTTCATGATGATGATGATGAATGGAAATAGCGCGATTAATGCCACAGAACAGTAGAATTCATGTAGATGTCATAAATATTTTAAACTAGTAAAAGGCACTTGCATTCTGCAAGCGTATCATCTCACCTTGAAAATACATGAATTTTTCAGAGAGATATTTCATCATAAGAAATATATGTTTAATTCAAAAAATTTTTCCTCGGGACCGATTTTCGTTTTTCCTTATGGAACAATAATGGAGTCAAACAATCGCTAATTTTTGGAATTTTAGAAATACTATACGTTTTCCAAATTGGGTTAATAATGCCACACATTTATGACAAATTTTAACATTGTAACACAATAAGAAGTGAAATAACATTTATCTAATTGTTTAAAATTAAATAATTTTTAACGGCCGCAATAAGAATTTTATAACTACTCTGAGATGTTTATTTGTTTACAAAGACAAAACTTTATATAACTTGAAAATTTCAGCTCACTAACTCGCCCGGTAGTACCTAAACAGTTATCTAATTGTTTAAACTTTAGGATTTTTTACTGCCAAACAAATTAAAATATCAAAATTTGTATAATCCCTTTCGTTTTTTTTTACAAATTCTACCTTTAAAAAAATTTCAGCACCGTAGCTCATTCGGAAATACATAAACCTTGAAAATTTGTTTAAAAAATTGCGAACTTTTAGCGACCGTATCGTTCATCTTTTTCAAGATTTTCGTTTTTTCTGGTCGGTTTTGCACAATATACCACCTATAAAAAAAAATTTCGAGTCTCCATCTCTTCTGAAAGTGCCTAAACATTAGTATCCTCCTATATGTTATATCATTATATAGCGACGACTCTTACAGAGGAGGAGGATATAACATACGAGTGATGCTTGCATTCTGCAAGCATATCATCTTAACATAAAAAACTTTCATTTTTCATATTTCATCAATACAAATATTTTTTTAAATCTAAATATTTCACCTCCGGAGCGATTCTCGTTTTTCCCTTATGTAAAAATAATGGATTTAAACAATCCCAAAACTTTGCAATTTTAAGAATTTTATACTTTCTCCATTATGGGGTACTAATGCTACACATTTCTGCCAATTTTTTAAGTTGTAGTACTTCAAGAAGCGAAAAAGTATTTTTCCAATTGTTTAAATTTTAAACATTATTAACGTCCGCCGCAACATGTTTATGGAGAGATTCAAATGTTAATTTGTGCAAATGCAATACTATGTACATAACATGAAAATTTCAGCTTCCTAGCTCATCCCGTAATGTCAAAACAGTTATCTATTTGTTTAAACTTTTAGAATATTTAACTGCCAAACAAATTAAAATATCAAAATTTGTATTATCCCTATTTCCTTTTGTTAATAATCCTACCTCTAAAAAAATTTCAGCTGCGTAGCACATTCGCAAAAACATAAACCTTGAAAATTTGTTTAAACAATTGCGAATTATTAGTAGTAGAATATTTTTAATTTTTCAAAAATTTATTTTTTTTATAAATAATTTTCTACAAAATGCTTTCAAAAACTCGAACCTAGAGCATATAGTTTTCAAGATAAAAACTATTAAACTTTTATGTTCAAATGGGGTTAAAACAACCCGTAGAAATTAACAATTTCTAAATTTTTTATTTTTATAGTTGGTTATGAGAAACGTTCTATAATAATGCAAAATTTCAGCATCCTAAATTAATTAGATTGGTCTACACGTTGGATTTCGTTTTCCCATGCTAACTTATGGGAGATATTCCGGAGTCTCTGGAGTCGAACCCAAGACACTGTATGCAAAAGTGAAAATAATTCATAATAGATATTGCGGCCTTCTAGATACACTGATAATTTCATTTTTCTAGCTTACCGGCATGAGCCCATAATTAATTTATAATAATGGCGCAATGCTTTTCTTAAAGGAAAAAACGCAACTTTCGGAATTTCTTGTGTCGAACTCATGTCACTTAGGTAAGAAGTCTCATTTTATCTGAAGGTTTTTCCATCATATCTACAAAAACTAAAACTGTCAGCTCTCTAGCTCTTGTAGTTTGGGCTGGACATTATTATCCTCCTATATGTTATATATCATTACTAGTAGTTGGTGCTTGCATACTGCAAGCATTTCATCTCACCTTAAAAAAACATTCATTTTTCAGACAGACCTTTCAACATTAGAAATATTCTTTCAATTCTAAAGATTTCACCTACGCATAAGCAGCGATTTTAGTTTTTCCCACATGTAAAAATAATTCTTTAAAACAATCCCCAAATGTTGTAATTTTAAGAATTTTACACTTTCTCCATTATGGGGTACTAATGCTACACATATTAGCCAAATTTTAAAGTTGTAGCATTTCTATAAGTTAAATAATATTTTTCTAATTGTTTAAGTTTAAATAATTTTTAACGGCCGCCACAATTCATATATGGTAAAATTGAAATATTTATTTGTGCAAATTCACTACTCTGTAAATAATTTGAAAATTTTAGCTTACTAGCTCATCCCGTAGTACCTAAAGAGTTATCCATTGGTTTAAACTTTAAGAATTTTTAACTGCCAAACAAATTAAAATATGAAAATTTGTATAATCCCTATTTCGTTTTTTTAGTAATTCTACTAAAAAAAATTTTAACTCCGTAGCAGATGCGGAAATACATAAACCCTGAAGATTTGTTTCAACAATTACGAATTTTTAGCGGCCACATTGTTGCACTTTTCAAGATTTTCGTTTTTTCTAGTCGGTTTGGCACAAAATCCTACCTAAGAAAAAAATTTTGAATCTCCAGCTCATCTGGAAGTGCCTAAACATTAGTATCCTCCTGTTATCATTATATATCGACGACTCTTACATAGGAGGAGGAGGATATTACATACTAGTAGTTGGTGCTTGCATTCTGCAAGCATTTCATCTCACCTTGAAAAAGCATTCATTTTTCAGACAGACATTTCATCATTACAAATATTCTTTTAATTCTAAAGATTTCACCTCCGCAGCGATTTTTGTTTTCCCCAAATGTAAAAATAATAGTTTAAAACAATCCCCAAATGTTGCAATTTTAAAAATTTTTCACTCTCTCCATTATGGGGTACTAATGCTACAAAATTTTGCAAAATTTTAAACTTATAGCACTTCTAGAAGTCAAAGAATATTTTCTAATTGTTTAAATTTAAATAATTTTTAACGGCCGCCGAAATTCATATATGGTAAAATTAAAAAGTTTTTTGTGCTAGTTCACTACTTTGTACATAACTTGAAAATTTCAGCTCCATAGCTCATTCCGTAATGTCTAAAGAGTTATCTATTTGTTTAAACTTTAAGAATTTTTAACTGCCAAACAAATTAAAGTATCAAAATTTGTATAATCTCGATTTCGTTTTTTTTATGAATTCTACTTAAAAAAAATTTCAACTCCGTAGCACATTCGGAAATACATAAACCATGAAAATTTGTTTAAACAATTGCGAATTTTTAGCGGCCGCATTGTTGAACTTTTTCAAGATTTTCGTTTTTTCTAATCGGTTTTGCACAAATTCCTACCTATGAAAAAAAATTCGAATCTCAAGCACATCTGGAAGTGCCTAAACATAAATCGAAAATTATTAAATTGTAAATTATAGGGGTTGTTTTAACCCCATTTGCACATTAAAGCTAAATAATTTTTTAGGTACTACGGGATGAGCTAAGAAGCTGCAATTTTCAAATTATTTACAGAACAATGCATTTGCACAAATAAACATTTCAATCTCTTCATTCATATATTGCGGCGGCCGATAAAAATTGTTTAAATTTAAAAAAATACAAAAATGTTATTTAATTCTAGAAGTGGTTCAACTTTAAAATTTGGCTAAAATGTGTAGCATTAGTACCCCATAATGAAGATTGCGTAAAATGTTTAAAATTGCAACATTTGGGGATTGTTTTAAACTATTATTTTTTCATGTGGGAAAAACGAAATTCGCTGCAGAGGTGAAATCTTTAGAATTAAAAGAATATTTATAATGATGAAATGTCTGTCTGAAAAATGAATGTTTTTTCAAGGTAAGATGAAATGCTTGCAGTATGAATCACCAACTACTAGTAATGATATATAACATATAGGAGGATACTAATGTCCAGCCCAAACTACAAGAGCTAGAGAGCTGAAAGTTTTAGTTTTTGTAGATATGATGGAGAAACCGACAGATAAAATGAGATTTCTTACTTAAGTGACATGAGTTCAACTCCAGAAATTCCGAAATTGCGTTTTTTCCCATAAGAAAAGCATTGCGCCATATTTGTAAATTAATTATGGGCACTTGACGGTAAGCTAGAAAATGAAATTTTCAGTGTAGCTAGATGGCTGCAATATCTATTAGGAATTATTGTCACTTTTGCATACAGTGTCTTGGGTTCGACTCCAGAGACTCCGGAATATCTCCCATAAGTTGGCATGGGAAAACGCAATCCAGTGTGTAGACCAATGTAATAAGTTTAGGGAGCTGAAATTTTGCAAGATTATAGAACTTTTCTCATAACCAACTATAAAAATCGAAAACTTTTAAATTGTAAATTTTAGGGGTTTTTTTAACCCCATTTGGACATTAAAGTTTAATATTTTTTTAGGTACTACGGGATGAGCTAGGAAGCTGCAATTTTCAAATTATTTACAGAACAGTGCATTTGCACAAATAAACATTTCAATCTCTCCATATATATATTGCGGCAACCGGTAAAAATGTTTAAATTTTAAACCATTGGAAAAATATTATTTTATTTCTAGAAGTGCTACAACTTTAAAATTTGGCTAAAATGTGTAGCATTAGATCCTTATAATGAAGAAAGTGTAAAATTTTTAAAATTGCGACATTTGGAGATTGTTTTAAACTATTGTTCTTACATGTGCGAAAAACGAAAATTGCTGCAGAAATGAAATCTTTAGAATTAAAAGACTATTTGTAATGTTGAAATTTTTGTCTGAAAAATGAATGTTTTTTTTATGTGAGATGAAATGCTTGCAGTATGCAAGCACCAACTACTAGTATGTTATATCCTCCTCTGTAAGTGTCGTCGATATATAATGATAGGAGTATACGAATGTCCAGCCCAAACTACAAAAGCTAGAGAGCTGAAAGTTTTAGTTTTTGTTGATATGATGGAGAAACGTGAAGATAATATGAGACTTCTCACCTAAGTGACATGAGTTCGATTCCAGAAATTCCGAAATTTGCGTTTTTTCCCATAAGAAAAGCATTGCGCCATTTTTGTATTTTAATTTTGGGCACTTGCCTGTAAGATAGAAAAATGAAATTTTCAGTGTTGCTAGATGGCCGCAATATCTAATAGTATTTATTGTTACTTTTGCTTACAGTGTCCTGGGTTCGACTCTAGATACCCCGGAAAATCTCCCATAAGTTAGCATGGGAAAAAGTTATCCCAGTGTGTAGACCAATTTAATAGGTTTATGAAGCTGAAATTTTGCAGGTCTATAGAATGTTTCTCATAACCAACTATAAAAATCGAAAATTTCAAAATTGTTAATTTTTAGGGGTTGATTTTCCCCATTTGTACTTTAAAGTTTTATAATTTTTACTAAAATCGCTTCAATCGTAGATGCCTACAATTGGGAATAAACTCGCTAATTTTTTTTGATAATATATTTAATCGCTTTGAAGTGTTAAAAAAAGTGTATGATTTTTCAATAATTCCTAAGCAATTCCTTATATCTTGATTATTTGCACTTTTTCCAATGGCTAAATTTAAACAATGCGAGGTGCAATGTACATATAATGCTTGTGGGAGCTGTTGTTGTATATGTGCCTGAACACCTTCAAATTTGTCACTCATGGAAGCAGCACCATCATACCCCTGATCTCGAAGGTAGGAAATATCAATACCAAATTTTAGTAAACTATCTATAATGGTAGAAGCCAAACCTTTTCCACTAGTGTCGATAACTGGAACAAACTGTAAAAATTTCTCGCAAACTCTAATTTCCTTATCTACGTATCTTACGCATAATGTCAATTGCTCAGTTGTTGAAATGTCTGTTGTTTCATCTGCTAAAATAGCAAAACATTTTGCATCATTTACTTCTTTAACATGTCTTTTCAGAATCAAATCATTACAAATTTCTATTATTTGGTTCTGGATGTTGGCGCTTAAATAGGTACTGTTTCGCCCGCATTGTTTAAAGTGATTTTTTTAAATCGGTGTCACCAGCTTCTAGCCTTGCTCTAAGGATTGCACGGAAATTACCTTCATTTTTCTCAGGCTTAACTCTCCAGAATCCATATGACCTCGTAGTGCAATACCTTGCTGTCCACATAACATTATAGTCATGATTATGGGTTCCAAGCGTTTCCGATTCTCAATAACTTGTTTCATTCTCATCGTATCGAGCTGTTTGTCGATAGATATTATTTTGCCTGTCATTATATCACATAGGTTTTTATAAGAACATAATGAATTTGAATGATATAACGCTTTTTTATGAGCTTCAAATGTTTCAACTGCATGTTTCCAATTATTGTACCCACTTGATGCGAGTTGACCTAAAGGTTGAGATTTACTTTTACCAATTTATTTTGGTGCGAATAAGCAACAATATTTACAAAAACATATATCTAGTCTCAAATAAGCAAGCCACTCATATCTGTGCAACCATTGCCATTGAAATTTTCTTTTCTTTCCATTTTTTCAGTCATATATGGAAATGGAAAAAGATCATCTGGTTTCCACTAATTCTGTATAAAATCCACTTTATCTTCATTTATAAGTTAGCTCTTGTAAGCCGCGATATCTGATTTAATTAATGTTCCAGTAGTGTTATTCGATGCAGTCTGCAAGTTTTCACCCGTCTCGGATGATTTTGATAGGACTATCCTGTTTTCCAATTTTGGTTTTTTGGTCAAATACTTGAATATCGTTCCTATTCCCGACTTTCTTTTATCATCCATTACCCCTGTAAATATTTTTGAATAAATTATTTCTTATAATTGTAATACTTAGCATGAGAAAAATTAATGCTATTGACTTTAAACTTTAAATTTTACAATTTTAAGTGAACTTTTACCTCGTAAATGTAGTGGCCAAATGAGACTAACACTTTTCTCAATGAATAAGAACGGCTATTCTGTGGAAACGTGACACCTGGACACAGCTTACTGAAAATATGCACAAATTTTAACCTTTGAAATATATAATAGTTATATTTTCAAATAAAAATTTACAGTATTTATTTTTCAACAGTAATATGGAATAACATAATCGCGGGCAGAATAATAAATAATTGAAATTCATATTATCATAAAAAATAATTTGGCGTGTAATATATGTAATAAAAATAATCAATATAGAAAGATTTTTCCAATCTTTGAATCCAGAATTTGAAATTTTGTTTTTAAAATCAGAAAATAACTTGCAAAAGAAGCAGAAAACGCAGTCAAGTTTTTAAGAACAAACTAGCCAACGACGATCGATGAATTCACCATTTAAAAGTTTCCGGGTGTACAATTATACAGAAAAACGCCTATTACTCTCATTCACAGGTAAGTCAAAGTTACTATCCCTGTTTGGACCTTTATCAATTACAAAGACTAGCTGATTATCAATCAGACCAATATCACTACAGTTAATTTTACATGATTCCGACTTTTCAAACCGAGTTTCTGTTAAGGATATAGATGAAGCTGATGTTAGTACTGGTAATTCTACTAACGGTGTTGTTTTAATGTGTTCTTCTAATAAATGAAATTACGATAACATTTTATAAAAGTTTTTATAAGTTGAATTGAAATTACTCTATCAAAATCATCCAGTTACATTACGGAAGGGCTTTCAGTCTCATAAAGGACATTATTATTAACAACGAAAATTAAACAAAATTCCGCATCATAAAATAATTAGCTTTACTTACCAAATACTGCTAATTGGGTACTGTAAAAAGTGCCGTTTTGGGAAAGTATCCGGGAAAAAGAATTTGTAGGCAACCAAGAACTTCCGAAGCTGTTCCCTTCGTCTGTAGAGAAACATTCGTGATCAACGTAAAATGTTGAGATCAAACCATGAAAATTAATTATTTCAGAAGAATATCTTAATCACCTTTGCGTATTTTCAAACGAATTATCCAGTGTTCAGTCTAAACGAAACATACGAACTTGAACTATTGATGTTGTTTCAAAGAGAAAACAAATGAGACTAATCCTCTCAAATAGTTTCCCTCTTTCAAAAAGGACTAGGAAACATTCCTACATCTGGAAACTATTAAAGGGGTCGTTTCCTTTGGCCCATTCGTGCGGAGAAATGAGAAAGACCCAAGTAAGGGACCCGAGACCCTCTCCCTCCTCCTACGGTCAACGTTCGGTCGGAATATGGGAAGGGATAGTAAGATAAGCTTGAAGGAATGTGTGAGAAAAGAAACGCTTTTGGAATTTTGTGAAGAGCAAGTGTGGCAGAATTAATGATAATTCCATTTACTCGATCACTGTTATTTTTACAAGTCCTTATCTAGCACAGGTATGTAAGTACTAGCAGCGGCCCCTGTAACTGGCGGATCTCTTGGAATTGGCGGCCCTAGCTGGCCTATGCAAAGTCCAGCCCTGCCAGTAACTAATAAGAAATAGTAGTATTGGAAAAACAATGCTATTACATATTTTGAATTAAATGTCAATGTGAACATTGGGAACCTTCAGATTTTGTGGGATATAAGTTATTTTAACAGCAATATTCGTCACAAAAATTCTTAAAACATCGTGAAAATGTTCGTCAGCAAATTAGATTTTGCGAATGTCTTTCGTAAGAACTTTTTACGAAAATGTAATCGCATCCAAATATCGTAATCATTTGTGAGACAAATCGGCTAATTTTTGGAAAGTATTGCGGCATATAGAATCGAATAAAATTCCACTAAATCATTTGCTTCATATGAAATTTTACTTTCTCTATATACGTAGATAGAGAAAGTATTGTTGCCTTTTTCATTTCCCTCAATATATCTAAATTTCAAATGCAGTGTTTAAGCCATCAATACAGTTTATAAGCCACCTATACCGTTTTTAAGCCAGATATCTCCTTTTGTGAATCGAAGTAGAGTTAATACCATAATGGCATATTGCCATAATTTACAAGATATTCTTCGTTCGTGCTCACATAGTGTAAACGCACCTTTAAAAGCCGATCTATTGATCGATTCGACGTGTATTAAAAAATCTATGGCAGGAAAACAAACTTCCATTATTTATGCGTACGTTGTTTCATGTCTCGAACACCTACGATGATTCTGTGATTTTATTATGCGAATAATTAATGTTCTACATTCAAATTTATTCCTTCTCGCATATAACGCAACGAATGTTGTTTAAATTGGTTGCCTAAATCCTCTTTCAAAACATGAATTGCCCAAATTTATTTTTGGGGGGGGCACGGGCCCGGTGCCCCCCCCCTCGGTACGCCACTGATCCAGATTATGAAAATCAGGCATTAAGTCTATATCAGCAATTTTATTGATTTTGTAACTAGAACGATCGTACCAGTGAAACATTCAAAGTTTAGTCACCCCTGTATAATCATATTTCTATCTAATAAAATAAAGACGAATTTTTGTAATTTCGTAATTATGTGTTTCTGTGAGGATGTAGGGAGTTTTACGGGAGAATGAGCATACCACTTATAACTAAAAATCTTTTCATATGGAGATATAATGCATTAATTGCATTTCGCTTCAAGACCCTGCGATAAAATTTTGAAGAAATAATTCAATCAATTAATATTTCAACCAACATGCGTTTTTTAAATTAGGCAAATGCAAAAATCTGTTGCCAATCAACTTACATTCGTAAATTGTCGTTGAAATTGAATTGGAGCGGGGCCGCGACGTATTATTTGAATATTACCGAAAATATTGCGTAATAAGCGAAATCCAAGCAGTCGACCATCGACCCTTTTTTAATGCAGAGGCCCATAGATTCCCATAAGTTTTTCTATTATATTGTTTACTACGTAATTTTATTGTTTGTCAAATAAATGAAAATAAAATCCGGTGATAATATGTTTTTACATTGAATGTGGGCCCAAAAATACCATTTGTAAAATCATTTCGCTCTGCGCGCTTATGGGTTATAGTATACATGTCAAATGCCGATTTACTGGCACTGGTCAATAAGCGGGGGTGACCAGTACCAGTAAAATTGTTTTGGGGTACTTCAATAATTTTTCGAGAAAAAAGGGTACTTCATGGGAAAATGTTGAGAAACACTGGTCTAGTAAATGCACGTTTGTGGGCTCATGACCTGCGATCGCCTATGCGCGCACAAACATTCCGCGGATAATTCCACACCACAATAACACTTGTATAAAGGATTGTTCCTATTTGTCATTTGCACCGAACTCCTCACTTTCATCCATTTCCCTCTATTTTCCCTAAACCACCCTTCTTGCCCCCTAATCCACAATCTCACATCTTCTCTCTCTCTCTCCTTTCTCTCTCCCATCCTCTCGTCCCCTCCTTATACCACTTTCTTCTATTCATGACCTTTCTCTCCTCACGATTTGCCATCCTCTCTCTCCTCCCTCCCTCTCCTCTGCCTTTTTATTTATCTCACTCCCTCCCTCCCTTTCCGCTGTATTCTCTCATATAACCTCCTCCCTTTACAAACCTCTCACCTACTCACCAAAATCTCTCTCTCTTTCCTTTCCTCCACTTCTTCCATCCCTTTCTCCTCCTATTTCCGTTTCCTTCCACTATCTCCCCCTCTTCTTCCTCCTCCTCCTCCGAGAGAGCGAGAGAGAGAGAGAAGTTGCTGCATTTTCACTTTCCCCATACGCAGTATGTATAGGAGAAAGCATTGTTTTCTTGAAAAAATGTGGTAGCCACATGACTTTCTCCATACCTGTAAGATGATCCAAACAGAACTTATGATGCCTACTTTCCATTTAATTATTAATTTAATACTTATATTGGCTTTAATAGCTTTAAAGTCATCGCGGATATGTAGTTCTTAGTGTTCCCAAATTTCATAAAAGCGTTATTAAATACTACAAATACATTCGAACGGAATATTAAATTGATCACTCGTATTTGTGCGGAAAAAATAACGCGTGTACGTATTAGAATACTAGTAGAAGGTGCTTGCATGCTGCAAGCCTTTCATCTAACGTTGAAAAAACATTAATTTTTCAGACAGATATTTCATCATTACAAATATTCTATTAATTCTAGAGATTTCACCTCCGCAGCGATTTTCGTTTTTCCCACATGTAAAAATAATAGTTTAAAACAACCGTCAAATGTTGAAATTTTAAACATTTTACACTTTCTACATTATAGGGTACTAATGCTACACATTTCAGCCAAATTTTAAACTTGTAGCACTACTAGAAGTAAAATATTGTTTTTCTAATTGTTTAAAATTTAAATATTTTTAACGGAGTCCGCAATATATATATGGAGAGATTGAAATGTTTATTTGTGCAAATGCACTGTTCTGTAAATAATTTGAAAATTGCAGCTTCCTATCTCATCCCGTAGTACCTAAATGTTATTAAAATTTAATGTTCAAATGGTGTTAAAACAACCCCTAAAAATTAGTAATTTTGAAATTTTCTATTTTTATAGTTAGTAAAGAGAAAATTTCTATAATCTTGCAAAATTTCAGCTTCCTAAACTTATTATATTGGTCTACACACTGGATTGCGTTTTCCCATGTTAACTTATGGGAGATATTCAGGGGTCTCTGGAGTCGAACCCAAGACACTGCAAGCAAAAGTGACAAAAATTCCAAATAGATATTGCGGCCATCTAGCAACACTGAAAATTTCATTTTTCTAGCTTACTGGAAAGTGCCCATAATTAATTTACAAAATGGCGCAATGTTTTTCTTATGGGACAAAACGCAAATTTAGGAATTTCTGGAGTCGAACTCATGTCACTTAGGTAAAAAGTCTCATTTTATCTGAAGGTTTCTTCATCATATCTACAATACCTAAAACGTTCAGCTCTCTAGCTATTGTAGTTTGGGCTGGACATTAGTATCCTCCTATATGTTATCATCATTATATATCGACGACTCTTACAGAGGAGGATATAACATACTAGTAGTTAGTGCTTGCATACTGCAAGCATTTTATATCACCTTGAAGAAACATTCATTTTTCAGACAGACATTTCATCATTACAAATGTTCTTTTAATTCTTAAGATTTCACCTCAGAACCGATTTTCGTTTTCCCCAAATGTAAAAATAATATTTTAAAACAATTCCCAAATGATGCAATTTTAAAAATTTTACACTTTCTCCATTATGGGCTACTAATGCTACACATTTTAGCCAAATTTTAAAGTTGTAGCACTCCTAGAAGTAAAATAATATTTTTGTAATTGTTTAAATTTAAATAATTTTTAACGGCCGCTGCATATCGTATGTGGTAAAATTGAAATGTATATTTATGCAAATTTACTACTCTGTAAATAATTTGAAAATTTCAGCTTTCTAGCTCATCCCGTAGTACCTAAACAGTCATCCAATTGTTTAAATTTTAAGAATTTTTAACTGCCAAACAAATTAAAATATCAAAATTTGTATAATCCCTATTTCGTTTTTTTAGTAATTCTACTAAAAAAAATTTAACTCCGTAGCAGATGCGGAAATACATAAACCATGAAAATTTGTTTAAACAATTGCGAATTTTTAGCGGCCGCATTGTCGCACTTTTTCAAGATTTTAGTTTTTTCTAGTCGGTTTGGCACAAAATCCTACCTAATAAAAAAATTTCGATTCTCCAGCACATCTGGAAGTGCCTAAACATTAGTATCCTCCTGTTATATATGTTATATCCTCCTCCTCTGTAAGAGTCGTCGATATATAATGATATATAACATATAACATACTAGTAGTTGGTGCTTGCATACTGCAAGCATTTCATCTCACCTTGAAAAAACACTCATTTTTCCGACAGATATTTCATCATTACAAATATTCTTTTTATTCTAAATATTTAACCTCCGCAGCGATTTTCGTTTTTCCCACATGTAAAAATAATAGTTTAAAACAATCCCCAAATGTTGCAATTTTTAACATTTTACACTCTCTCCATTATGGGGTACTAATGCTACACATTTTAGCCAAATTTTAAAGTTGTAGCATTTCTAGAAGTATAATAATATTTTCTAATTGTATAAATTTAAATAATTTTTAACGGCCGCCACAATTCAAATATGGTAAAATTGAAATGTTTATTTGTGCAAATTTACTATTCTCTAAATAATTTGAAAATTTCAGCTTCCTAGCTCATCCCGTAGTACCTAAACAGTTATCCATTTGTTTAAACTTTAAGAATTTTTAACTGCCAAACAAATTAAAATATCAAAATTTGTATATTCCTTATTTAATTATTTTAGGAATTCTACTTACAAAAAAAATTTCAACTCCGTAGCACATTCGGAAATACATAAACCATGAAAATTTGTTTAAACAATTGCGAATTTTTAGCGGCCGCATTGCTGCACTTTTTCAAAATTTTCGTTTTTTCTAGTCGGTTTTGCACAAAATCCTACCTATGAAAAAAATTTCGAATCTCCAGCACATAAAATTTTTAATAAAATTTTGCAATTTGGATAAATTTCCTCGTCGCACATACTGAAAATTTCACAGGCACTCGTGCCAGTTTTAAGGTTATTGCATTTATATTCACGTTCCCATTTGGTTTTCCACATTATTAATTTGCTTAGAAAAATAGTAAACGAATTTGAAATAATGGAAACAATCAAAAAGTCAGAATATTTTTCCCATAATGACGTTGCAGTATTATCTAACTCAACTTGATCCAAACACAATAGTTGTATCGGTAATATATTTGACACGGCAGTTATCGGTGCATATTTTTCATATCAAGATTATTTTTACTAATAACTGGACAACTGATTTTCCTAGCACATCCCCCCCTAATTTAGGTTCTAGGTCTTGTCTAATTCCTGATGTGAAATTTTCATCGTGCAAATCCACAAAACCAATGAAATCTTCCCTAATTTTATTTTCATAAACATACCTAATAACAAGGCTTAATCGTGAAACCATAGTTATAGCAGTAGTTTCGTCAAATACAATGGAATAATATTTTCCTTCCCTCACAAAGTTTAGGATTTTTCCAAAGTTTCATCGCTGCAACAATCAATAATCGAGTTCTGAGTCGTTTTTGAAATCTAAGTGGCATTTGTGCTAGAGGATTTCAGATGATTTTCATTATCCTGGTCACCACCTCGGATACGTAATTTTAATGCAGTGCGAAAGTTTCCCTCGTTCGTAATGCTTTCACTGCTCTCAGGCCTGTCTGAAAAATTGCCGTCATCCCTATGGCCTCAAAATGGTATATTTTGTCTACCTAGAGCAGGGGTGGGCAAACTGCTGCCCGCGAGGGCATTTTATGTGGCACGCGATGCCATTATGAAAGCGAACCGTAATATAAAATAGAGATAATTTCATATTTATAGTTTAAATTAATGCCGGAAAACCTACTCCAGTGATGTTATGGGGATAACATATTATTTATTATTGATTTTCACTAACAGGATCCCTCGCATTACCTCACATTACTTACGATGTGAACCCTAACGTGGCCCGCCGAAGCATTTTCATCTGTTTATGCGGCCCGCCTAAGAAGCTGCAACTGTTAATGCGGCCCGCCACCTAAAAAGTTTGCCCACCCCTGGGCTAGAGTG
The DNA here is from genome assembly GCA_028673005.1 of Tanypteryx hageni. Lineage (NCBI taxonomy): Eukaryota > Metazoa > Arthropoda > Insecta > Odonata > Petaluridae > Tanypteryx > Tanypteryx hageni. The sequence continues at coordinate 156,168,786 of CM054114.1, read as the reverse complement.
ATGATCGTGTCGATAATAGGTCGATTCTCTTGAACTTGCTTCAGTCTCCCTGAAATTAACATGTTTTGAACTTCAGTTTGGGGCTTGCCAAAGTTCCTCAAAAACACTTTTGCCGATTCCACAGAGATATTGTGATAAGCATTGCCTTGGTGTTTTTCAAGAACACCATCCTTACCCAATAATTTTGAAAATGCAGTAAGCGGCTTTGAAACTAAAACCCCGGTCTGAGTGTTACATATAATTGAACCAACAGTTGTAGGAGCGAACAAGGAACAATATTTACAGTAAATTCCCTGCTTTATTGGAGAATATACTACACAAGTGTATCTATCTACGTGAGTTTGATTGAGATATCTCTTTTTAACTTTTCCATTCTTTTGATCCTCAGAAAAAGGAAAGACAATTTTTAGGTGGACAAAACGGATTTTCTAAAAGTTCTTTCTTTGTTAAATTATCTAATTTTCCTCCTAGGTAAATACCGATATCATTCTTCACCGTTGCACTACTATCACTAATATAATGTTCGATATCTACCGAATGAACCGATGAAATAACTGAACTGTTATCTTCATAAGCGTATACATCTCTCTTCAAGGAGTCGACAGGTAGTAGTGTAGACACTGCAACTTCCACTTCTTGATTGCTCGAATTTATTATTGATTCTTTTTCTGAAGAAATGAGATGAAAATGCATCGTTTTCTGGCGCTTTTGTCTGTTTGATTTCATTTTAATCGAGGCATATCAGAAAATGTTCAAATAATGATTCACGTTAATAATATACAAAATTTAAAAATTTATTGAAGGTTCCTATTTTACCGATTAATTACAAGTTAACCGGTAAGCCGATGATCTTCTAACAAAAAACCAGTTAGCAAAAATTCCGGTTAATTGGAAGCCCTATTGTCAGCTAACTACATTCAATGTACTGAACATTTATGCAGACGGACAATAGAAAGATTATACGTCGGATACAATCTGTTCTATGAAAAAATATTTCAAACAAAAGTTCTAGAAAATTGTATTGTGTACAGCTTAGATAATAACAAAAATATTTACCTTAATGGAGCCTTATAGGAGATATCTGAGAAAACCGGAAAAGTGACAAGAGTAAAGCTTCATTTCCGGTTTATCAATTTGAACAAAAATCACACAAAACGTTGGCTTTCCAATGAAAATCTGAAATATTAAATTTCGCGCTGATCTCATCATTAGCTTTTGAGTTAGAGCGCCCACAAAATTCCTTCCATCGAGAAAATGGCGAAACGCGTTCAAGGAACCTTAAAAACCTGCATATCCGTTGAAATCGCGGATTCATTTCTTTCTCGCAAAAACATTACTTTCTCGTACGTAGTGTGTATGGAAAAAGTAAAATTTGACAACTATCGACCTCTCTCCAGGATCGCTTTTAGGCATAACATTTCGCGAATACGACGAGACAGGCTCAACACGTATGGTCGCGCGTTAAAAAAAATTAAATCACCAAAAAATAACTGCGGTATGGTTTGTACAGCGTCATAAAGTTTTCGTGACCTCGCGCACAAGAAGGGAGATTGGATTAAATAAAAAAAGAAAAACATGCGTTGGACAGGTCTCACGCTTTTACCTCCTTAATTCAGGAGAAATCCTTGCCTTGTTTGCCCACTCTCCCTTTTATTTCGGCGGGCGCTGGCGGTTGTCCTCCGCTAGAGGTCGTTACAACTGATGGAATTTAATGGGTCAAAGGTCACCGCTTTAACAAGAACATAGCCACTGAGAACACGCTATGGAGCTATTTTCGGATTACTTCCTCTCCTATCCCCGGAGACATCTTGAAAATGGGGCAGAGGTAACAATGGACAAAGGAAATGGAACTGGATGAGGAAGTCTCTTCTTCCCCGTCTTAACTCTCCCTAGATCTCTTTCCTTATCCGATGTTTTTGAGTATACTTTCTAAGAATTATGAAATGGTCTATTTGAGATCTTAGAAGTGGTCGGCCTGAATTTGACTAACCTTACGTAACAATCCATTACGTGAATTTTTGTGTATCGATCATTATTGCATATTCAGTAGGCATGAGTTCTCAGCGATCGATGTTAATAAAATAAGTTACGCTTGGGAATTTCTCGATTTATTTTCTCCAAAACTATAAGTGTGGAAAATGATGTTCTCTATTAGAATAAATTATTTAATCTATATCTCAGAGATTATATAAGAGTATGAGAGAGATATTTTAGGGAACTGCTAGAAAAATTCAAATACCTTACAAAGAACAAACGTAACCTCATACCGTAGCCTTCAGATATTGGATATTAGCACGAAGATCCAACAATCTTATATATCTATATCTATAAAAGTGTTTGTATGTATGTGTGTGATTCTATAACTCGAGACCTAAAGAACGTAGGAGCAAGGAAAGGTATCATTTTAATCGCAGTGCAGAGAAAGGTGGTGTAGTAGAGTTTTTAAATCGATTTGATAGGCCCTTTTAATTTTTTAAAATAGTTTCTCTTCTAATTTTTCCCATTTAAATAACACGGGAATGAGTGTAGACAAATTTTAATTTGCACTTTAAAATTACTAATGACGAAGTACGAGTTCCAGACTTGAACCCAGGAACGCAGAAATGAATGAAGTTTTGTTTCCCTACCGTCGAATTTCAAATATGGACCAAATATTTCCTAAATTACACTTTTAACAACAAAATTTAGACATTTTTTAATCGAAAACTTATGGTTGTCATAGCGCAAGCTATGTGTGAAAGCGACTTCGTAAACGCAAGAGGTATATTTTTAAGTTGTACGTATAATGCGAAAATTGCGGAAAAGGTAGAGAAAAATATAAAAATTTTAAATGTAAAAAACTTCATCAGAAATGTCAAAACTATACAGTTCAAAACTTGAAACATTGGCCTGCATCAAAATAATTAATATTTTAGTAAGTTGGGTGTAACATTATTTACAAAGTGTCAACAAATTCTGAGTTACTCAGTAATTAAAGAAATCGTTGATATGGTGGTGATTTCCGGGAATAGTGTTTAGTTTCGAAAATTAGAGTTTATTAACGGAAGTCACGTATCAAATTCGCAAGATTGCCACTAAAAAGTTCATTATCTTTGACAGTGAGCCCAATTCACTCCTGGTGTACATATCTTTTGCTAGAAATGCAAACTCTTATGTCTGCGATTGGTCTTCACTGGTGTTGAAATCGCGAGCTGAAATTCTTCAACGGGAAATTCCCCCGACCCAAACGTATGCCCTTAATTATTTAATCGAATAGTGCCAGTGATGACAACTTTACTTAAATTTGCAAGAAAATGTGATATATGATCCAAATAAAGCCCACCCGGGCCTTCATGGAGAAATTCCTGTTTTTCATAGCTTTCCTCTTCACTGTCATAATTTGAAGTTTTTTTGTTAAAAGAATCTTTGCTAAATTTCGTATATCGTATTAATACAGGACTGTTATATAATAGAAGATTGAATGATTAACACTCAAATATAATTTTCTAATCAATATTGAATCAGAAACCCGAACAACGTTGAATTGAGTCAAATAACTTGCAACTTTTTCGTACTTATAAAGTGTTTCTATATACTCTGCATTGATTATTTGTTCTTAATCTTAAACCTGAGCAACATCCGGGTACTTCTGCTAGTTAGAAATAAAAATGAGCCTTACTAAGACGTAACTAAGTGTAGTGTTTACAAAAGTTGTCTCCAGGTGCTGTGGTGGCAGCTAAAAAATATAATTTTTAAATAATTTTTAAACAATGCATAGGGGAAAATGTTTCGAACAACAGTTTAGAAAATTAAATTTCCTACTGTTTTTATTCCTATCGCGTTTTACATTGATCAAGTATTAAAGCAAATATCTGAAAGAAACGGATAAGTGACAATAGTAAACACCCACTTCCGGTTGACCGATTTTCCCGAAACTAATGGACTCCTGTCACTTTAATAAGAATGTCAAGTATAAAATTTTGCGTTGATCTGATTTATAGTGTTTTAATTAGAGTACTCACAAATTTCTAAATCACACAGACATCATCGAGAAAATGGTCATAACGTGTTTATGGGACCAATCGTGTATTTTGGTTGAAATCTAGAAATCCATTTTTTCACGAAAACAATGCTTTCCCATATGGAGAAAGTAAAAATTTAGAACAAAATAATAGGAAATAATGGCGTGAATTGTTATCTCCATAGAATCCTGACCCTTTCCACGATCAAATGGTCTATATTTCGTTGTTTTCATGCAATATATTTAGTAAGAGCATGTCTTTTGACCAAAGCGTGTCCTCTCAAAAATATCGTTATTCCATAGCATTGGAAAGTTCAAAAAATGCGCAGCGCTATGCTAGCTATTGTCTTCCCGATTAGTGCTATCACACCATAATTTCATTCGATCGACTGTTTTATAGTTCGGTTCTTGACCAACAGTTGTCTTACAAATCGTGTGTCGTGACTAGCCCATGGGACAACAAAATGCGTTTCTCCCGTTTTTATGCGAAAATCACGATTAAATGAGAACAAGGGACTCATTGACCAACGTCCGGTTATTACCGATGATCACGACGGTCATATCAACGAATTTGTTTGAACACCTTTCCAGTCACGCAGTTACGCCGTTTACAGATCGTAATCCGAACGAGGGATCGCTGGAAAATTATACCAATTTCACTTTTCCAAGTACCACGAAAATTTTTGAAATAAAAATCCCCCAATCTCTATACCAAAATCCCGCTGCCTATTTAAACTCTTGCGCTCTCTTTGCGAGAACAGTTGGAATTTTCATCATCCCCAAGTATTCCGATAAGGATTTTTCACACTCGTTTGGAATGCTGAAGCTTTAATTGCATTGAGTATTCGAATCAATAATTTAATTTTTGGAATGTGTGCTAAAAAATAGAATCCCTCCCTCTTTCTCTCCCTTTTTAAAATTAATTTTTGGCCTACAAACTTATGACCAAAACTTACGACATCGGAGAATTATTAGAAGACTAGCTGAGACCCGCGGAGTTTTTTCGATTAATTTATGAACAAGTGATTATATAAAAATTAATTTTTACAACCATTTATATATAGTTAATATCATTTTAGCATGAAAATTATTACTTCAATTTAAACGCAGTTATTTTGTAAGTCCTTGACTACCATTCATGTACGATTTACTAATACGGTTGCGGTATTTAGATTTCATACGAGCATTATTATTGTTCCACATTTTTATAGTGATTTTTACCAAGACACAGGACCATTTCATAAGACTGTTTCTCTTGGAAACCAGCCTAAAAATTTGGATTTTTCCTTAAAGGATTTTGTTCGACATTACTGTTTAAAATACGATTAAAACTAAAATTCACTGATAAATCATTCACGATGACGAAATAAAATTCGTGGTTTATGTAAATTTATGGCGGAAATTCATATTTTTCATTGAAGACTCAAAAATGCGGTAACAATGCCGGTTGCTATGGAAGTTGCAAGTACCCACTGTCAAAGTACTTTTAAAAAAATAGGCACTTTTTTATTTTTAAACATTTTCACGCTGGCATTAAACAAATAAATCTTCATTAAATTTCCTAGCACCGTAACTTTTTATGCCTAAAGCTTCTTTTACTTTCTGCAACATTCCATTACGTGAGTTTTATATTTATTGTTTACTGTTTAATGCATTTAGATTTGTTTTCAATAATTTTAATTTAATTTTAACTTAATAATCCACGCATGCTCGTCATATTTGACGGAAAATTGTGCTAGTTAGCTGTTATACTGCTTAAGACACAATAAATGGTCATTTTTTCGGGTAGAGATATTATTTAAGTTGCTCCATAAGTTAATGACTTTAATTAGAAGTTCCATAGCGCAGACGTCCATTCGCTGTATATTTAGACAAAAGTTTTTAGAAAAATGTTCAAGTTGATTTTTATTTTTCATAGGTCTGTTTGATCGTAAATTAAGTGCGAATGTTTGTGATTAATTTTTTTCGGCATTGACGCGTGGCCGGTGCATTTATTACTTCATATTAAACAAACCACAGAACATACGATATGCTGTACCATAAGAAATAGTGAATAAAACAAAAAATATTGTGTACCGGTAGTATAAGTCAGGCAAGTACGTGCTTTTTGTTATGAAAATGGCGTGAGCTATATAATTATTTTAAGAGGGGCAATAAAAGTGGTTCAACTAATAACACTCTTTGTAACAATTTTTTGTCATAGAAACGATCGCAGTGGGTCACTTCACGCAATGGTCTCTAGATGTTTGCAGGAAGTATATACTGCAACGGGCCCCTAGTTTATTGTTATTACTTCATTTTTGACAAGGGGCTCATAATTTAGCATATCTTACTGATTTTTCATATCGAAATCAAATATATTTAGAATACTTTTATCATAATCCCGTCATATTTGACAAGCAATTACGCTAGTATCATTTATATATTAATACTCAATGTCTGTCCGTCCGTCCACCCTTTTATCTCCTGAACAGCTTTCCATAGATAAATGCTGTAAGCGCCATTTTGTTTCTGCCAACTAGGAGGCCCCAAGAAAACGATTTTCGTTTACAGAAGTGTCCAGGATCTGACTCCGTGAGACGATTATATTTCCTCATATGTTTACACAGGGGTTTCGATTTTTCAAGGTGCAAGGTTTATTTCTTTCATTCATTAAAATACGTAAATAGGGACCGAATTTCTCCGTTTTTACTACATTCAACGGCTAAAACTATAAAATCTCTCATTATTGCAATGTGTAGACGTTACACGGAAGAATTTTTCAATAACACGCGTTTTTTTTCGTATTGTTTTCGGGCGTTGCCAAGGTAACCCGCATTGTTGCCTCCGATTGAATTAGCGTCTATTAAGCCTTCAAATAGACGAAAAAATTGCGTTATTCGCTTCGCGCTTTTTATGAAGCATCAAAATTATAGTTGTATCAATGTTAAACTTAACGTTACAACGTTAATAAGTTTGTCTCCCACGATGTTTAATGGGCACTTGGAAGAAATTATAAGAGAAAATGGGGTGTGAGTATAAGTGGAATGAGAATAGAATGCATTAGATTTGCTGATGAAATGGCAGTAGGGGCACATAATGAAAAACAACTGAATATGATGTTAAAGAAGTTAAATAAATGTTGCTGTAAGTATGGAATGAACTCAATCCAAAGAAGACCAAAGTAATTAAATAGGTTGTAAGAGTGAGATTATGGATAGTAATATAAATGGGGTGAGGATCGGACAGGTGGAATGCGGTTTAGATATTTTGGAAGCACAATAGTAGATAATGGAAGAAGCATATAAGAGGTAAGAGAGAGAGAGAGAGAGAATAAAATGGCAAAAGAATCTTCCAAGAAGAAAAAAATAAGACGTTATGCGGACCATTGAAAATGGAATTGAGAAAAAGACTGATAAAGTGCTTAGTGTGGAGTGCAGCACACTACACTCGACGAGAGACGCGGTCACTGAGAAAGAAAGATATAAAGAGAATGGAAGCTTTTGAGTAACGTGAAAGTGTTGGAAAGGGAACAAGAAGAATGTACGTTATAATGCAAGTCATTGGAAAAAGGAGTGGACAGGGCAGGTGCTGAGAGGAGGTGGACTGCTGAAAGCGACGGCTTTGGAAGGAAAAGTTACGGGAAGGAAGAAGAAAGATGTCGGATAGTTTGAAGGGAAAGGATAGCATCGCGAAATGAAGAAAAAAGCAAAAAATGGGAAGAATGGAGGAGAGGGTATTGAAGAAGGGCCGGCTGAATCAAGGACCTGTAATAAGAACGAACACTAGTGATGATGATGAAATCGCCCTATAACCAGTTAATTTTTCTACTTTCCGTACACAGTTTCGCTTGAAAATCGCGAGCAATCAAAAGTATCGATCCTACGTTTTTTTATTTAAGGATTAGGTCATCTAAGGCTGTTTGTTTATGAGTAAACAACGCACAATCGGCGGGATAAGTAAGTTCCTTAGTCTCATATGATGACTGACTAGCGTTTGCCGTATCTACAAATTACGAATCTCTCGAAATGGGTTCGGACGTTATTTGGCGACCTTGAAAGAGAGAGAGAGGGAGAGTTGACGAACGACGTGACGGTAGCAATTAGCACACAGGTCGACCCTAGGCGGATTTTCATCCGCTACGAATTGCGCGTCCGACAGAGAACTATTCGTGCGAGGAACAAATCGACGACATTACAACACTGTGAATCCTATAAAAAGAAAAGGCTCATTGGAATCACGCAGACTAGAAGCGGCTCAAATTTCGCCATCGTACTTTTAAAATTTAAGCAACTAATCCCGTTTGAAAAACAATAGGAAAAGAACGTGAAATTATACTTGAAAATTGGCAACTAGCGCCAAGATTAAACAATTATCGTGCATAAGATACTTGGTTTCAAATTAAATGGATTTTTTTGACAAGCTATACTATATTGAGTGATCGTATTGAATAAATACATGTGTGCGTGCGTTTTTGGATGCGTTTTTGTGTGCGTGCGCGTGTGTAGCTGGGTGGATGGAATTTCTGGTTAATCAACTTCTTGGATTATTATAATATCTGGGCGGATGGTGGCAATGCTATCTTTCCACGCTTTTAGTTCGCGAAAGAATCTCTCATTAAAAGTGTAAATTTAGTTCTGAGAATTTTTCAGCGCTATAAACGTATATATGAATACATTCTTGCTGAATTAATATGATTTGCATGCATCCTTCTCATAAGCATAAGCTGATTTTTGCAGCAGCTTCCTCCGCCAAGAAGTCAATCAAAGGTTTTCTCCCGAATCGAGCGAGCTGTAGTTGAGGTCAAAGTTATGTGATATTTCAACGATGATAAAGATAACGTTAAACTTAGCGCGTAAATGACATGCGACCAGGTTTTTCCGACTAATGTCAGCCTAGCAGAACACGCCGGATTTTGCAAAATATTAGCACCCGATCCATCATTATAGAATTCATTAATTATTTAAATGCTCACTTAAATTCTTTGAGAAATTTGTTGCGAAATATTACCTGAATTTAGTTTTAGCTTAGAATCACCCTATAAATAATTGTAATGGAATGAATTTCAGCGAATTGTTTACCAACGAGAAATGTGCATAACTATTTTATAATTGGTGAAAACGGCGTATTATCGTGTTAACGCCTTCGCTATTTATCCGAGAGTATGCCAACCAGATAGGTTAACATCGCCGACGTGACGTCACCAGTTGATATTTCCCTCGGTTGACTCTCTCCTTAAGTACCTTTCGCCGTAATGATGAGAAAACAATGGCGCATCACCGTCGGCAAATATTTACGTTTAATGGATGTTGAGGAGTTTATTTCTTTGTAATTTTTATTGCTTTCTCTCCCCTTGGTTGGTGTCGCTTATTAGCACTAGGCCAAGTACAACCCATAGAGAAATTTAATTAATTTTTGTTTAATATAACCCTTTTCACTCGCGGATATGGACGAAAACTACTAAGCTTGCATCTGTAACCAGGAAAGAAGAAAACCGTGCGTCTTAATATCTTGGAATTGCAAGTTAACTCCCGTCTGGTTCAGAGGGGGAGATCGCACCCAGCAGGGAATTATGGCGTTTGTGGGATCTAGGCGCAAGATTATATGTAGGACCACCATTTCATATTAATGAAATGAAAACAAAAGAAACACGAAGGCATTTTATTTTTAACTTACAAAAATACAATAGAAAGTAATGAAAAATAATTGTGCACTTTTCTATCCTTTCATAGCGCTTATGTCAATTTTTGCACCACAACTCACCTGAAATCTGGGGCCTCTAGAAATGTGAGGCCCTATACATTAATGCGCCACTCCTTACATCGACATACCCAATTAAAAGCATGGAGAAAAATATCTTTTTTATCCCTTTATTCCTTTCATACAATTCCACAGAACGATGGATTCCATAGTAAATTATATTGTGGAAAGTAAAGTTTATATCCACGTGAGGTTATTCTTAATTATAAAACCCAAGATATTAGAAGGCGAAAACTTCTGACCTTGATCGGCAAGTGGAAGACTCAGGTTCGATCCGCCACCATGGTCAGAATTTTTCTCATTTCCTCACTTGGATCTTGCTTAGAAACGTTCACATTTCTTATCGAACACTTGGCACTAATTTTTAGCCTACTTCCCAAAATGGAGATAGGCTTGTGGTTTCGTCGTCGTGTCCGTCTGTCTGTTCCCCCTCCCCTATTAACTTTTGAACCAATGGATCGATTTTCATGACACTTGGTGGAAATTTCTAGCTACTAGCGCCGAGCTTCCGAGGATAGGTTTTGTTGCGAAGATTGAAATGTCGGGTCCCATTCCAGGATCTCTCCTCCCATTTGATTTACATGGGAAATCTGAAATCCATCGTGCAGGGTAAATTTCTCTTGCACATTTATATATCTTAGAAAGGAATGGGGGTTCTAATTTTTTATCATAGAATGTTGCTTATCGATCGTATTTATTCGAATTTCGAGTAAATACTGGCGTTTTGCTGTTTTCATCACTCATTACGAGAGTTTTTACCATTGCAACAACTACTGTTGGACTCGGATTCGGTATAGTCTAATACATAAACACGTTATTTTTGCCGCACAAATGCGCGTGATCAACTTAGTTTTCCGTTCGAATGTATTTGTAATATTTTATAACGTTAAATTATGAAATTTGAGAACACAAAGATCTACATATCCGCGGTGATTTTAAAGCTCTTAAAGCTAATATAAGTAATTGCTGCACCACATTTAATTTAAAATATTTACGTAGAAAGTAGGCATCATAACCTCTGTTTGGTCCATTTTGTTCTACGAATAATTACTTCAACAAACACACATGAAACTCGAGCGACGCAGTTATATACGACTAAGATGACCAGATGTCTCGATTTCGGCGGGACAGTCCCGCTTTTGTGCAACATGTCCCGCTGTCCCCCAAAATCTTTAGGGGACCCAAAATTGTCCCGCTTTTGATGATAAATGTCCCGATCATTCCAATTTTTTTACAACATATGAAACATAAAAAGGTAACTCACAAAAACGAATTTATCAACATAAGGCAATCAAAGATACATAAATAATAACAGCGATTGATACAAAAGTAATAATAATCAAAAGAATATTAATCATTCTCGTCCACAACAAAGCGAACGTCACCAATCGACCGTGATGCAGCTTTCAAATTGGCTAATAGCATTTCGCATATGCCGAAACAAATGACGACGTAATTAATCGGGATTCCCCTTATTCAAACGTGTCGTCAAGTTTGTATGGTATCGGTCTAGATGGCGTCTCACCGTCTGTCTGACTAAGTTTGAGGAGCTTGGATTGTATCTAAGATACCGACGCTAGGTGGAACTATTCACTGATTTCAGAGGCAGAGATATCAGCCACAAACAAATGTCAGAATTAAATTAGTTTATATTATGTCTCCATGTAACTAATTTTTCTTTAGAAGATACTTTCTCACAAATGAATAAGTTGTCGACATTTGAAAAATCGCAACTCGAAGTCGGAACTCTCAAGGTCTTAATAGTAACAAAAATAAATTTCAAGCAAATCTGATTGGAACTCTATAATACATTCTCTGAAATCCACTTCTGAGTTACTAAAGAAGATTTCATCCAGTGAAAAGTACGAAAATTAAAGGTAGCTGTGAATTTGGTAAATTATCATTATACGTTGTAAACCTATATTAATTACACTGATGTTTAATATATGGCAGATCGGATATAGTTTTTTTTGGCCGTGTAATCAATCGTTCCCCCTTTAAATTGAAAATTTCTTAAAGATTATAGGTTATATTAGAGGGGTCTAAAAATATATATTAAAGGATGATATGATAATTTATTGTTTGGAGTTAGAAATTCACGACCAAGTTGGAGAAATTTTGAGAAGATATTGTTCATGAAATTTCTTTGGTTGTGTGCACTCCTCTAAGAAAAATTGCTTAAATAAAATCACACTATACTATAAGTGTTAAAAATACTGGAAGAATGGCTCACTAGTTCATTTAAATGCATAATGCTAACAATATTTTTAGTTTTAGACCCTTTATTGTAGAAGGATTTTCCTTGTGTAATTTATAATATAAAAGGGTCGACTGATTACGCACAACCATTTTTCCATTGTTTGTGAATTCCGTAAGACGTCTCAATTTATCTGAATTAGCAGCTGAACAGTAGTCGGTCGCCGTAAATTGCCTGCATCCCAGGGCCGAACAGATTTTGTCCCACTTTTGCTGATCTGAAACCTGGTCACTTTATATATGACGCAATTCGTCAGAGTTAATCTGTAACCCCGAAGATTAATTTCTCCGTTTGCTCACAAAACGCCAAAAAGTTCTTAATTTAATCCTCAGATCACCAGCCAGGGGGAACACTAGTCCAGCTTACGAAGTGATGCGAGGTTCAAGTAAACACTTCGGTGGAAGAGCGAAAGTGACGGATGGAAGAGCCCGGAAGGCATCTAGTAGACGGTTATGACGTCACAACAGCCTTCTATCTCGCTGCTGCGGCCGGCCTAAGACGAAATCTTTTCCTAAAGATGGAGCAGAAAGAATGTCTTCGTAACTGAGAGCCACCAATAGCAATTTTGTTCGTGAAATTGTTCCCGTATTGTAGCGATAAAAATAATGACGGAAATTACCTAAGATGGTGTACATTACATTTCCCGGTGATATGACTCGTTTTGTACTTTTACGGCGGAATTGTTTTGTTCAAGGGGGAATTCGAGAATGAATTGTACCGTAAAAATTCCAATTTACTTTGCACCAATGACACAACAAAAAACTAATACATATCTGAGGAGAGACTATTAGGAGATTCTTTCGTTTTGGAACGTTTTCCGTAGAGGAAGGTTGCGTGCTTATAGCGTTATATCCTTTAATTAACAACTTCACCTTCGTGTCGATTGAAATAACGATTCATCCACGCATAAATTAAAACCTAGTTTATTCATCACAATCTGTAATTTCCATTGCCATGATCCACCGATTTTCGAACATGCCATAAAATTCGCCTTGCCAATCAAAAATATTGACGCCAAAAAATTCTGTTTGATAACTTGAAATGTTTGCTAAGGAAAGTCGGCCTTCTCCCTTTATCCAATGGCCATATTTGGAACGAGAACTATTAAACTTCGTCCTGGCACCAGGGAAGCGACGTCACGGACACAAGGAGAACAACGGCCGCCTAGATGGCGGTGCGAAAGGTGCCACAGCAGAGGACCCCGCGCTCTCTAAAAAAATATTAGTCGTACTTAAAATACGCGTTCACTTAAAACAATCTGATGTGGCAACCACGTGACTTTCTCCATATCAGTAGTATTTCTAAAAATTTCGAAAAAACCTGGGTTCGACCCCAACGAAGACATTTCCAGTTCCCATAAAATAACACGTAAACATCGACTTTACTTTTTGAGATCTAATTGTAAGTTAGAAAGAATTAACCCACGATCTTCGATTTAAAGCATTTTAACGAAAATATGATGTAACCACCACATGACTTTCTCCATACCTGTGATATTTTTATGAATTCCAAATAAATTACACAATAATAAATATTTTAAGAAGCTGTGAGAAAATTTTAGCCTTTACAAAGAACAGAAATAAACTCAAACCATAGCCTTCTGATATTGGAAATAGCCACAAAGCTCCAACAATTAATAAAATAAAAAGAATCGTTACTAAGACGTAACTAAGCGTCAATTGTTAACAATAGTCGTCAGTAGGTGGCGTGGTGGTGGCAGATAAAAATATAAGATATCTCTTAAACAATGCATTATATGGAAAAATGTATCAAACAACGGTTGCATAAAACTAAATTTCCTATAACCTTTATTCTAGTATATTTTTACATTTATCAAATATTGAAGGAAATATTTCAAAATAACGGATGACAAGAGTATACACACTTCCGGTTGACCAATTTTTACCGAAAACTAATCAGTTCTTGTGACTTTTATAAAAATGTTAAATATAAAGTTTTGCGTTGACCTGATTAATAGTTTTTGAGTAAGTGCACCCACAAAAATTTATCACATTAACACACAGACATCATCGAGAAAATGGTCAAAACGTGTTCAGGGGACCTCAAAACGTGTATTTCCGTTGAAACCTCGAAGTCGATTTTTTTTCATGAAAACAATACTTTCCCTTATACTACGTATGGAGAAAGTAAAAATCTGATGTGGCCACCTCATGACTTTCTCCATATCTGTAATATTTTTAAAAATTCCAAATAGGTTAAATGATAATAAATATTTAAGGAACTGCGAGAGAAATTCAAAAACCTTAACACTAGCAGGGTCGGATCCGCCTGCATATCTAGAAGGGCCACGGGCGTTCATTTTGAACGCTACCACAAAATAGCTGTTTAGCATGCTTATATGTTCATGGATACATAGGGGTGTTTTTAGAGATACACAAACAATGGTAATATTGTTAGTCTTTGAAAACTCGAAGTCGATTTTTTTCGTGAAAACAATACTTTCCCTATACTACGTATGGAGAAATTAAAAACAAAAGTGAACAAACGAACCAAAGATCAAACTGAAACAAACAAATCAAAATGAATCAATAAGAAAACAATAGAAATTAATTAACACAACGACATGAATGATCACTACAAAGAATATAACACTTTCTCCAAATACTTTGTACGGTGTTTGGGAAATAAAATAAATAGAAAATAAACGAACAAAACAAACAAACAAAACCGAATGAAAAAGTAATTATAATAAACGACCAAACAACAAAACAAATAAACCAATAAAACGAAAGACCATACCTATGAAAAAAGCGAAGTAACCCGATGCGAAAAATCACAAACAAAACAGTGAAGTTCACAAAAGACCCTGTTTTAGAGAACAGTATTCTCTATGTATAAACACCGTACGTTAGATATATACCAGCGAATGAATTGCCCTATCAGCTGAATCATGCACCTCTTAGCTCGATTCTTTCAGCAATGAATTATTTCAATGAGTGTTTGTTTATACCAACAATACATTTACTACAATGAAGAAAATATATTCTATAACTTCTAATAATAATTTAAAACAAATGACATAAAATAATTAAAAAAGGTACGTTAGAGTTAATAGATCAATCGTAAAACTTGTTTACTTATTATATGTTGAATTACACTGGTTTCTTTTGTACACAATAACTAAAGAACATACAAAAGTAATACTTAAATACAACAATTTAAAATATTACTGAATAAATAAAATATAATTTTATAACTCACAAGATCGATATAAATGTCAATTATTACTATAATTATGATATGCTAGTCGTTTATTATTTAAAACTGAAAAATAACAATCTCTTATTTACATGGATAATTAATTAATCTCAATGCCAAAGGCTTAGGATATTGAGTTTGGCAACAATATCGGTCACCATGGAAAGGAAAACATTTTCATTAAAAAAAACTCGATATTTTGTAGTTTAAAGTTTAATTTTGGAAAGATTCGATCCGTATTTGAAATTTCACGGTAGAAAAATGAAACTTCATTATTTTCTTAGTCCTCGCGTTGAAGTTCTGACTTTGTACGATAATTTTTAGTACCTAATTTTAATGTACAAATGAAAAATAGTCTACATGCTTTTGAATGGGGTAAATGAAAACATAAATATTAAAAAAAATAAATTGCTCAAGTGAATCGGTTTAAAATCAGCCTAGCACCCTATACTATTTATTGCGGTTAAAATGACACATTGAATTTGTCTCTACGTTATGTAGTTTTTGAGTTATGGATACATACTTTTACTTGGCCGGACACCGCCTCAGACACTCGATAATTACTTTCTCCATATACGTAGTATAGGGGAAAGTATTGTAATCATGAAAAAAATCGACTTCGAGATTTCAACGGAAATACACGATTTGAGGTCCCCTGAACACGTTTTGACCATTTTCTCGATGATGTCAGTATGTCTGTCTGTATGTGATAGATTATTGTGGGCGCTCAAACTAAAAAACTATTAATCAGGTCAACGCAAAATTTTATATTTAACATTTTTATAAAAGTCGCAAGAACTGATTAGTTTTTGGTAAAAATCGGCCAACTGGAAGTGTGTTTACTCTTGTCACATCAATTGACAATTGACGCTTAGTTACGTCGGAGTAACGTTTCTTTTTCTTTTCTTAATTGTTGGAGCTTTGTGGCTATATCCAATATCAGAAGGCTATGGTTTGAGTTTTTTACTGTTCTTTGTAAAGAATAAATTTTTCTCGGTTTCTTAAAATATTTATTATTATGTAACCTATTTGGAATTTTTAGAAATATTACAGATATGGAGAAAGTCATGTGGTGGCCACATCAGATTTTTTTTATATATAGTATGATTTACATGCGTTTTCTTCTGTATTGTAGACATTAGATATTAGATTTCCAATACAAATAGACTGATGTGGGCAACACATGACTTTCTCCATATTTATATGGCAAATTACATATTGTTAGCTCGGAGATCGTTGTCAATATTTATTTCTGGTTACAATTAAGAAAAGAAAAAGGAGCGTTACTAAGACGTAACTAAGCGTCAATTATTAACAACAGTCTTCGATAGGTGGCGTGGTGGTGGCAGCTAAAAATATAAGATATCTTTAAACAATGCATTACATGAAAAAATGTATCAAACAACGGTTGTAGAAAATAAATTTTTCTAGAAGTTGTATTCCAATATATTTTTACATTCATCAAATATTAAAGCAAATATTTCAAAATAACGGATAAGTGAAAAGAGTAAACACCCACTTTTGATCGACCGATTTTTACCAAAAACTAATCAGATCTTCTAACTTTTATAAAAATGTTAAATATAAAATTTTGCCTTGACCTGATTAATAGTTTTTGAGTTAGAGCGCCCACAAAAATCTATCACAAACAGACCGACAGACAGACAGGCACACAGACATCATCGCGAAACTAGTCAGAACGTGTTCAGGGAACCTTAAAACATGTATTACCGTTTAAATCTCGAGTTCGATTTTTTTCATGAAAACAATACTTTCTCATACTACGTATATGGAGAAAGAAAAAATAGCAATGGTAAGAATTCATATATTAAAATAATGTCTACTGACACATTTCAAAAAATAATAAAACAAAATTTTTAATATTCATTAATTCACAAATCCAAAGCATTTTTGGATAATTTAAAAAAATCATGTAACCACTGTACTCGAAGAATTATTTTAATAAGCATTGAAACAAATCAATAATTATTACTAATTACAAATAACAAATTACTACTAATTATTTTTACTAAAACTTTTTGGCCGAGCGAAGCGAGGTTTCTTCTCTCGAGTCCATGTGCATTTTGTCTGTTTGTTTGTTTGTTCTACGATAACTGCTGTCTCGAATTTTTTTATTTTCTGCAAACTTCGTGTGCATGAGCAAACAACTTAAAGTCGACTGCCTACAGTTTTTCTCGAACGCCACCCTTATAGTTCTTGCGCAATTATTGTTAGCTCATTGCGCTAATGTCCAAATCTTATCCAACCAAAACGAGATTTAGCATACATGCAGAAAATATCAACTGATGAAGAAAACATCAAATAAAAATTTCTCTGAAAAGTGCAGGCAGCATCACAGAGGCCCACAATTTGCGTTTGCGCGATCTCTCTTGTTTACCCCCTGTGTATATTGTCTGTTCATTTGTTTATCTGTCTGTTCTACTATAACCACAGTCTCAAACGAAATTTCGTAGAAAAATGGAATACATTGAGAAATATAGAAGAATTGAAGACGAAAACGAGAAATATTTTCCATTACATCCCCACTGTATGAAGTGCAGGAGAATAATGAAAACCATAATAACATTGGACATGTGTATCCCCTCCCACCAGCCCTAAGTGGACTAAGGGAGGCCAAAGTTCCCGCGGATCCCCTAGTACATATAATGATTTTTCTACTGATTATTTATATGGAATAAAATTGAACTCACTATGTATTAAAAGATTATTATAAATCCAACCAAACAACTACGCTTAAAATGAAACGTATGCATATGGGAATAAACATGATGTTAATTCAATTAAAGAAAAAAGAAAAAAATATATTACCGTAACTCGAATTTTCTAAAACTCAAATAAATACTCCTATCCCTTAAGATTCGAGTTTAAGAAATTATACTGTATCATTATATATAGACGTTCCTTACAGAGGAGGAGGAGAAGGTTATAACATACTAGTAGAAGGTGCTTGCATACTGCAAGCATTTCATCTCACCTTGAAAAAACATTAATTTTTTAGACAGATATTACATCATTACAAAAATTTTATTAATTCTAAAGATCCGCAGCGATTTTCGTTTTTCCCACATAAAAATAATAGTTTAAAACAATCCCCAAATGTTGCAATGTTAAACATTTTACACTTTCTACATAATGGGGTAATAATGCTACACATTTCAGCCAAATTTTAAAGTTGTAGCACTTCTAGAAGTAAAATAATATTTTTCTAATTGTTTAAAATTTAAACATCTTTAACGGTTGCCGCAATATATATATGGAGAGATTGAAATGTTTATTTGTGCAAATGCACTGTTTTGTAAATAATTTGAAAATTGCAGCTTCCTAGCTCATCCCGTAGTACCTAAAAAATTATTAAACTTTAATGTTCAAATGGGGTAAAAAACAACCCCTAAAATTTACAATTTTAAAATTTTAGTTCGTTATAGTTGGTTATGAGAAAGGTTCGATAATCTTGCAAAATTTCAGCTTCGTAAACTTATTACATTGGTCTACACACTGGATTTCGTTTTCCCATGCTAACTTATGGGAGATATTCCGGGGTCTCTTGAGTCGAACCCAAGACACTGTAAGCAAAAGTGACATAAATTCCTAATAGATATTGCGGCCATCTAGCAACACTGAAAATTTCATTTTTCTAGCTTACCGGCAAGTGCCCATAATTAATTTACAAAAATGGCGCAATGCTTTTCTTACGGGAAAAAAACGCAAATTTCGGAATTTCTGGAGTCGAACTCATGTCACTTAGGTGAGAAGCCTCATTTTATCTGAAGGTTTCTTCATCATATCTACAAAAACTAAAACTTTCAGCTCCCTAGTTTTTGTAGTTTGGGCTGGACATTAGTATCCTCCTATATGTTATATATCATTATATATCGACGACTCTTACAGAGGAGGAGGATATAACATACTAGTAGAAGGTGCTTGCATACTGCAAGCATTTCATCTCACCTTGAAAAAACATTAATTTTTCACACAGATATATCATCATTACAAATATTCTATTAATTCGAAAGATTTCACCTCCGCAGCGATTTTCGTTTTTCACACGTAAAAATAATAGTTTAAAACAATCCCAAAAAGATTGAAATGTGTATTTGTGTAACTTTACTACTCTGTTAATAATTTGAAAATTTCAGCTTCCTAGCTCAATCCATAGTACCTAAACAGTTATCCATTTATTTAAATTTTAAGAATTTTTAAATGCCAAACAAAATAAAATATCAAACTTCGTATACTTCTTATTAGGTTTTTTGAAGAATTCTACTTACAAAATAAATTTCAACTCCGTAGCACATGCGGAAATACATAAACCATGAAAATTTGTTAAACAATTGCGAATTTTTAGCGGCCGCATTGATTCAATTTCTCAATATTTTCGTTTTTTCTAGTCGGTTTTGCACAAAATTCTACCTAAGAAAAAAATTTCGATTCTCCAGCTCATCTGGAAGTGCCTAAACATTAGTATCCTCCTATATGTATGTTATATGTTATCTCCTCCTCCTCTGTAAGAAACGTCTATATAGAATGATAAAAGGAGGATACTATAAGTAGAATTCCTAAAAAATACGAAATAGGGATTAAACAAATTTTGATATTATTATTTGTTCGGCAGTTAAAAATTCTTAAAATTTAAATAAATTGATAACTGTTTAGGTACTACGGGATGAGTTAGGAAGCTGAAATTTTCAAATTATTTACAAAGTAGTAAATTTTCACAAATAAATATTTTAATTTACTATACATAAATTGCGGCGGCCGTTAAAGATTATTTAAATTTAAATAATTAAAAAAATATTATTTTATTTCTAGAAGTGCTACAACTTTAAAAATTGGCTAAAATGTGTAACATTAGTATCCCATAATGAAGATATTGTAAAAATTTAAATTGCAACATTTGGGGATTGTTTTAAACTATTATTTTTACATGTGGGAAAAACGAAAATCGCTGCGGATCTTTAGAATTAATAGAATATTTGTAATGAAGAAATGTCAGTCTGAAAAATTAATGTTTTTTCAAGGTGAGATGAAATGCTTGCAGTATGCAAGCACCTTCTACTAGTATGTTATATCTTCCTCCTACTCCCCTGTAAGAGTCGCCGATATATAATGATAACATATAACAGGAGGATAATAATGTTTAGGCATTTCCAGATGAGCTGGAGTTTCGAAATTTTTTTCTTAGGTGGGATTTTGTGTAAAACCGACTAGTAAAAACGAAAATCTTGAAAAAGTGAAACACTGCGGCCGCTAAAAATTCGCAATTGTTTAAACAAATTTTCATAGTTTATGTATTTCCGCATGTGCTACGGAGTTTAATTTTTTTTGTAAGTGGAATTCATAAAAAAACGAAACAGGGATTATACAAATTTTAATATTTTAATTTGTTTCGCAGTTAAAAATTCTTAAATTTTAAACAAATAGATAAATGTTTAGGTACTACAGGATGAGCTAGGAAGCTGAAATTCTCAAATTATTTACAGAGTAGTGAATTTGCACAAATAAACATTTCAATTTTACCATATACGAATTGTGGCGGCCGTAAAAAATTATTTAATTTTAAACAATTAGAAAAATAGTATTTTACTTCTAGAAGTGCTACAACTTTAAAATTTGGCTTAAATGTAACCCATAATGGAGAAAGTGTAAAATGTTTAAATTTGCAACATTTGGGGATTGTTTTAATCTATTATTTTTACCTGTGGGAAAAACGGGAATCGCTGCTGAGGTGAAAATTTTAGAATTGAAAGAATAATTGTAATGATGTAATGTCTGTCTGAAAAATGAATGTTCATTCAAGGTCATATGAAATGCTTGCAGTATGCAAGCGCCAACTACTTGTATGTTATATCCTCCTTCTCCTCCTCTGTAAGGAACGCCTATATAGAATGATATAACATATAGGAGGATACCAATGTCCAGCCCAAACTACAGGAGCTAGAGAGCTGAAAGTTTTAGTTTTTGTAGATATGATGGTAAAATCTTTAGATAAAATGAGACTTCTTACTTAATTATGAGTTCGACTCCAGAAATTCCGAAATTTGCTTTTTTCCCATAAGAAAAGCATTGCACATTTTGTAAATTAATTATGAGCACTTGCCGGTAAGATAGAAAGATTAAATTTTCAGAGTTGCTAGATGACCGCAACATCTATTAGGAATTATTGTCACTTTTTCTTACCGTGTCTTGGGTTCGACTCCAGAGACCCCGGAATATCTCCCCTAAGTTAGAATAGGAAAAATCAATCCAGTGTGTAGACCAATCTAATAAGTTTACGAAGCTGAAATTTTGCAAGATTATAGAAAATTTCTCATAACCAACTATAGAAATCGAAAATTTTAACATTGTAAATTTTAGGGGTTGTTTTAACTCCATTTGAACATTAAAGTTTAATAATTTTTTAGGTACTACGGGATGAGCTAGGAAGCAGCAATTTTTAAATTATTTACAGAACAGTGCATTTGCACATATAAACATTTCAATCTCTCCATATATATATTGCGGCAACCGTTAAAAATGTTTAAATTTTAAACAATTAGAAAAATATTATTTTACTTCTAGGAGTGCTACACTTTTAAAATTTGGCTCAAATGTGTAGCATTAGTACCCCATAATGAAGAAAGTGTAAAACGTTTAAAATTGCAACATTTGGGCATTGTTTGAAACTATTATTTTTACATGTGGGAAAAACGGAAATCGCTGAGGAGGTGATATATTTAGAATTAATACAATATTTGTAATGATGAAATATCTGTCTGAAAAATTAATGTTTTTTCAAGGTGAGATGAAATGCTTGCAGTATGCAAGCACCTTCTACTAGTATGATATATCCTCCTTCTCCTCCTCTGTAAGGAACGTATATATATATAAGTATATCATTATATATCGACGACACAACTTTGTAAATAATTTAAAATGTTCAGCTTTCTAGCTCATTCCGTAGTATCTAAACAGTTATCTATTTGTTTAAACTTTATGAATTTTTAAATGCCAAACAAATTAAAATATCGAAATTTGAATAATACTTATTTCGTTTTATTAGGAATTTTACCTATAAAAAAATTTCAACTCCGTAGCACATGCGGAAATTAAAAAACCTTGAAAATTTGTTTAAACAATTGAGAATTTTTAGCGGCCGCAAGGTTGCACATTTTCATGATTTTCGTTTTTTCTAGTCGGTTTTTCATAAAATCCTACCAATGAAAAAAAATTTCGAATCTCCAGCTCATCTGGAATTTCCTAAACATTAGTATCCTCGAATATTTTATATATCATTATATATCGACGACTCTTACAGAGGAGGATATATATATTCATATCATTCTATATAGACGTTTCTTACAGAGGAGGAGGATATAGGAGGATACTAATGTTTAGGCACATGTGCAAAACCGTCTAGAAAAAACGAAAATTTTGAAAAAGAGCAACAATGCGGCCGCTAAAAATTAGCAATTAATTAAACAAATATTCAAGGTTTATGTAATTTCTCATGTGCTACAGAGTTGACATTTATTTATAAGTAGAATTATTAAAAAAAAACGAAATATGGATTATAAAAATTTTGATTTTTTAATTTGTTTGGCAGTTAAAAATTCTTAAAATTTAAACAAATGGATAATTATTTATCTTTATTAGAGATAGATAGCTGTTTAGATACTTCGGGATGAGCTAGGAAGTTGAAACTTTCAAATTAATTACAGAGTAGTAAAGTTGCACAAATAAACATTTCAATTTTACCATATATGAATTACGGCGGCCGTTAAAAATTATTTAAATTTAATCAATTAGAAAAATATTATTTTACTTATAGAAGTGCTACTGCTTTAAAATTTGGCTAAAATGTGTAGCTTTAGTACCCCATAATGAAGAATGTGTAAAATTTTTAAAATTGCAACATTTAGGGTTTTAAAACTATTATTTTTACATGTGGGAAAAACGGAAATCGCAGCGGAGGTGAAATCTTTAGAATTGACAGAGTATTTGTATTTATGAAACGTGTGTCTGATAATGAATGTTTTTTCAAGGTGATATGAAATGCTTGCAGTATGAAAGCTCCAACTGCTAGTATGTTATATTTTATCTCTTCCTCCTCTGTAAGAGTCGTCGATATATAATGATAACAGGAGGATACTAATGTCCAGCCCAAACTACAGAAGCTAATGAGCTGAAAATTTTAGTTTTTGTAGATATAATGGAGAAATCTTCAGATAAGATGAGATTTCTTACCTAAGTGACATGAGTTCGACTCCAGAAATTCCGAAAGTAACGTTTTTTCCCATAAGAAAAGCATTGCGCCATTTTTGTGAATTATTTATAGGCACTTGCCGGTAAGCTAGAAAAATGAAATTTTCAGTGTTTCTAGATGGCCGCAATATCTATTAGGAATTTATGTCACTTTTGCTTACAGTGTCTTGGGTTCGACTCAAGAGACCCCGGAATATCTCCCATAAGTTAGCATGGGAAAACGAAATCCAGTGTGTAGACCAATGTAATAAGTTTACGAAGCTGAAATTTTGCAAGATTATCGAACCTTTCTCATAACCAACTATAACGAACTAAAATTTTAAAATTGTAAATTTTAGGGGTTGTTTTTTACCCCATTTGAACATTAAAGTTTAATAATTTTTTAGGTACTACGGGATGAGCTAGGAAGCTGCAATTTTCAAATTATTTACAAAACAGTGCATTTGCACAAATAAACATTTCAATCTCTCCATATATATATTTCGACAACCGTTAAAAATGTTTAAATTTTAAACAATTAGAAAAATATTATTTTACTTTTAGAAGTGCTACAACTTTAAAATTTGGATGAAATGTGTAGCATTTGTACCCCATTATGGAGAAAGTGTAAAATGTTTAAAATTGTAACATTTGGGGATTGTTTTATACTATTATTTTTACATGTGGGAAAAACGAAAATCGCTGCGGTGGTGAAAATTTTAGAATTAATAGAATATTTGTAATGATGAAAAATATCTGTCATAAATATTAATGTTTTTTCAAGGTGAGATGAAATGCTTGCAGTATGCAAGCACCTTCTACTAGTAATGTATATAATGATAGGAGATACTAATGTTTAGGCACTTCCAGATATTCTGGAGATTCGAAATACTTTTCCTAGGTAGAAATTTGTGCAAAACCGTCTAAAAAAAACGAAAATCTTGAAAAAGTGCAACAATGCGGCCGCTAAAAGTTTGCAATTGTTTAAACAAATTTTCAAGGTTTATGTATTTCAGAATGTGCTACGCAGCTAAAAATTTTTTTAGAGGTAGAAAATGCAAAAAAACGAAATTTGGATTATACAAATTTTGATATTTTAGTTTGTTTGGCAGTTAAAAATTCTTAAAATTTAAACAAATAGGTAAATGTTTAGATACTACGGGGCAAGTTAGAGAGCTGAAATTTTCAAGTTAATTAGACTTTAGTCTATTTAAACGAATGAACATTTCACTGTATCTATGAAATTCTTATTGCGGCCGTTAAAATATATTTAAATTTAAACAATTAGATAAATGTTATTTCACTTCTAAATGTGCTACAAATTTAAAATTTGGCATTAATGTGTGACATAATTAACCCTATGTGGAAAAGTTATAATATTCATAAAATTGCTAAAGTTAGCAATTGTTTTATTCCATTATTGTTCCATAAGGAAAAAAAGAAATTTGGTCCCTAAGAGAAATCATTTGATTTAAAGAAATATTTCCCATGATGAAATATCTCTCTAAAACATTAATATCTATTCAAGATGAGATGAAATGCTTGCATTATGCAAGCACCTTTTACTAGTATTTTATATCTATCCTCTGTAAGAGTCGTCGATAATAACTGGAGTATACTAATGTTTAGGCACTTTCAGATGTGCTGGGGATTTGAAATTTTTTTCTTAGATAGGATTTTGTGCATGACCGACTAAAAAAAACGAAAAAAACATAAAAAAGTGGAAAAATGCGGCCGCTAAAAATTTGCAATTGTTTAAACCAATTTTCAAAGTTCAGGTAATTCCCCATATTCTACGGAGCTGAAATTTTTATTAGAGATAGCATTTGTAAAAAACAAAAAAGGGTTTATACAAATTTTGATATTTTAATTTGTTTGGCAGTTAAAAATTCTTAAAATTTTAA
This sequence comes from Tanypteryx hageni, assembly GCA_028673005.1. Taxonomy (NCBI): domain Eukaryota; kingdom Metazoa; phylum Arthropoda; class Insecta; order Odonata; family Petaluridae; genus Tanypteryx; species Tanypteryx hageni. The sequence goes on along the minus strand of CM054114.1, from coordinate 156,143,426 downwards.
CAAACAGGTAAATGTTTAGATATTACCGAAAAAGATAGGGAGCTGAAATTTTTAAGATATTTAGAGTTAAATCTTTACAAACAAATAACCGTTTCAGTGTGTCCATAAAATTTTGATTGCGGCCGTTAAAAATTAATGTATTTAAACAATTAGATAAATGTTATTTCACTGCTAAATGTGCTACAAATTTAAAATTTGGCGGAATTGTGTGGCATTATTAACCCAATGTAGAACATTTATATTATTCCTAAAATTTAATAAATTAGTGATTGTTTTACTCCATTATTGTTTCATAAGGAAATAACGAAAATCTGTCCCGAGGAGAAATTTTATGAATTAATGCAATATTTCCCATGATGAAATATCTCTCTGAAAAATGAATTTTTTTAAGGTGAGATGAAATTCTTGCAGTATGCAAGCACCTTCTACTAGTATGTTATATATATCCTCCTCTGTAAGAGTCGTCGATATATAATGATATATAACATACATATAACATATAGGAGGATACTAATGTTTAGGCACTTCCAGAAATGCTGGAGATTTGAAATGTTTTTATAGGTAGGATTTTATGCGAAACCGACTAGAAAAAACGAAAATCATGAAAAAGTCCAACAATGCGGCCGCTAAAAATTCGTAATTGTTTAAACGAATTTTCAAGGTTTATGTATTTCCAAATGTGCTACGGAGTAGACATTTTTTTGTAAGTATAATTCTTAAAAAAACGAAATAAGGATTATACAAATTTTGATATTTTAATTTGTTTGGCAGTTAAAAATTCCTAAAATTTAAAAAAATAGATAACTGTTTAGGTACTACGAGATGAGCTAGGAAGCTGAAATTTTCAAATTATTTACAGTAGTAAATTTGCACAAATAAACATATCAATTTTACCACACATGAATTGTGGCGGCCGTTAAAAATTATTTAAATTTAAACAATTAGAAAAATATTATTTTACTTCTAGAAATGTCACAACTTTAAAATTTAGCTAAAATGTGTAGCATTAGTACCCTATAATGGAGAGAGTGTTACATTTTCAAAATTGCAACATTTGGGGATTTTTCAAAGTATTATTTTTACATGTGGGAAAAACGAAAATCGCTGCGGAGTTGAAATCTTTAGAATTAAAAGAATATTTGTAATGATGAAATGTCTGTCTGAAAAATTAATGTTTTTTCAAGGTGAGATGAAATGATTACAGTATGCAAGCACCAACTACTAGTCATTATATATCGACGACTCTTACAAAGGAGGATTTATATATTCATATCATTCTATATAGACGTTTCTTACAGAGGAGGAGGATATAGGAGGATACTAATGCTTAGGCACTTCCAGATAAGCTGGAAATTCGAAGTTTTTTCTTAGGTAGGATTTTGCGCAAAACCTACTAGAAAAAACGAAAATCTTGAAAAAGTGCAACAATGCGGCCGCTAAAAATTCGCAGTTGTTTAAACAAATTTTCCAGGTTTATGTATTTCCGCATATGCTACAGAGTTGTCATTTTTTATAAGTAGAATTCTTAAAGAAAAAACGAAATATGGATTATACAAATTTTGATTTTTTTATTTGTTTGGCAGTTAAAAATTTTTAAATTTTAAACAAATGGATAACTATTTGGGTACTACGGGATGAGCTAGGAAGTTGAAACTTTCAAATTATTTACAGAGTAGTAAAGTTGCACAAATAAACATTTCAATTTTACCATATATGAATTGCGGCGGCCGTTAAAAATTATTTAAATTTAATCAATTAGAAAAATATTATTTTACTTAGAACTTTGTAGAACTTTAAAATTTTGCTAAAATTTGTAGCTTTAGTACCTTAAAATGAAGAAAGTGTAAAACTTTTAAAATTACAACATTTGGGGATTGTTTAAAACTGTTATTTTCACATGTGGGAAAAACGGCAATCGCTGCGGAGGTGAAATCTTTAGAATTGAAAGAATATTTGTAATGATTAAATGTGTCTGAAAAATGAATGTTTTTTCAAGGTGATATGAAATGCTTGCAGTATGCAAGCACTAACTACTAGTATGTTATATCCTCCTCTGTAGGAGTCGTCGATATATAATGATAACATATATATAGGAGGATGTTTAGGCACTTCCAGATGAGCTGGAGATCCGAAATTTTTTTCTTAGGTAGGATTTTGTGCAAAACCGACCAGAAAATCGAAAATCTTGATAAATTGCAACAATGCGACAACTAAAAATTCTCAATAATTTAAACAAATTTTCAAGGTTTTTTTTTACCGAATGGTACGGAGCTGAAATTTTTTTTAGAGGTAGGATTTGTAAAAATACGACGTAGGGATTATACAAATTTTGATATTTAAATTTGTTTGGCAGTTAAAAATTCTTAAAGCTTAAAGCTAAAATTTTCAAGATATACAGAGTAATGTATTTGCACAAATAAAAATTTGAATCTCTCCATAAACCTATTGTGGCGGCCGTTAAAAATGTTTAAAATTTAAACAATTTGAAAAATATTATTACACTTCTAGAAGTACTACAACTTTAAAATTTGGCTAAAATGAGTAGCATTAGTATCCTATAATGAAGATAGTGTAAAAAGTTAAAATTGAAAAAATTGGGGATTGTTTTAAACTATTTTTGTTACATGTGGCAAACACGAAAATCGCTGCGGAAGTGAAATATTTAGAATTAAAGGACTATTTGTAATGATGAAATGTCTGTCTGAAAAATGAATGTTTTTTCAAGGTGAGATGAAATGCTTGCAGTATGCTAGCACCAACTATTAGTCATTATATATAGACGTTTCTTACAGAGGAGGAGGAGGATGAGGAGGAGGAGGAGGCTACTAATTTTTTGCAAAACCGACTAGAAAAAACGAAAATTTTGAAAAAGTGCGACAATGCGGCCGCTAAAAATTCTCAATTGTTTAATCAAATTTTCAAGGTTTATGTATTTTCGCGTGTGCTACAGAGTTGAATTTTTTTTATAAGTAGAATTTGTAAAAAAAAACGAAATAAGGATTATACAAATTTTGATATTTTAATTTGTTTGGCAGTTAAAAATTCTTAAATTTTAAACAAATAGATAACATTTTAGACATTACGGGATGAGCTAGGAAGCTGAAATTTTAAAGTTATATACAAAGTATTGCAATTGCACAAATAAATATTTGAATCTCCCCATAAACATATTGCAGCGGCCGTTAAAAATGTTTAAAATTTATACAATTGGAAAATTATTTTTTTAATTCTAGAAGTACTACAACTTAAAATTTGGCAGAACATTGTAGCATTAGTACCCCATAATGGAGAAAGTATAAAATTCTTAATATTGCAAAGTTTTGGGATTGTTTAAGGCTATTATTTTTACATAAGGGAAAATCGAAAATAGCTGCGTAGGTGAAATATTTAGAATTTAAAAAATATTTGTAATGATGAAATAATGTAAATGAATGTTTTTTTATGGTGAGATGATATGCTTGCAGAATGCAAGCACCAACTACTAGTCATTATATTTAGACGTATCTTACAGACGAGAAGAAGGAGGATATAACATATAGGAGGATACTAATGCTTAGGCACTTTCGGATGTGCTGGAGATTCGAAATTTTTTTCATAGGTAGGATTTTGATCCAAACTCGACTAAAAAAAACGGAAATCTTCAAAAATGGCAACAATGCGGCCGCCAAAAAGTCGCAATTATTTATACAAAATTTCAAGGTTTATGTATTCGCATGTGCTACGGAGTTGAATTTTTTTTCATAAGTAGAATTTGTAAAAAAAATGAAATAGGTATATTATAAATTTTGATATTTTAATTTCTTTGGCAGTTAATAATTCTTAAATTTTAAACAAATAGATAATTGTTTAGACATTACGGGTTGAGCTAGGAAGGTGAAATTTTTGAGTTATGTACAAAGTAGTGCATTTGCACAAATAAACATTCGAATCGCTCCATAAACATATTGTGGCGGCCGTTAAAAATGTTTAAAATTTAAACTATTGGAAAAATATTATTTCACTTCTAGAAGTACTGCAACTTTAAAATTTGGCAGAAATGTGTAACATTAGTACCTTATAATAGAGAAAGTATAAAATTCTTAAAATTGCAAAATTTTGGTATTGTTTTAATATATTATTTTTACATAACGAAAATCGCTCCGGAGGTGAAATATTTAGAATTAAAAATATATTTGTAATAATGAAATATGAAAAATGTTGAGATGATATGCTTGCAGAATGCAGGCACCAACTACTAGTATATATAATATAAAACCTAAGGTACTTTTACAAGTGCTACAGAGCTAAAATTTGGTATCTATCCAGAATTTAGAAATTCTGGATAGATGCCTTACTTTCATATAAAATGAAAACTATTATCGGCTCTGTTTAGTTCAAATTCTGTCGGGTTTGGTTTATTTACGTGTTTATATCTTGGGGTCATTTACGTGTTAGAAAGAAAACTAGATGTAAAAAAGGGAAAGAGGTATGAAAAGGCTTCAGCTGATAGACGATTTGAAAGGTAAAGAGAGATATAAAGAACACAGCAGAAAATAGGAGTATACGGAGAACCAGGTTTAACTATGAATAATCACGGACCTATCTACGGAAAGACTATGATAATGATCTTGGTGCATGGTGATGTTTTGAACGCTTGCAGTATGCAAACACCGACAGCTCATAAATAAAAGAATCCGAATATCTTCCCAACCTTCTCAGTAGCATACCGGCTTATGCAGGCTCTATCTATCCCGACGTCTACGTCACAAGCAGTTTCGTGACGTTCTTCAGCCTGCGCATGAACACACCTTCTGGTCTTTCCACCATGCTTTACAGGGTGTAAAACATTCGGCTCGTTGGGATAATCTTGTGACAGCTCTTAATCCCGGCCCCCAAAAGTCATAAGCATGAGGATCGGAGGCCCCGTCCTCTCGGTCGCTCTGTCTTTTAGGGGCAATGCTTATAAGAGTGAGTTGTACGACCCAATATTAAAATGAGCTGAGTGTTTACTTTCTTTACGGGAGATCTAATTAAGATGTTTACATTAATTTCAGCGACATTCTATCTCTAATAAATTCTCAGTCGACCTATATTTTTTCAAACCACTCTTTGCAACCTCGATTATGTCAATGAGTCGCGTGCTTGGTTTCTCGTGGAAGCCAAGGAAATTTCTGCAGAAGCCAGTTTACTAAACTATACCGAATCCGAGTCCAACAATGGTCGTTGCAATGCCAACACTCTAGTAATGTGTGATAAAAACAACAAAATTCGAATAATTACTATCAATAAGCAATATTTAACGATAAAAATTAGAACCCCCATTCCTTTCCTCGGAGAATGGTACAAATCCCGCTCCGACATTACAATTATAAGATATTTTAATGGGCAAGAGAAATTTATTCTGGAAGATGTGTTTACGATTTCCAATGTAAATCAAATGGAAATTATAGTTCCTGGAATCGTACCCGGGATTTCCAATCTTCGCAACAAAAACCATCCTCAGAAGCTCGGCGCCAGTAGCTAGAGATTTGCACCAGGTGTCATGAAGATCGGTTTAATGGTTCAAAATTTATTAGGGGAGACAGACAGACAAGGACGAATCTATAAGCGTAATAGCGTAATCGCCGACAAATATGACGGGATTTTCAGTATTCCAAATATATTTTATTTCGATATGAAAAATAAGTAAGATATGCTAAATGAGGATCCCCTTGTCAAAAATTAAGTAATAATAATAACATTCCCTCCCTCTCGCCGTCCCTCCTTCCCTACCTCTCTCTTTCCTTCCCTCTCTCTCTCCCTCCCTCTCTGCATCTCTTTTGTCTTATCTCCCCCCTCTCTCATTTCCTCCTGTCCCAATCCATATCCCTCTTTTTCTCCGTCTCCCTACTTACCTCTTTCCTTCCGTCCTTTTCTGATTCTATACCTCCCTTACTCTCTATGTATGTACCTTGCATTCTATATCCCTTCCTTGATATCTCCCTCCCCACATCCCCCTCTCTCTTGCTCTACATCTATACTATAGTCGTTTAGATAAGCAAAAGAATCCAAACTAAATCCCAGTCCCATAAGAATTACGTAATTTAGCGAAAAATCCTACGATAATTTTAAATGTCTAGTATAGTGGCGCCCGGTGGTTGTTTCAACTGGTAGGGCCAACATGTGTTAAAAAACCTAAAATTATAATGCAAAATATATTTAATTTTTCTTACCAAAAAATTTACTGTGGTAAGTAGATGAAAAATGTGTCTTGCAGTTAAAATTATCGGTAAACAAAGTCTATTCGGCGATCTTAAAACTTGGTCTAATTCTTCAATCTGAGAACGTAGAGCTTTGATTTCTGCTGCTCTAGATGTCCAACGCGTATCGGTGTGACCCTTAAGGGTTATTTTTAAAACCGACATTAATTTATCCCACTTGCTGGTTGAGCTGGAGAAAAATCGATACAGGGCCTTTACAGTTCCAAAAAAAGTCGCCATTATCGGGGTAATGCATGCGGCAAGCATGCTGGCCGGATTAAGATTATGGGCCGAGCAGGGAACATAAACTGCAAAATTATTTCTTTCGGAAATAATTGCTTGCACTCCCTTGTATTTGCCGGACACGTTTGCTCCATTGCCATATCCCTGGCCACGGGCATTGTTAACATCGTTTCCGTCATCTTTTAATTTATTTAAAATTTCTGTGGCTAAACCGCTTCCTGTTTTTTCTATTGTTTCAATAAAATCAATGAAACTTTCCTCTATTGATATGTTGTTGTTGTCATCAATATGCACATACCTTATTATTTGACACATTTGTTCACGATGGGACAGGTCTGGCGTGCAATCAAAAAGAATAGAATAATATTTTGCCTGTTTAATTCGAGAAATGATTTCAGTACGAATATGTTTACCCAAGAGTGAAATAAACTCATTTTGTACTCTGTTGGACAAATAATTAACACAATGTGCTTTGTGATTAGAAATATGTTGCTTTAGATTAGGATTATAATGACTTATGATTTCAATTAAATCTAAAAATATCCCTGCATTATAATTCCAAATTTGTTCATTTAATCCTCTAAGAGGAAGATTATTCTTGGCACAAAACATTATAACAAACGACTCTCAAAATGCTTCGCCATTTTTCTGTTTCAGTTGTTATAATGTTTTGCAAACATCGTCACCGAGTCCGCCAGCTTTCAATTTTTTCGAAACATTTCCATTCTAAAAAATAATTTCGATGAATTGTTGCATTTTCATGATCGACAATTCTGTTAAGGTTCTTCCAATACTTAAAACCTTTTTTGGAATTACAGATGTTCGATTCTGATGTGCCTATGCTATAGCCAAACAAAATGCACGGAAAACAAAATATCGCTTTACAGGATTTTACATGAAACCGTTGAAAAGATACACATAAGTATCGTTGGCGACAAAAGTACTTCTTTCGGTATTTTACTTTGCTCCGATGATACAAGTCAATTTGCACACGTTTCGCTTTGGTAAGGCATTTGTTTTCGGGTCGTTCAAACTCGCGTTGGATGCGTAAACGAGCTTTCAAGATTTCTTGAAGGCGTATTGAAAGTCTAAATAGGGATAATAAAAATAAAAATAAAAAAATAAAAAATAAAATAGGTGAGCTTCGCTGGCAAGAAAAAATGATATAAATAAACTTTTTTCTCCTGAAGCCAGCAGGTTCGTTACGGTAAAAACTTTTTCATCAACAGCTGGTCACAAGCGAAAGTGTTGGTGAACAGCTGATGCTGGGGCAAACTTCCCACGATGCGGCCAAAAATCCTCCGACGAAATAAAGACCCCACAATGGGGAGGGAACCCAACAGCGACTGAACGAAACGGAAAAAACCAAAGGTGTACTAGGAAAATAATGATGTGCTATTTTGAAATGCAATGTAGAAAAAAGTTCAAATATTTTCCTAAAATATGGTTTCGCTACGTAGACGACATCCTCGCAATCTTTGACACAAAAGAATATAATATTGACACGTTCGTAGAAGAATTTAATAGCATACACAAGTCCATAAACTTTACGTACGAAGTGGAGGAAAATAATGAAATCCCGTTTTTAGATATAAAAATAATCAGGATCCAAAACAAAACACTCGAATTCAATAAATACAGGAAGCCTACGCATAAAAATAATTACATCAGGGCAGACTCCAATAACCCAAGAAAACAAAAAATAGCTGCCTTCAATAAAATGATCCACCGCTTAATATCAATAACATTGAATAAAAATCGTTTTAACAAGGAAGTACACTACATAAAACAGGCTGCATTGGAAAACGGGTATACGGAGGAGCTTGTTGATACTTTAATAAAAAACATCGAAACAAAGCTAAAAAGAAAGACACGACTTTAACGAAGGAAGAAAACCAAGTAGACGCCAAAAAATATATCGCTATCTCTTTCTTTCCAAAAATGACTAAAAACCTAACAAAAATCTTGAACAACATCGGATACAAGGCAACGTTCAAAAATCTCAACTCGGTCAGAAACTTATTCCAAAGGAAAAAATAGCACCACTGAAAATATCGGGGATTTAAAAGATACAATGCCAGGACTGCGACAAGGCTTACATTGGACAGACAAAACGAAACCCCACAGTTACATTTAAGGAACATTTAACACACAAAATATGGGAGACAGGAAAAATCAGTCGTCGCAAAACATATTATAGAAAGAAGCCACCGTATGAATATTGAAAACCTAACCTTGCTTAAAGGATGCCCGAATGCCAAGTTAGACGCATTAGAAAGCCTTGAAATTAACAAACACCGACACGCAAGATTAAATCTCGAACCAGGAAACATTGATAGCGCACTATTCAAATTAGTCCCTGTGCTGCCTCCACCTCCTCCGAAACCACCCCCCTCCGATCCAGATCTCGATCGGATATAAAAGAAACCCGTGACCGATCATCCTATATATAGCTCGCTGAGAGTAATGCGCTTATAGCTCGCTGAGACTAATGCGCTTATTGGGTACTTGCGTCCCTATAGCCTACTTCCTTGCACTACGTCTCGTCGTGCTTTACCTCATTATCCTGTTCACCCTGATCTTGACCTCACTTTTCTCGGACGTTGATTTTGGCCAACGGATTTGCTCTTTCGTATTTGCCCGTCCAAATAGGGGGAGGCTAACAGAGTTCCTCCTTCTCACCTATTTCGCTTCTCCCCCACTGCGGAAGCTGGGCCCTGAAAAGGACCTGATTTTTCCGCTCTTGTGCATTGGCCCTGAAAAGGGCCCTTGCTGTCCTCCCTCTCCACATTTCGCCCTGTAAAGGGCTTCAGTTTTTCCTGCATTCTGCAGGGTCTGTGGCTCCGTTGCTTCTGTCGTTGTCTCGAACCGGGGGGAGGCTAACGCAGTCCCTCCTTCTCACCCGATTCACCTCGGATCCGGTCGTGGACCCCGCTGGGGGCCTCTCATTCCTGCTCCGCAGTTTGATCCCTTGTGGTCGTTGCCTGAATGGATCCGTCAGCCTTTCTTCCGCCACTCGCAATGTCGTCCTCGCCTCCTGGATATGCGCCTGCCAGCATGATTCTCCGCGGGCAGCACAGGCGGAGTATGTCATGCGACGGCTTAATAGCCTTCAAAACCCCTGATGGAGCGACAAAGTACGTCTCTCAGGACCGCCTGAGAACGATGCAAATCGCCTCCATCCTTCAGTTGGAGAATCCTGTGAATCCCCGCAATACACCCCGCCCCCCTCGAAAGGACTGCTTGGTGACTGACACGGCTGCCTGTTCCACCATTCAGTCACCCACCGCCGGACTGGGCGCTGCCAAGTCCAAGGGGGGGGAAAAACCCGAAGAAAAAGAAGGGTGCTCCTTCCATGGGGGCTCAAAACACAAATGCCCTACCACATCGACGACTCAGGCCCCATCGCACGTGGCGGTGGTTCTACCTGAGCCCGTATCGGGGCAGCCAGCACCCCTCCCTTCTCCAATCGATACTCACCCTATGGAGACAGAAAAACAGGATGCTCCATTGCAAAAGAGGAAGCTCTCTGTATCCATAGGAGACTTCTCCCTGGCACTGCATGCACCCAAGTAGTTCGCCACTCAGGGTGCTCAGGCAAATGCTGGAGAATCCGCCCCAGTGACGTCTGATTCCTCCCTACCCCTCTCTGAGAGTACCATGCCCGTTCCTGCGTCACTTACTGTGATTGTCGAGGATATGGAGACCGAAACTTCTTGCTCCTCACTGAAGCGTAAGCTTTCGGACTTACTGGAGGTAGTACCCTCAGGGCAATCGTATCACACCCCGGAGCCTGCTACTCAGGGAGCGGAGGCCGGAGCCGATGAGCCCTTCGAGATCGTGACCAAGAAGATGTGGAAGAGAACCTCCAGAAAGATGGTTTAAAATCCCTCCTCTAACGCCACCCAACCCAATATACCTAAGGTGAAGCCGATTAACGTCTATGGTGTTCGGAACCTCCCCGACCTCATTGACTCTCTCCAAGAGAGATATGGCAATGAATTCGAGCTTGCGATCAGAGATGTCTCCACCAGGGTCATCGTTACCTCGCCGGAACAGCAGGAGAAAGTCCTGCAGATCCTCGACGAGAAAAAGCTCGAGTACTTTTCGCACCCGACAGAGCATATCAAAACAACTACACTGCTCATTAAGGGACTGGCCAGTGACTTCACTCCAGCTAGATTGGCCGCGGGGTTGGCGGCGTTGGGAATCACGGTTAAGTCCGTAAAGCACATGGTGCAAACAGCAGAGGGGATGACACAACCTGACAAGACCAGGAAGTTCATCGCCGTGGTGGACAAAACTCCAGGCATCCCTCCCCTTCACAAGATCACCCACATACAAAACTGTCGGGTGCAGGTGAAGTACTTCAAGGGAGGAGTGGCGCCGCAGACCTGCTTTAACTGCCAGAGGTTCGGACACTCCTCTCTTGGGTGTAGGATGGTGGCCCGCTGCTACAAATGCGCGGGAAATCATCGGTCCCGCGACTGCCCCAACCCACCCACGGCACCCAGGAAGTGGCAAATGAGCGCGACGATGCGCTACAGCGCAAAGCCAAAAAGGCAGGACAGTGGCCCCGACGGCGGCAGCGAGGCGCTCAGCCAAGGTGGTCCCTGGAAAGAATTTTGCAGCAGCCGCTGCCAGTACCCCTCCAACCATTACTCCACCTAACCCGAAGTTGCAGAGGAGGGCTGAGCCCGCTATCCCCAGCAGTGCCAACAAACGGTTAGTTCCCAGGGGGCACTCTCCTTCAAGGTAGCAGTGCCTGAACAACCAAGACCGGTACTAGCATCTCTGGCGACTAAAATTCTGCATTCAGCACCCAGCGGCAGTCCACCCGCCAAAACCTCGTCAGCGCCTCCCCCTTCGGATTCGCAGGACGAGGAGCTCTGGGCCACTATTGTGTCCATAACTCGGGTGCTGAAGAAATACATCACCAGCCGCCATGGATTACTCCTCTTGGCACTGCTAGAAGAGATAGCCGTCACCAAGACCATCAATGGAACCACACCGTAAGAGAGTTTGCTTCTCAGTGATGGGATGGAACGCTTACGGTATTCGTGGGCGTGCCGACGAGCTCCTCCCACTACTTCACGACCATCGAGTCTCGGTCGCTGCCATAGGAGAGACCAAACTCTCCCCAGGATCCTCCTTAACCCTAAGGGGCTGGGATGTGTTGAGGAAGGACAGAGCGACCGGCACAGGAGGTGGCGTCTCACTTCTCGTCCACTCAGCACTTGAGTACCACGGGTACTCGCTCTCGAAAATGTCTCAACTAGAGGCGGTGGCCATAGACATCCGTATGACAAGAGGGTTTTGTCGGGTGGTGGCAGCGTATTGCTCCCCTGGTCGTCCGCTGGAGAAAGACGATATCTACGCCCTCTTCTCCTCTGACGGAGTTCCGACGGTTGTGCTTGGCGACTTTAATGCCAAGCACAGAGCCTGGAACTCCAGAATATCTAATTGGAGGGGGCACAAACTCCACCAGCTCGCCAGGGTGGCAGGCCTGACTATCCTGGGGCCCACGGCCCCTACATACGTCCCAGTTTCCGACGTCTTGGACATCGCTCTCGCCTCCGGAGTCCAGGTGTCCATGGCCCTGCACTTCTTGAACGAGCTGTCGTCAGACTACCTGCCGACCCTCCTGCATTATGGCAACCTCTCGGTGAGGCTCCCACCGCTTCGGCGAAGAGACTTCGCCAAGGCAAATTGGGTAGACTTCCGCTATTCCATCGCCTTGGCCCTCCAAAGCTATCCTGATTAGCCGACGACCAAGGAACAAGCTGATGCCATGACAGCCAGTGTTGCTGGCGTCGTACAAACGGCAATGGAGGGGAATAGCCCCTGGAAGTGCTGATCTGCCGCAGGCTGCCGAAGCCGGTTAGGAGGCTGGTAGCATATCGCAACAGCGTCCGGAGAAGATAGCAACGCCACAGAACTCCGGACCTGTGCAAGCTCCTAGACGGCCTCAACAGGATTGTCCGTGCTTCAATCCAGGAGATCAAGACAGACGCCTGGGAAGAACACCTGGCTGAGGTGTCCCTTGCCGATAACTCCATCTGGCGGGTTTGCAGAGGGTTGCGCGCAACCCAAAGAAGGGATTCTCCTCTGAAAACCACGGCAGGAATCGCCTGCTCCCCCAGAGAAAAGGCAGAGGAGTTTGCAGGCATCTCAGCAGCACCTTCCAGCCAAACCCCTCCACCTCAGACTCGGTCGACTCCGAAAAAGCCTTGGAATCAGCCATGGCTGCTATCCTCACCGGGGTCACCGAGTCGGATCAGGAGACCCTTCCTCGGATCGGCACTCGAGAGATCGTTGCCGTGATGAGGAAACTGTCCTCCCGTCGCTCTCCAGGCGATGACGACATCAGCGGTTTGGTTATCAAGCAGCTGCCCATTGCTGCTATTGAGTACCCCGAGGCCATTTTTAATGGCTGTCTGGAAATCGGGCACCTCCCGGAGGAGTGGAAGAGGGCGAAGATCATCGGCATCCTCTAGGACAATAAGGCCGCGAGTGCCGCGGGGAATTACCGCCCGATTTCACTCCTCAACAACTTCGGGAAGATGTTTGAACGACTCTTTCTCCCAACCATGCAGAGGTACTTGGCTGCCAGAAACGTCATCCCTGGAGAGCAGTTCGTCTTCCGCCAGCAGCACTCGACAATGCATCAGCATGCCAGGGTCTTCGACTTCATCACCGATGGCTTCAACCTCCGGAAACGGACGGCGGCAGTTTTCTTGGACATCAGCAAGGCGTTCGACAGAGTCTGGCATGAGGCGCTACTTGCCAAAATGCACTGGGCGCGGCTTGTCACCAGCCCTCATCCGACTCCTGCGCTCCTACCTGGAGGACAGAAAATTCTGGGTGTGCTGGGCAGGGGAGCGATCCGGGATTCACTCGATTGGAGCGGGTGTCCCCCAGGGATCGGTCCTAGGCCCAGTAATATTTAACATCTTCACCCACGACTTCCCCAGGGATCACGGTCACCACGTCATTGTCGGCCTCTACGCCGACGATGTGGCCATCCTCGCCAAGTCCGTCAACGAGGGTCAGGCGGTGATCTACCAGCAGAGGGCCTTGGACAAAATCCACGCCTGGTACTGCAAGTGGCGCATTGCAGTGAACGCCACCAAAACTGTCGCCGTCATGTTTCGGGCACTTCCCAGACGGCAGCCGGTAGCCACACTCCCCTACAGGGTCAGGTCATCCCTTGGTCCTCCGAGGCTAAATACCTAGGTGTCACCATGGACAGAGGGCTGACCTGGCGTCAACACGTCTACGGCCTCAGAGGGGTCGGGACAGGTGCAGTACGCAGACTCGGCCCTATTCTGGGCTCCAGGGAGGTGACCCTGGAGACCAAGGTCAGATTATACAGGGCCTGCGTACTGCCAATCCTGACATACGCCTCTCCCATCTGGTCGGGAGCGGCGAAAAGCCATATCAAAAAGATCGCCGTAGTGCAGAACAATGCACTACGGACGATGCTCAGGGTCATCTGGCGGAACTTCGTGCGAGTCGCGGAGCTCCATATGGCTACAGGCGTCGAACCGCTTGAACGCGTCCTGGAAAAGAGGGCCAGGGCGTTCCTCGAAAAGACTTCCAGCTCGCCCCACGATCTGATAAACAGGCTCTCTCAGATGAGAGTGATGCCCCGGGACTGCTTCAAGCGCCCAGTGGCCTCCACGGGTCAGGAGTTTGCCTCACTGCCCAAGAGGCATAGACACGCATGAAAAAGCTGTCGAACAATAAAACAAGTCCTCACACCTTACCATAAATCCTTCAAAACCAGACAGGCTTTTAGCTAAGCTGGCAGCCTGGCCGGAAGTGGCCATGCCACTTCCACCACCCTCTACGCAGACGATCATCCTCACTCACTATGAGTCATTACACTTGGCGCTGAAGATGGTCGCTTGGCGACCGAAATACGTATTGGCCAAAAAACTGTTTGAGGAAGTACGTTTCATCGTCATCACTGGCACATCATCACACCGTTGGTTTTTTCCTTTTCGTTCAGTCGCTGTTGGGTTCCCTCTCCATTGTGGGGTTTTTGTTTCGTCGGAGGATTTTTGGCCTCATCGTGGGAAGTTTGCCCCAGCATCAGCTGTTCACCAACACTTTCGCTTGTGACCAGCTGTTGATGAAAAAGTTTTTACCTTAACGAACCTGCTGGCTTCAGGAGAAAAAAGTTTATTTATATCTAAATAGGGACTTACGCTCTACGGCGTCGACGGTAACTCTGCTGTGACACAATTAATTGAGGTTATAAAAATGACAACCAGTGGAGCGACAGCTATGGTGGCGCCCCATAGAGCGCTGGCGCGCAGAGCTCGGTATCTGTACCGTGTCGCGACAAAGATTTTCGTCTTGCAGCAAGATGATAAACGGATTGAAATAATCAAAACATAAAATCGAAAACGTTGGCAATTATTTAATCTTTCTTTTGGTACTCCTTTCAGCTTTTAACATGAGGCAAGAGCCTCGTTCGCCTCACGCTCAGCACGGCCCTGGTAATCACGGTTCTGTTCGCTGGTAAAGATCGCTTAGAAAACCAATATAACAGCGGCGTAGGCTTCGAATTTTTATATTACGTCTATTCTATAAAACAAATGTTGGACAATAGTAAATGGCAACTTATTTTTACCGTTTTAAGTGTGCCAAATTAAATAATATAATTTCTCTAAACCCACATGATATACCGTTTGCAAACCAAGGTATTTGTTCTTATCTAAACAAAGAAAAAACTAAGTAAATTACAAATGCCTATCATAATAGTGAATCAGATGATGCAATTTTCGGAAAAGTTCATTCCTATGATGTAGAAAGCTTAATTACTAAATCTATTCTTTGCTATCATAAGCCTCTAGTCTTAAGACAAAAAAAATCGTCGATGAATGAATTTTTTAAATAGCAAAAGAATGTCTTTTATTAAATTGCCGAAATGGTTAGCCACATTAACAATATTCACAAAGTGAAATATAACTCTTTGCTGTACGATATACTTTAATGATACTATCACTTCTAGTCCTAGTCCGAATGCCCGTTCCCTAGAAGTTAGTGTGTGCGACGCTGGCGCACTCTGGCGTTTGTTGCGGTGCGCCGATAATTGGACGCCGACCGACATTGACGAAAGGAACTGCGCGGAAATTCCCTGGACTGCGGCAGAAAAGTTCTGGATTTGCGATTTATGGCCTTTTTGGCGTTAAGGGAACCATGCTGGAAAATTATTGCAAGGGATGTCCTCTAACTGCGCCCATCCATGACAACCATCAATTATTTCTACCGGCAAATCAAATCGTCTTTAATAATACAGGACAAAATTATTCATTCACCTGATGGTGATGCTAAGCATCAAAACCCGGGTGCTGATTTTTTCTAAACAACAGAGAAAAGATGCGCGCATCATTGATGCATTCGTGCGTGACGGAGGCGTTCTTTACGATTTATGCAATCATATCAAAAAAGATAAATATTTATGGCTTAGTATAATGTCTAAGAACTGAAAAATGATATACCAATAATGATGCGAAGGAAATATCGAATTTTTGATTGACTGATTTATTTCCTAATTGGTTCTAATTAATAAAACAATCGACATTATTTTTAACTTACTTCATTCGAATGGTATTAAAATTAAACGTAATTAGGTATTTACAGCAGATATTTTTTACTTCAGTTACCACAAAGATTCTTTTCATTGACTTTTTAGGCTTGTCTCCAAAGGAAAAATATCCTTATGAAATGGTCCTGTCTGTGTGTATGGGTTTGTATGTATGCGTGTCACCTACTAACAACGTTTGAACCAATGGACCGATATTCATGAAACTTGGTATGAGGCTCGTGCGGCCTGGGCCCACCTCCGGGCTATATTTTATTTGGCGAACATTAAAGTTCCTGGTTCGATTCCAGAAACGTCTTTAACCTATTTGTTTTACATAGGAAGTCCCAAATCCATCGTGCAAAATTGTTTTCTTTAATACTTTAAAATGTCTTAAAATTGTGATATCGGAGCGAGGTTTGTGCTGTTCTAAGGTAAAAATGTAGATTCCAAATCTTATCACAGTTTGATCGTATTTTCCAGAATTTCTACTAAAACATAGCGTTTTTGCATTTTAAATCGCAATCATCGGATTGTTGTCATTGAGAAGATTATTACCGAACTCGGCTTGAGCATAGACGAGTGAACAAATGGGTTATTTTCTTTTCCGCTCGTCTATTCTTCAGCAATAGACAGTTAACCATGCATCTTAGCGTATAAACAGTATCATTTATTAAATTCGTTTATTTAAAAAAAATACATGCAAATTATGTCAGAAAGATTTTGACATTGCTTTTAGTATTATAAACCCAATAAGGTTAAAAGTACGGAGACCTCTTAAATGTTATGAAAACAATAGATTTTAATGAATCGCTATTAAATGAAGCTTACTTCTACATTATGCATAGTGGGCTTCTTTTTTTTTTAAACGAGCAAATACTAAAAATTGAATATTCGCAAGATTACAAAACAGAGGTTATGACTTACGTGAAAGAGATGACGTTACACATTGAAGAAAGTTTGTTTCCTTAAGTGCCTACACAGTTATAACTGATCACAATATTCAGCGGGAAGAAACAAAATCATTTAAAGATGAAATATTTTATAGTATGTATAAAACAACTTGTGACTATAAAAATGGGCTGAACCCTTAAATAAATTCAGAGGTATATGGAGTGGATGCTATTGAAAAGTATACCAGTTTGGGAAGAAGTACAAATAATGTGTAAAAATTTTATTTACATGGAATTTCAAACTGATGAAAATTTATCATTAAATCAGCTATGTTAGTTTAAAAATGCAATTTTAAAAGAGCTGAAAGAAAATAATGATGACTGGGTTAATAGATCTTGTTACTTTCGTTGGTCATTGTTTTATTTGAAATTTGAATTTCAAGAGCAGACCACGGAAATTGAAAAATTATGTAGCTTTTTCAAAATTCCCCTAAACCCGGGAAACTGTGTGTTCTGTCCTTGGCGTGGAGTAATTTCCTCTAAACCGGTGTGCATTTGTGTACTTCTTTTTTAATTTTTATGGTTATAAGGAGATTTCTCCTTTTTCATTTTTACTTTCTCCATATATGTAGTAAGTATAGGGGAAAGTATTGAATTCATGAAAAAAATCGACTTCGAGATTTCAACGGAAATACACGTTTTGAGGACCCCTGAACACGTTTTGACCATTATCTCGATGATGGCTGTGTGTGTGTGTGTGTGTGTGTGTGTTTGTTTGTATGTGGTAGCTTTATTGTGGGTGCTCTAACTCAAAAACCTTTAATGAGGTCAACGCGAAATTTTATATTTAACATTTTTATAAAAGTCAGAAGAGCAGATTAGTTTTTGGTAAACATCGTTCAACCGAAAGTTGGTGTTTACTCTTGTCACTTATCAGTTATTTTGAAATATTTACTTTAATATTTGATAAATGTAAAAATGCATTAGAATAAAAATTGTTGGAAATTTTATTTTCTACAACCTTTGCTTGAAATATTTTTCCATATAATTATTCAAGAGATGTCATATTTTTAGCTGCCACCACCACGCCACCTACCGACGACTATTGTTAACAATTGACGATTAGTTAAGTCATAGTAACGCTCCTTTTTCTTTTCTTAATTGTTGGAGCTTTCTGGCTATATCCAATATTAGAAGGCTATGGTTTGAATTCATTTCTGTTCTTAGTAAAGTCGAAAATTTTCTCGGTTTCTTAAAATATTCATTATCATTTAAACTATTTTGAATTTTTAGAAATATTACAGATATGGAGAAAGTCATGTGGTGGCCACATCAAATTTTTAATGTAGCTTTTTGTTTTCCATTCCGGCACTTAATGGGACTGTGGTTAGAATATTTTCACAAATAAATGTTCAGTGGTCTGATCAACGAAACCATCTGTATATAAAACCAATCGATTGCATTTTGTTATGTAAATTTAACTTACATTTGACCTGTTAAGATTTTTATGAGATGATAAAAAAGGATAAAAATTTGATTAAGGCAGATAGAAGAACTCTAAAATAAGACTGAAAAAACCTTTGGCTACTTTATTGTAATACTGTTAAATTATTCATGAAATATATAAATTAAATTGCTATTAAAATAAAAAAATGTATTTCCTCTTTTATAAAAGTTTTTATTTCAAATATAGAGAATATAACACATAAAATGAACAAAATTCCCTTTGTTTCGATTTTTTTTCAAAATGTCCCAGATTTTCTCCTTCAAAACTAATTTTGTCCCGGTTGTGGCGATCAGGGTCTGATCATCCTATTCACATGAATTCTTCCATCAGAACAAACTGGAACATACGGAGGGTTCCGATAAATACGTTAATAAGTTGGTTGAACTTGACCATTGATCTTTAAAATCTATTATTTTTATAGCATTTAAGGGGTCTGCAAAAATTTAGTGCCAAATGTTTTATATTTCAAGCGGGACGAAATTATAACTCATGGTAGTTGGAATGTGAACATAATGGAGTCATGTCGCCTCGTGATATATAAGAGCGGTTTAATGTGGCAGAAACCGCGGAAAACAAACGCACTGGGTCGATACCTTTGACCGAAAAAATCAACTTCCTTGATATTTGCCGTTGAAAGCCGTTTAAAAGACGTGCATAGTCGAGAAACTACGTACAGTGTTAAACAGAGATATATTCTCATCAGAAATAATGCATTCAAAAAGTTTGGATTACTTCGTGTTTAATAATCCCTGCAGTCAGGGGATACACCGCTGGAAAGGGTGAGCTCGGGCGTCGAGGAGGGGTTCGCACAGGACTTGAGGTATCTCGCGGGCTAATGACGGTCTAAGGGATTGACCGCCGAGATGTCCCCGACTATCAAATACTTTTAACCCCCAATAATGCTCCATAAATTTGTCTCCCAATTTTTCTTTATCACAAATCTCTATTGCAAACGGTATTTATAGTATGAGAATTCCTTGGAATGACTAACACATACTGAAACATTTCCTGTCAATATAAGTAGTCAATTCGGGACGTCAACTTTGGGAAACCAGCCTGCATTAGTCCTGGTTTGGACTTCTTGTTTGTTATAAATAATATTTTACGAGATATAAAGAACAGTTCTTTTTTTGCCACCAGTGAAGTGGCACTCCCGATTAGGCTACGTAAACCATTTATATCATTTTCTTATTTTCTTTGCCCTTATATCCTAAATGTAAAGTTCTGTGCACAGTAGTTTCTGGGATGAAACATGCGGACGGACACTAGCTGACTTAAGGCGTTCTTTGTTTACTTTTCGTAAAGGAAACCTAAAAATTGGGATACTGAATTGAGAAAATTTGGATTTTACCGGGAAATTTTCCAATATGTCCTAACTTTTATTTTTTTACTGGAAATGAATCAGAATCAGGTAAATGGAAAACAACTATAAAGGTAATTGAAGGTAATATGGCCACCTTTTTTCTGCGCCACTAGTTTCTATGAATCTCTATAGATAGTGGTATCGTGACATCAAGGTCATCCTCCCTGCCATGATTAGTGTTAAACCCTCTAGGTGCACTACTAAATTTACCTTTCACGACCCTCTAAATCTTTAGATATTGCTATAAGTAGGTTTCGCAGGTTTTTCACACTCCCCTTCTTGTGTGGGTGTTTTTCTAGGGAATAGTACATTATCTTCCCTTGTTTTCCCCGCAACATCAACAATTACCCATCTGTTTTTAAAACCTATACTATCCTATACACTTCATTGTATATTATATTGCTCTTCATTTTATGTAACATTTCAGTTTAATTTTATTACTTGTTACTGTCTAATTGTATGTAATTGACAATGGGTTAGATGGTAGAGGAGACTGTTTAGTCTGAATCTCGCCCTAATAAAGACGTATATCTATCTATCTATATCTACACTGCTTGCTGTTGAACGCCATTTCAGTGGCAGTGCAACTAAGGAGACAGCATTAATCTAATTTCAACAACGTAAGGACTCTACAAAAACTCATTATTAATAATAATTGCCTGAATTTACCTGAATGAAGTTCAGTAGTATATTTCCTCTAGTTTTTGATTGTATAATCGGATTTTATATTTTTCGGGATTATCTTTATATTTTATCTGTCAAAAGCATGATGTCGAGTGATGGCCTACCTTGGCAATATAACCTGCACTCCATTACACATCTGTTAGATGTTAATACTGTTTACGTATTTTACGTGTACATCATGGTACCATACCAGAGTAAGAGTTTAAGGGGGAAATGGTCAGAAGAAAACTTGGTGAAAACTGTGAATGCCGTTCAAGATGGTGAACTAATGCAGCAGCCAAGAGATATCGAATTCCATGAAGGACTTTACAACGCTACGTTGAGTAAAAGAATGCATTGGCATCACAATAAAGATAGGGCTATCACAACGCAACGTTTTGGCGCAATATTCACTGCTGCCTGGGATAAATCCATAACCCCAGCCAACATTAAATCTGGATTCAGAGGAACTGGAATTTATCCATTTAATTCTTCAGCAATTCCTGATGAGAGATTTGCTCCTAGCACAGTTACTGAAGAATCATCACGTTCCTAAGATGAACAATGTTCAATAGTGGCTTCCAGTGTGCCTCAAATTGACCTTGAAAAACTTGGGCCTTCTGGGACACATATCCTACTGTCCGCGTCAAAAAGACGTGCATCTCAACTTTGACGCGCGATCATTTGCGCTACGTTTATTGGAAAGAATATACAAAAATACCATTGGAAAGCTTATTTTATGCTTAATATGGTTTGATTTTTTAATATTTTTAGACAGAAAATGTAAAATTTTACGGCGAGTTAAACACAGAAACTACCCGTAAAAACCAGCTACGCAGCCAACTTTCGCGAAAGTAGTCATATATAATAATTCATAAACGAATAACTACTGAACAAAATCTTTTGAAATTTAAAACAATGATGAACTAAGATAAAATAGAGGCAATGCAATAATTTTCTAAGCTCTATGTTAATTACAATGGTTTTAATTGGGTTACAACTTTAAAAAGAAACTCGTCAGTGGGGAAAAATGATAGAGGAATTCTGAAAACACTGTTGTAAAGAGAGACATAAAGAAAATTTTTTGTAGGAATCAGATTTTGTTTTAACGTTTTTGTTTTTGTTTAATTAATTTTAATCTACACACAGTACCGTATATGTTGCTTTCTGGGCGCTTTGCGATGTTGCCAAATGTCTCCCTCGCCGGTAGGCGGCCATGGCCCGCACAAAAACCCCCTTATCTCCTCTTAAGTTTCGTCCTCACTGATTTCGTCGCTGCTGGAATCCTCATCGAGGTTGATAATTAAGGGTTCCACGATATTCTTTAGCACTTGGTCCTTGGCGGCGTAGAAGTCCTCCACCTTGATAGTGTGCTTCACAGCCTTTTCCCACACGCGCTTCGGGGTGTTACGCAGTGCCTCCTTGCACAGTTGCAGGACGTCTTTGATTTTGTGCGTTTTGTTGCGCTTCGCCACGTAATTTTTAACCCAAGCCCATATAAGCTCGATTGCATTGAGTTCACAATGGGCCACTGGAGTCCAAATTAGCTTTACTCTCTTGCCGCTCTCTTTGATGATGCTATCTAGCAAGTATCTGTGAGACTTGAAATGAGGTCTGCCGAGTTCAAGTAGTTTGCTAATGGTTAAAGACTCATATGTATCTTGCCTGCCGGAATCATCTACCTCTGGCTCGATGCGATGCTCAATTAGCCAATTTATTATATCGTCCTTAC
Organism: Tanypteryx hageni; assembly: GCA_028673005.1. Lineage (NCBI taxonomy): Eukaryota > Metazoa > Arthropoda > Insecta > Odonata > Petaluridae > Tanypteryx > Tanypteryx hageni. The sequence goes on along the minus strand of CM054114.1, from coordinate 156,121,212 downwards.
GCCAACTTTTGGGCGGATTTCTTGTTGTTGGGTCTTGCATGGTGTGATACGGGGCTTGGTCAAGAACAATAGCGGTTTCATGATCCATCGCATTTAAAATTCTCCTAAAATACTCTTCAAAGTGTTGAGCATTCATCTCGGAATGATAGTCACCATCCTTTTTGTTTCCCTCGAACACGAGCATACAGTCATTTTCAGGCTGGAGAAAACCATCTTCACCCCCTATATGCAAAATAATTATTCTTTTTCTGGTACCAGAGGGAGTAATAAGGCCACCTTTTCAGCAATTGACCTCTTGAATTACACCTCGATCAAAGTCAATATCATTATTACTTTCATTCACATTTTCCTGCCAACCATATGATAGTGTGTGATTTGCTCCACAAAATGTTTCGTCCAAATACATAATTTTCCATCCTCTTTGACGAACTGACTTTGTTTCCCGAATAAACTTTGCACGTTGGTCCAGGATTCGGCAACTTTCAAAGCATACAGGCTTTCTGTTGTATTTTTTAAAGCGAAAGCCAAGCATCTTCATCCACCGTAACAAAGTAGATTCACTCACGTCTGGAAAATCATGAAAACCTGATTTCAGTTCGATTAGAATATTAGACACTATTGAATATTCTTTTCTCAAGTAAAAACTATGCAATTTTCTTCGTAGCACTCCTTGAAACATTTCGTCTAATACAATTCGCGCTCTACCGCTGCTTTTTTTGGGAGAACTTTCTGAAGGACGCACATTTTCCTTGCACTCATTACTTACATTTACTACAGTCCTTTCACTAACATTACAACACATTGCAGTATTTTTAACAACTTGATTAGGATCAAATGTAATCACACCATCTTTGACCATTAGAAAAAATGTTCTAGCACTTTGAATGACATTTTTCTCATGGCTACGTAATTTTTTGTAAATCACAAAAGGCTCACTTTCTAAATTATTTTCTTGATCACTCGAGAAAAGACCGTATTTGTTATTACTAATATTTTCTATTCGTTGTAAAGCTAGTCGCTTTTTTCGAGGCATTGCGAAAACATGAGGCACCAACTGGACTGAGATGAGACACTAAATGAACTAAGAAAACAAAACTCTAGACAAAACAAGTACCTTCTTTATTACTCATTATCTGAATCATTAGCAACCTCCAATGAGGCTAGATAAAGAGAGAAAGAGATAGGAGTTTAAATCCCGCTCAGTCATCCCGCACGCCAGATTGGTGTGGCAACGTCGCTACCTACATCAGCATAGGAAATGAAGCGACTTATGGCTACAAAGAAAAATATCTATATAAATTTATTAAAAGTCTTTATTAAAAATCTGATTCCTACAAAATATTTTCTTTATGTCTTGCTTTACAACAGTGTTTTCAGAATTCCTCTATCATTTTCCCCCACTGACGAGTTTCTTTTTAAAGTTGTAACCCAATTAAAACCATTATAATTAACATAGAGCTTAGAAAATTATTGCATTGCCTCTATTTTATCTTAGTTCATCACTGTTTTAAATTTCAAAAGATTTTGTTCAGTAGTTATTCGTTTATGAATTATTATATATGACTACTTTCGCGAAAGTTGGCTGCGTAGCTGGTTTTTACGGGTAGTTTCTGTGTTTAACTCGCCGTAAAATTTTACATTTTCTGTCTAAAAATATTAAAAAATCAAACCTTATTAAGCATAAAATAAGCTTTCCAATGGTATTTTTGTATATTCTTTCCAATAAACGTAGCGCAAATTATCGCGTGTCAAAGTTGAGATGCACGTCTTTTTGACGCGGACAGTAGTTTAATTAATAAAACAAGGTATTATCTAGCGATAGTGAGAAAGGAGAAGTCGAGGCTGTCTTAAATGATGAATCTAATGAGGAACAGAATCCTGTTTCCATAAATTCATTTGATGAGATAGTTGTTTACTTTCCTATAATCAATTTTGTAATGTTGGGTAAAGAGATATCTGATGACCATATTACCTGCATGGTGAAGGTAATATGGCCAATTGAATTTCTTTCAGAAAGTAATTTTATTTTGTATTCATGAAAGAAACTAAGAGTCATAGTAATTTTTTTTATGTAGCTGAAAAGATACTTGACGATATACATGCATCGATTTTAATTTATAACATTGATAACAGGGTGAAAAGTATTAAAAAATATTAGCATGGCCATATTACCTTCACTTACCTTATAATATATGAGAAATATTCAAAATATTTTCTCTGTAATGGAAATTACGTAAAAGTAAAAACGCGTAATAAGGCACACAACGGGTAGATGCATAGTGAAAGAAACCAAGTGTGCTCAGTGTGACGAGGGTGGAAATCATGTGAAGTTAGAAACAAAATCGTGGTACAAGAAAATACGATTGCATGCTGTAATGCACATCAGGCCCATTTGTAGGTATGTACTACACTTGTAGCTATTGTAATTACTGAACGCTATAATTGTTATGTATTCCACAATATTGCCCATTGGCCAGGACACAGAGGAAATCTTTGTTTGCATTACTGCAAAGATAAATTACATTTCTGAAAAGCTCTTCTTAAACATAAAAATAATTGCTCGACATGCGCCCTCCGGACCCTGGTTCGATCGAATTATTGGGAACGTTGACGCTACGCGCCTGAAGATACCCTTCTTAAATATCCCTGGAGATCAGATCCTAACTCGGCCTTCCCATCCGTGAAAACGCCATTCCTTTAGCTTCAGTAGGTAGTTTGTCTAAAATACCATTTCGAATTTAAAAATTTTCAGAATTAGAAGCCACCTAGTGGAAAATCTATTAACTACTAGGAAAATCCAATCTTTCTATTATTAATATATTGATAGATAACTCTTATTCAACTCAAGAACAAATTTCCAAATCTCTAGTATGCCATTTCAAAGTTTTGATTTTTCATAATTTGATGTCTCCTAGCAAAAATTCACGAACGACTTGGAAAATCTAATCTATTAAAAATTCTTAGATCGATAAAAGCTATCAAATTCAAAAAATGTTTTTCAAATATCTCTCAAAACAAGAAAAGTTGACTGTCCACAGACGGACGGACGAACAGACGGACAGAGTGATCACATAAACGTTCTAAAAAGAGAACCCCATGAATAAAAATCAAAAGCACCAAGAAATTAATTTAGGATTAGTATAAAATCCCTTCAATATGACAGGAAGAAATATATTACTTGTTATGATATCGGAAGAAAATATAGGCGATGATGTTTACATAATATGCGTGATATTGAAAATTAGAGTGTTTAGTTAACTTATATGCTTAAGGAATAAACTTGATGTTAGCTCAATTAAAGAATAATGAGAAAATTTATTTCCGTAACTCGATTTATCTATAACTCGAATAATTTTTATTTTCCCATAAGATTCGAGTTATAAAAGTTCCACTGTATATACACCTAAAAATAAAAGAAATATATTTCTCTATTTTTAATTTTCTATAACTCGATTAATTTGTACTTTTTCTGGAGGTTCGAGTTATGGAAGTCCCAATATAATTCGTTATGACGGCATTAATTTTCATTAAAAGCCTTTAAAAGTCCCTTTAAAGCAATGAGGTCGTAGCCATGGTTTCTGTACATTTCCATTGTTGAAAAGAGAAAACATTCACATTTTTTTCTGATTTGAAGCAAATATTTAAGCTAATTCGGTACGTATTTGAATGTTGTCTTTAAAAATTAAGAACTCTGTTCTTTCCGCTAGACAAATGTTCTTTTGTCAAATTCGTGTCCCAATTTTAACAAATTTAAAAATGCATTTTTAGAAAGCCTTGCACTGAATCCCATGCTTTTCTCATGGAATATTGAAATGGAACATTGGGGTCAAAAAGATGCCTTAAATATTAATTTCTTTGTGATTTTCGATTTTTTCTTCAGTTGTGCCATTTGTCTTACCTACGTGCGAAATTATAGGTTTCTAGCCCTAGTACTCCCTAGTACCTAAGAGTTTTATGTCAGTCAGTCAGTGAGTGAGGCTCAAGTAGCTTTATTATTATTGAATAGCTTTTATAACTCATACTAGGACGATTTCTGCGTGACAAATGTTCTTGCTATACAGCAGCGTTAAAAAATATCCTAACGTCAAATGCTTTAGTTAGCCCCTAAAATACCCCCGCAGTCACAGACCGTTTAATTATGATTATATAGAGAGGAGACAAATTGAAAGACTTAGACATGTGCATATCTCCGTTTTATGTCTGCTTACAACTGAATATTGATGTGCACTATTATGAAGGAGCGATGACCTTCCAATCGGTGGTCGATCCGAAAAACGGAAACTACAGGAATGGAACGAGTTTGAGAGAATTAGGGTATATGGGAGAAGGAAGTGCGGGTGGGAGATAGGAGGGAGAGAGGGGTTCTAGGAGGAGGGAGGGAGAGGCGGAAAGGGTATGAGGAAGGGAGTGAGCAGGTGTGCGAGGCAGGAGAAGTTGAAGAAGTTGTAAAAGGGAGGGGAGGAAGAGTAGAGTGGTGGGAGGTGAGAAGGAGACTGGGGGAGGGGGCGGGAAATGGAGCAGGAAAGATAATTGGAGGCCAGAGCTATCGGCGAACGAGGTAGGCGCCAAAACATTTAGAGGCGCTTCTCAGCAAGCGATTTGAAATGCGAACAAAGTCAACCTGCGTAGGATTACGCTGAATAAGGCGGGCATCTTAATGGGATCTAAAATCTATAAAAGCATACTTTGGTCCCTTTGTGGCTCCCTCTGTCAGGCTATAAAATTTGCGAATAACTCGATAAAAAATGCAGATATATTTTTTAAATTTGGCAAGAATACTTAATTTGCATATTTTAAGGTGATGACGAAAAATAATCTCGAAGAATGTCCTGGATTCGACCCCTAGAAAGACATTTCCATTCCCCATAAAATAACACGTAAAAATCGACTTATTTTTGAGATATAAGTTAGAAAGGATTAACCCACGATCTCCGATTTAAAGCATTTTAAAGAAAATATGATGTGGCCACCACATGACTTTCACCATACCTGTGAATTTCTATAAATTCCAAATAGATTAGACAATAAATAAACTGATGTGGGCAACACATGATTTTCTCCATATTTATATGGCAAATTACATGTTGTTAGCTCTGATCGTTGTCAATATTTACTTACGGTTGACAATAAGAAAAGAAAAAGGAGCGTTACTAAGAGCGTCAATTGTTAACAATAGTCTTCGGTAGGTGGTGTGGTGGTGGCAGCTAAAAATAAAAGATATCTCTTAAACAATGCATTATATGGAAAAATGTTTCGAATAAAGGTTATAGAAAATAAAATTTCCTACAAATTTTATTCCATTAGATTTTTACATTTATCAAATATTAAAGAAATTATTCCAAAATAACGGATAAGTGACAGGAGTAAACACCCACTTCCGGTCCACCGATTTTTACTAAAAACTAATCAGATCTTCCAACTTTTATAAAAATGTTAAATATAAAATTATGCGTTGACCTGATCAATAGTTTTTGAGTTAGAGCGCCCACAAAAATCTATCACATACAGACAGACTGACAGACAGACTGACTGACTGACAGACAGAATGACAAACAGACTGACAGACAGACTGACACAGACTAACAGACAGACAGACACACAGATATGATCGAGAAAATAGTCAAAACGTGTTCAGGAGACCTTAAAACATGTATTTCCGTTGAAATCTCGAATTCGATGAAAACAATACTTTTTCTCTATACTTTGTATATGGAGAAAGTAAAAATATCTTAAGAAGCTGCGAGAAAATTTTAGCGTTTACAAAGAACAGAAATAAACTTAAACCATAGCCTTCTGATATTGGATATAGCTACAAAGTTCCAACGATTAACAAAATAAAAAGAACCGTCAATTGTTAACAATAGTCGTCGGTAGGTGGCGTGGTGGTGGAAGCTAAAAATATAAGATATATCTTAAACAATGCATTATATGGAAAAATGTTTCAAACAAAGATTGTAGAAAATAAAATTTCCTGCAACCTTTATTCCAGTGCATTTTGAAATTTATCAAATATTAAAGCAAATATTTCAAAATAACGGATACGTAAGAAGAGTAAACTTCTTCCGGTGGACCGATTTTTATCAAAAACTAATCAGTTCTTGCGACTTTCATAAAAATGTTAAATATAAAGTTTCGCATTGACCTGATTAATAGTTTAGGAGTTAGGTTACTCACAAAAAAGCTGTCACACACACAAACTCACACTCACACACGCAGACCATCGAGAAAATGGTCAAAACGTGTTCAGGGGATCTCAAAACGTGTATTTCCGATGTAATGTCGAAATAGATTTTTTTCATGAAAACCATACTTGCTCCTATACTACTTATGGAGAAAGTAAAAATTATAATATTTCTTATTCTGTTCATCTTTTTCGCCTATAGTTCGAAATTCCACATGTTAATCGTTTAATTCAAATATTTTGGGGAAATCTTGCCATTTTAACGGGAGTTTCCTTGCCAATCCATTAGATTGTTAAACCTCGAAATCCTATTGTTATTCCATTATGGATTATGGGTGAAAGTGTGCTTTGAATGTTTTTAATACGAGAGAGAGAAAGAAGGAGAAGGAAATGATTTTCCTAGCAACCAATGTAAACAACACTCGTTTCTTTACATACGAGAAGGAATACATTTGAATGTAGAACATTAATCATTTGAATATTTAAATCACTTAAGGATCATCGTAGGAGTTCGAGACTTGAAACTACAAATGCCTAAAATAACGAGTTTGTTTTCCCGTCATCGATTTTTGAATACGCGTATAATCGCTCAAACAAATCACTCTTTAACGCGAGAATTTGACGCATTATTTGTGATTTGCATTGTTGCCGGTTTTGTGTAATTGGGTACCATTGACTTGGATAATAGTTTCGCGTCGCATCTATTCACTAAATTTCATAGAAAACTTTCCCGTTGAATTTCAGCGGGTATATTCCTATTTTATGTACTATAATTCACTTGTTCAGAGTAGCTAATTTGGTCGATTAGGGATGAGGGAAGGAAGAAGAAAGGAGGAGAAGGTAATTCAGTTCAGTGCCTAGTTTCAGATACATGCAACCATTACCTTTGGACCTTTTTTACTAACCACATTCAGGGGCGCGAGAACAAGCCATTTTGACATTGTATTAATGTTTCATTGAAATTGGATTTATAGCGAGAAACGCAACCTGATCCTTAATATCATACTCCTAATAACTCAGTTACTAAATACTATTCACTGAAAAAATATTTAGTATTCATCACAAGTTCTACTGGTTGGTACATACAATATGCATAAAATAAATTAAATAAAAATTAATTTTGGTAGTTTAACATTTGGGGCTTAAATTAAGAGGAATGTCTAAAAAACCAGCTAAGGCAATTCTGTAAAAGCTAGACTTGGCACAAAATTCAAACGAACAAATCTCGGGAATCATTAAAACTTTTCCCGGGAATCGAGAATAAGAAATAGAGAGTAAATTCCAGGGAACCAGGAACGGAAATTCCTGGTTCCAAAACTCTACTTGGGACTCCACTGAGAGTGTTATTCTTCTCTTGGTCAATTGTGTGCCCTATTTTATTTGCTCTTTATCCCTCAAATGTGGATTAGGTCCTCTGCATCGAAAGTACGTATACTGCTTGCTTAGGGTCTGTTCCTTTCCTATCTTCTCTTTTCATGGTCTTTGGTGATCAGCGTTTCTCAACCGGTGGTTGGCCAACCCCTTATAAGGGTTCGTGAGAGAAATGTGCTAACTGCGTCCTTTACACTTTCCTCGATCTGCAATTTTTTGCCAATATTTCAATTTCCTTGTAATTAGTTAAATGGTTCTGTTTTCTATTTTTACTTTGTCCATAAGTGTGGGAAAATATTGTTTTCGTGAAAAAAATCTATTTCGATATTCTCCTAAACACGTTTTGACCATTTTCTCTATTGTCTGTCTATGAGATAGGAACATTGTGGGCGTTCTAACTCAAAAACTATTAATTTGATCAACGCAAAATTTCAAATTTGACATGTTTATTAAAGGAAAAAGAGCTGATTAGATTTCGGTTGAAATCGGTGCAACAATAGTGGGTGTATACTCTTGTCACATATCAGTTTCATTTAAATATTTGCTTTAATAGTTGATCAATGTAAAATATTACTGGAATACAAAATGTTGAAAATTAAATTTTCTACAACTTTTGTTTGAAACTTTTTCCCATCATCTAAGAGATATTTTGAAAATCATGTTTTTTTAGCTACCGCCACCACACCACCTAGAGGCGATGTTTGTTAACACTTGTTTACGCTTAATTACGGCTTAGTGTTAGTAAAGCTCCTTTTCCAAATTGTTTAATTTTCGTGGCTATATTTATAGGCGTACGCGGGGAGGGGGGGAAGTAGGGGAGGAAGGAGGAGGGGGGAGAAGTAGGGGGGGGAAGTAGGGGGGGAGTAGGGAGGAAGGAGGGGGGATGGAGGGGGGAACATCCTCCCCATCCCCCCGACCCAAGTTTCTCGTGCACTGATCTGAGAATACCAAATGTTTTATTATAGTTTTCGTGTGATAGTTTTTTAATCTGTACAAACTTGACAAACAGGGGTGAGCAGGAAACTTTGTGCTTACTATCCAAGCTTCATTCCTTCAATGTTATTTCATTTTTGCCTGCCGCGCATGAGAGGTTAATTTGAAAGACGAGAGACTCTGACCTTGAGCATAAGCGGCCTCTCCGATCGCCCTTATACCCAAAAAACACGTTTTATCCTGTTGAAACCTTTCTCTTGGAAATTAGAAATTCGGAAATCTCCATGACCTACGGTCAATCCCTGACCTCGTTAGGAAGGAAGAGGCATCGGAAGTTCTAGCTGAGAAAAGGAATGCTCGCCATTAAACGCTTTAAAAATGCGGCATAAAACAATTGCCGCACCCCGGATGACTTAGCATGGGACCTACTTCCGCAGCATCAGATTTTTTACAACATTACGTGATAAATTATTGCATATATATACTCATTTCCAAAAGTATTTCAACAATTTGAGCTGCGTCGCTTTCGGAGCGGACCCAATTTTTACTTCCTATCTACGTGAATGTTACTGCAGAGCGGGTGTTAGAGAAAAGGCAGTGGCCTTTTCCCCATTCCAGGCTGCCAGCTAAGCTATAAGCCTGCCAGGTTTTGAGAAGGTTTCTGCAGGTTGTGATATTACAGGTTATGTTGCGGCGGCAGGAAGTGCTGCCGCCTCAGCCGCTTGGGCAGAGGAGAGAATTCCGCCCCCATCGACGCTATCGGGCGCCTGAACCAGTCCCAGGGCATCTCGCGGATCCCTGAGAGCTGCCGTATGAGGGCATGCTGTGAGCCAGCGGTCTTCCGGTAGAATGCCCTGGCCTTCTATTCCAGGACGCGTTCTACAGGCTCAACCCCTGTTGTGGCTTGGAGCTCCGTCACTCGGACGAAGCTCCTCCAGCTCACCCCTAAGATCATTCGTAGCGCATTGTTTTGCACTACGGCAATCTTCTTGATGTGGGTGGCTGCCGCGCCGGACCATATCGGCGAGGCATAGGTGAGGATGGGCAGTACGCAGGCCCTATATAGCCTAACCTTGGTTTCCAGGGTGACTTCCCTGGAGCCAAAGATATGGCCAAGTATGCGTAATGCACCTGTTGCAGCCCCTCTCCCGCCGGAGATGTGGAGGCGCCAGGTTAGCCCTCTATCCATGGTCACTCCGAGGTATTTAGCCTCAGAGGACCATGGGATAGCGTGCCCCTGCAGGGTGAGCGTGGCTGCCGGTTGCACCCGAGGGAGGGCACGGAACATGACGGCGACGGTTTTAGATGGATTTACAGCAACACTCCACTTGCAGTACCAGGCGTTGACCTTATCTAGAGCTCGTTGCTGGTATTTGACTGCCTGTCCTTCGTTCGTAGATCTAGCAAGGATGGCTGCATCGTCGGCATAAAGGCCAACTATGACCTGAGGCCCGTGGTCCCTAGGGAAGCCATGAGTGAAGGTGTTGAATAACACTGGACCTAGGACGGATCCCTGGAGAACGCCCGCCTGAATCAGGTGAGTCCCGCATCGCTCTCCCTCCCAGCACACCCAGAATTTTCTGTTCCCCAGGTAGGACCTCAGAAGAAGAATTAGTGGTAGAGGCATACCAGCTCAAAGCATTTTGGCCATCAGTGCCTCCTGCCAGACTCGGTCAAACGCCTGGCTAATGTCCAAGAAAGCCGCCGCCGTCCTATGCCGGACATTAAAGCCGTCGGTGATGAAGCCGACGACCCTGGCAAGCTGATGCGAGGTAGAATGCTGCTGGCGGAAGCCGAACTGCTCTCCAGGGATGACATTCCTATCGGAGAGATGTCTCCGCAGGGTTGGGAGGATCAGCCTCTCGAACATCTTCCCAAATTTATTGAGGAGGGAAATGGGGCGATAATTCTCGGCAACACCCGCAGCCTTATTAGCTATTGGAATCATAATTATCTTCGCCCTTTTCCACTCCTCAGGGAAGTGCCGGATGCGTAAGCAGCCATTGTACAGCGCTGTAAGGAACTGTACAGCTGCAACAGGGAGCTGCTTAAACACCAACCCGCTGATTTCATCATCACCTGGGGAGCGGTGCGAGGATAGGTTCCTCATGACAGCAACTACTTCCGCGGTGCCAATCCGAGGAAAGAAGTCCCGATCGTCATCTGCAGAATTCTGAATAGCATTCATGGCTATTTCCACCGCCGCCTCAGAATCCGCCGAGTCAGCAGTGGAAGGGTTAGGCCGGAAGGTGCTAGCAAGGTGTTCTGCAAACACTTCCGCCTTTTCCCTGGAGGAGCAGGCAAGTCCTGTAGGAGTTGAGAGGGGAGGGTCCCTCCGCTGGGTGGTTTTTAAACCACGACAAACCCGCCAGATGGAGTGATCAGCGAGGGACACCTCCGCCAACTGTTCCTCCCAGGCGTCGGTTTTAATCTCCCGGATCGCTTCTCGGACCTCCCTGTAAAGGCGGTCGAGCAGGTTGCGCAAATCCGGCGTGCGGTGGCGCTGCCACCTCCGCCGCACGCTGTTCCGGTGGGTGATAACCCGCCGGACTGGCTCAGGGAGCCGTCGGGAGATCAGCCTGGGAGTGAATTTCAAAGGAATATTCCCCTCCATTGCTTCTCGGATGACACCAGACACAAAGGTTGCCATGGCATCAGCTTGCTCAGGGAATTGCGGCTCCTCAGCATTAGCCGGGAGGGCAGAAGCCACTTGGGCACGGAAGGCTAACCAATTCGCCTTGGCGAAGTCGCGCCGTTGAAGGGGGGAGCCTGACCGGGAGGTTGCCGTAATGAAGAAGTATCGGCAGATGGTCTGACGATAGCTCGTTCAGGGTGGACACGTTTAGAGACGACTGAGCATTGCAGGAAATAACAATGTCCAGAACGTCAGAAGTAGGAAGGTAGGTTGGGGTTCTGGGCCCTAAGACAGATAACCCCGCATCCTCGATGAGGCGATAGAGCTTCCGCCCCCTGGGGTTAGACAGCCTGGAGTGCCAGACTCTGTGCTTGGCATTAATGTCGCCAAGCACAACCGTCGGGACTCCATCAGGGGGAAAAAGAGCATACATACCATCCTCATCAAGGTCTTGCCCAGGAGGGTAATACGCGGCCACCACACGCAACCTCCCTTTGGTCATGCGAATGACCGCGGCCACTGCCTCGAGCTGGTTCATCTCCGGGAGCTGGTACTCGTAGAACCTTAGGGACGTGTGGATCAGGAGGGCGACGCCCCCTCCAGGGCGGCCTGTCCTGTCCTTTCTGAGCACATCCCACCCTCGCAGGTTCAGGGGGATGTTGGGCGTTAACCGCGTCTCGCCGATGGCAGCGACCGAGGCACAAAGGTCATGATGGAGTGGGAGGAGTTCGTCGGTACGGTGGCGAATCCCGTTGGCGTTCCAACCCACTATCGAAAAACACCCCCTTTTACGGCGTATCTCCATTGCCGGACTTAGAAAGGGCAATTTCCTCTAGCAACGCCAAGAGAGGAGCCGTTGGCGGCTGGAAATGTGCTTCTTTAAGACCCTCGTTATAGAAACTATGGTATTCCATAGCTCCTCATCGTCAGAGGGAACAGGTTGGCTTCGAGTTGCGGGAGGGGCGCCACGCGGCGCAGGTAGCACTAGCTGCCCCGCAGAGGGTGTTGATGCCTGTGGATTTGCCGTAGGCGGAAGATCCCTCTGAGGCTCGGGCGCCACTTTTGTGCTGGACCAGCTTAGAAATGCAGGCTCAGCCGTCCTCAGGAGATAGGGATCGGGGGTCGTGCTGGCACTGGCCACCGCGGCCCGAAAGTTTCTGTCCGGAACGACAGTGGAGGATCGCTTGGACACCGCCGTCGGAGTCACTGTCCTGCCTTTGTTAGCCTTGCGCTCATTTGCCGCCAGCGCCTTGTCCCAAACCTTCAAGGTAAACAGGACATTGCCTGTATGTGGAGGGATGGTCACCATCGCAGTTACAGCACTTCCTGGGTGCCGTGGGTGGGTTGGGGCAGTCGCGGGACCGATGATTTCCAGCGCACTTGTAGCAGCGGGCCACCATTCTACACCCAAGGGAGGAGTGCCCAAACTTCTGGCAGTTAAAGCAGGTCTGCGGCGCCACTCCTCCCTTGAAGTACTTCACCTGCACCCGACAGTTTTGTATGTGGGTGATCTTGTGAAGGGGAGGGATGCCCGGAGTTTTGTCCACCACGGCGATGAACTTCCAGGTCTTGTCAGGTTGTGTCCTCCCCACTGCAGTTTGCACCATGTGCTTTACGGACTTAACCGTGATTCCCAACGCCGCCAACCCCGCGGCCATTCTAGCAGGAGGGAAATCACTGGCCAGTCCCTTAATGAGCAGTGTAGTTGTTTTGATATGCTCTGTCGGGTGCGAAAAGTACTCGAGCTTTTTCTCGTCGAGGATCTGCAGGACTTTCTCCTGCTGTTCCGGCGAGGTAACGATGACCGTGGTGGAGACATCTCTGATCGCAAGCTCGAATTCATTGCTACGTCTCTCTTGGAGAGAGTCAATGGGGTCGGGGTGGTTCCGTACACCAAAGACGTTAATCGGCTTCACCTTAGGTATACTGGGTTGGGTGGCGTTAGAGGAGGGATTTTAAACCTTCTTTCTGGAGGTTCTCTTCCACCTCTTCTTGGTCACGATCTCGAAGGGCTCATCGGCTCCGGCCTCCGCTCCCTGAGTAGCAGGCTCCGGGGGGTGATGCGATTGCCCTGAGGGTACTACCTCCAGTAAGTCCGAAAGCTTCCGCTTCAGTGTGGAGCAAGAAGTTTCGGTCTCCATATCCTCGACAATCACAGTAAGTGACGCAGGAACGGGCATGGTACTCTCAGATAGGGGTAGGGAGGAATAAGGCGTCACTGGGGCGGATTCTCTAGCATTTGCCTGAGCACCCTGGGTGGCGGACTACTTGGGTGCATGAAGTGACAGGGAGACGTCTTCTATGGATACAGAGAGCTTCCTCTTTTGCGAGGTAGCATCCAGATTTTCTGTCTCCATAGGCTGAGTATCAATTGGAGAAGGGAGGAGTGCTGGCTGCCCCGATATGGGCTCAGGTAGAACCACCGCCACGTGCGATGGGTCCTGAGTCGTCGATGTGGTAGGGACATTTGGGTTTTGAGCCCCCTTGGAAGGAGCACCCTTCTTATTCTTTCGGTTTTTCCCCCCTTGGACTTGGCAGCGCCCTGTCCTGCGGTGGGTGACTGAATGGTGAAACAGGCAGCCGTGTCAGTCACCAAGCAGTCCTTTGGAGAGGAGCGGGGAGTATTGCGGGGTTTCACAGGGTTCTCCAACCGAAGGATGGAGGCGATTTGCATTGTTCTCAGGCTGTCCTGAGAGACGTACTTTATCGCTCCATCAGGGGTTTTTAATGTTATTAAGCCGTCGGATGACATACTCCGCCTGTGCTGCCCGCGGAGAATCATGCTGGCAGGCACATATCCAGGAGGCGAGGACGACATTGCGAGTGGCGGAAGAAAGGCAGATGGATCCATTCAGGCAACGACCACAAGAGATCAAACTGCGGAGCAGGAATGAGAGGCCCCCAGCGGGGTCCACGACCGGATCCGAGGCGAATCGGGTGAGAAGGAGGAACTGCGTTAGCCTCCCCCGGTTCGGGACAACGACAGAAGCAACTGAGACACAGACCCTGCAGAAAGCAGGAAAAACCGTAGTCCTTTACAGGGCGAAATGGGGAGAGGGAGGACAGCAAGGGCCCTTTTCAGGGCCAATGCACAAGAGCGGAAAAATCAGGTACTTTTTAGGGCCCAGCTTCCGCAGTGGGGGAGAAGCAAAATAGGTGAGAAGGAGGAACTCTGTTAGCCTCCCCCTATTTCGACGGGAAAATACGAAAGAGCAAATCCGTTGGCCAAAATCAACGTCCGAGAGAAGCAAGATCAAGATCAGGGTGAACAAGATAATGAGGTAAAGCACGACGAGACGTAGTGCAAGGAAGTAGGCTATAGGGACGCAAGTACCCAATAAGCGCATTACTCTCAGCGAGCTATAGTACGTGAATGTTTTGTCAGTTAGTGAATATATACCTATTCCTGTCGTGACGTCACCTCAGCCTTCTGGGTCTATTATTGTATAAAATACGACGCATTCTTACGTATCGACCGGAGTTAACAAAGATTATTTCGCGTCTTGGGAGATCGTTTGCAAGTACTATTATAATTTGCCATTGCTATTTAACAATCATTCTTGTATCGTGATGATAGCGTAAGCAGGCCCATGGAATTGTATTTTGTCAAAGTGAGGTGTTGTTTTGGGAGGGCTGAAGCAAACTCACTGGGTAATTACTTCTAATATTATAAGTACGAGTGGATTTACGTATTTCGAATCGACGATTTCATCGGTTTTGTCAAATTCCCCGGTTCGATAGCATTTGTTACATAAAAAAGCGAAAGTGACAAGGTCCAACTCGCAAAAACAGTCGAGATATATGCGTTTAAGAAAGTAAAATAAAACCCTTTTACAGAGTTTCTTCTTCCATCATTTGCCACTTGATAGCATTTTCCGTGTATTCCACGTTAAACACAGACGTAAGAAGTCGGTTTAGGTGACGGAATGCGCAAGATTGTAATGCAGTATATCATTTTTATAATTCATTGAGTTAAATTGTTATTGTAGCCATCGTCAATTCGTTTCACTTCGTTATTAAGTGAAACTCATTTTCACAGATGAGTCGTTACTGCAAGATAAATAAATCTCCGAATTATAGATTTATGGGTCTCCAAATGGTGATTTTCCTCTATTTACTAGCAAACTATCCACAGCTCTAGATATTATTAGTAACAATACTGGCTCAATGATTGTGTGTGGTGATTTCAATGTTATCTTCGCTTTCTTTGGATTATCTCTATGGTTATCGAATTAAGTCTGGTATTTCATTTATATACAATATACTAAATTCTATTGCTGACTGTCCCGAGTTACTTGCTCAATTTAATTTCCGTGTTCCTAATAGATCTACTCGTTCTTCTTTCTTATTTCACTTCCCCACCCCCAGAACTTTGCTTGCTAAACGTTCTCCTTTCTGTCGTCTTCCTTCTCTTTTAAATTCACTTTCCCCTAGTTTAGATCCTTTCTCAATGTCCAAAGAGTCTTTTATTAAAAATGGAATGACATGTTGTCACACTACTTAATTATATGGACTGCTTTTTGCTTATGCTTAAACTGCATTGAATTTCATCATATATTGTTTTGTAAATTATTTTGTTGTTATATTGTTGATCTTTGAGTGTTTAGTTTTTCATTTTAAAATTGAACTTTCGCTGTATGTGAAAAAATGGATAAATAAATGAATAAAATAAATAAATAAAATGTCGATTTGAGTTCTCAATATCCACAAAAATTTCAACTTCAAGATGTATTTAAAGTCTATAACTTAAGACCTACTAGTCATGAGTTTACCAGAATTAGTGAAACATCAGCCACTGTAATAGATAATATTTTTTCAAATTTAAATGTTATTAATAGCTTTGTGATTAATGGATGCATTTCTGACCATTTTGCTCAGTCGACTTCATTTTCTTATGAGTTAAGGACTAAACCCAAGCAATACACTCCATCCGTGAAACATTTACTGGACAAGCAAAGAGTACATTTGGTAATATTTTTCTACTTGCAGATTGGTCAGAAGTTCACTTAGTTGGTAAACTTGATGATAAATTTGATAATTTCTTAAAGATTTTTAGGCACAAGTTTGGCATGTATTTTCCTTTAAAGAATGTTGCATTAAATAATAACGTTAAATCTAAGTAAAAAAGTTGGGGTACCCCAGAAATTAGTGCCATATCAATTCAGATGAAACACTTGTATAATGATAACAGGAGCTCTAAATCTGAGTCTGATAAAAATTATTATTTACAGTGCAAAAGGTTCTATGCTAAGCTTGAGCAGGAAACAAAAAAGTCTGTCTCGGAAGGGATAATCACCTTCCCAAGTCTTGCAAAATTTTCCTCTTATAATCATCCTTCCTGGTGTGCGGCGGATTGTTTTCAATGTAAAATATATATGCTGCCAAACAACATCAACCATGTTATGGAAAAGTGCAACCGGCCACCGATTCGTCTTCCGCTTGACGCTATAGTGACACAACATTTTGCTCATATTGTCAACGCCTCCCTTTTCAGCATTATAATACTCATTAATCTCGTGGTGTAATGCATCGACGATAATAGTATTACCACTTTCCTTGGTTTTGGAACATAAGATACCATGATGATCCTGTCGTCCGTGAATCCAAAAATCTATGATAGTGGCTCCCTTAATTTATGGGCTGGCATCTGCAGTGGTATGTACGGCTTATTCTTTTTCAGTGTGTCTACCAGTGAGAGATCGCACGACGTCAAAAATCTCGCCAAAGGAAGCGTAGTGAAGAAATTATCCATTACGATGTTTCGCCCCGAGTTCTTGCAACGAAGGCACTAATCTTTCACAACTCGCTCTCCTTGGTGCGTCTCATGTTTATTTTGTAATTTCCCGGTGTACAATTGCCCATTGAGGGGATGTGAATTTTTTGCATCACACCCACCAAATTTTCATTTCATATTTTGCTGGTTTTTACGGCATATGTTGGGTGAACCTTGTCTTTCCTCTAAATGGATATAATTGTTCGTCAACTGTAAGGCACTCTGACTGACTGGCACAATGCCGTCCTAGCTTTGGAGAGCTTCCTCGTTGGATCCGGTGGTTTAAGCTTCACTGAGGTCATCGACGTCATCCTCATCGTCATCATCTACATCGTCCATTTCAACTTGAAAGTTGGAATTGGCATGAACATCTTCAACATCTGAATCTTTTCTCTTGTCAGAATGTCTTTCCGGTGGCAACCACTCGTCTTCGGATGCGGTGTCTGCAAATGGCTCACTTTCCCACTTTCTGAATCAGCATTGACTAGCAGTGAAAGATAAGCCATTTGTTCTTCATATTTCATACTAAAAGAAAAAATTGCTCAAAAAATTTTTAAAATTAAAAAAATACTCATATACTACCACCAGCACCCTCACCACCACCACCATGCTCACCACCCCCACCATGATAACCACTACCACCACGCTCACCCTGAAGGTTGAAGTGGTGTCACGACAGGAATGTATATTCCCCGACTGTCATAATATTTATATAGATACGAAGTTAAAACTCATTCTCCCGCGATAGCGACACCGCTCAAGTTTTTGGAATACTTTTGGAAATGAGTGTACACATTCACTCTACATTGTAGATAATTCCTTTTTAGCCTTTTGTTAGCAGTGCTCCTTGAAAAGGGAGCTATCCGTTATTCCTGAGATCTAGTATGGAAAGTGCATTAGTGATAGTGTTTTTATTTAAAATCAGGTTTCATTGGTCATCTACAATGTGATTTTTATTGTTTTATTATTTTCAATGCTGTATTCCCAATATAAATGTCGAAGTTACGTACTTTATGTAATTTGGGTCAAATAATATTTCATATTTTATAATTAGGTTGGACTGTCTCTATTTTCTGTTATTAATTTTGAAGAGATGCACGGATATTTGATACAAATAAATAGCCTGCAGGAGCGGGTCTGTAGGCATAAAAAGGCGTTATCTTTGCAGAACTCCTATAAGTATTTTAAAGAATTTTTTGAATGAGTTTTTACTCATACATGTATTTAACTAAATACATTTCTGTTGAAAAAATATCTACCTTAGTTAATTTTATTAAGAATGTAGGGCAATTTTTAGACGCATTTCTTATCCAGTGTAATAAACACATGAATTAAAAATTATTATTTTTCCAACAACAGATATAAAATTCTACGTTTATTACAAATTATTTCAAAAATCGAAATTGGACCCAGGAATTGATTAAATGGTTGATCAACAAGATAAATATAGAATAAATACCTTTAAGATGGTCAGTAATACATTGAAGTCTTCATTGCCATAGTCACAAGTAGATATAAACAAATCTACTTTACCTACGTCCTTTGATGTCGCATCAGAAGTTAGTGAACATTTTGATATTGGATTGTACATAGTATGTATATTGAATTTAAATATGAAATCTTAACTAAATGCTGGACACCTTCACCGCCTTATGACTTTAAGCATGATTTTAAATTAGTCAAGTTTTCCGTCATTCGTAGCTTACTCAGTACACTCCTTGTTTAGCGTAAGTGGCACAATTAAAGGGTGTTCTATGTCAAGTTTGTATACTTTCTCTTCAGAAGGTGAAGAGAGAATTTCAAGGTTCTTTCATTAGTACAGTGTTTAAAAAAATACAAAAATTTTCCTGAAGATGCAAGTACCCATGCAAAAACCCACTTGTATTAAACTTTACAAATATAGAAGTCAATCACTTTATTTCAATTATTAAAGGAAAAAGTCCTTCGATGCAAATTCTGCTAAAAAAATAAGCTGCCGGTACAATAGAGGAAAAGAGAGCAATACTGCATACAATAGTGTCTGGTATTGTATTGTGTGGTGCAAATGATATTTCATTACAAGATAAAAGTAACAATTCAGGAAATTTTACAAACCCTGTTAGACTTGCGGATTGAGGCAGATAACGACATTAAAAAAGCCCTTAGCAACTTGCAATGCAAATGCAAAATACACATCTGTGAAAACTAAAAATTAAATAACAGAAATTTGTGGGTGCATTTCGAGAGATGATTTAGTTTCTGCAGAAAATGCTTCCTAAGGGTTGTCCATTTTGGCTGGTGAAACGGCTGTTATTGGGGGAATAGAACAATTATCAATAGGGATTAGATTTCTCGAGTGTATCACTGGAAAACTCGTATTCGCGAAGTATTTCTTGGGTTTATTCCAATATCAGACTGCAGTGCAGAAGAAATATCCAGAGAGATATTAAAGGCGTGCTCTCAATTTAATTTGAAAATATGATGGATGTTACGCATTGGCTGGTGTGCAAGCAATAACTAGATCTTTGCACACGAAAGCAGCGTTTGACCATTGTTTTTCCCATCGTCTTAATATCGTAATGCATGGTTTAAACGATTTGAGTAATCTTCGTAACGCAGTTAGTATTATTAAGGCCTTTATTACCTTATTTTGGGAAATTTCTGTAGGACTAAAGTAGCAGATATTCCTGTTGTGTGAAGCTCGTTGGACACAAAATCACATGACTATTCGAATGTTCACTGATAATTTTGTTAAAATAGTCAAAGAAATTGATAAACTTTCTAAAACCGGTGATTCTAGGACACGGAAATCAGCATTCAAGCTCTCCTGTGCATGCAGAAATTCAGCATTTAAGCGTTCTTTATAAAAAATAAAAAAATAACGCCGTGTGGTCAGGTCGTGTCCGTCCGCATGTTTCATCTGCAAACCTACTGTGAGGATGTTCATGAAATTTGGTATTTAGGACATAAGAGCAAAGAAACTAAGAAAATGATATAAATGGTTTACGTAGCCTAATTGGGTGTGCCACTTTACTGATGAAAACATGAACTTTTCTTTATACCTCGTAAAATGTCACATATAACAAACAAGTAGGGATGCACACGGATTTCCGGTGGTACAGAAGTGCTTTTCGTCAAATTCGCCCTAGTATAATCTTATACCTACTAACGTATTTTCTTTGAAATCAGAAAATTATTTATCCTTAATTGTGGTAGTTCTGTTTTTATGTCTGTTCTAAACATGTTCATTTCGTTTTGCCATTCTATACTCGCCATATACACGAAATATCTTTGACGTCGTTTCAGCCAGTAGCTTCGAAATTCATAGTTACAGAATAACACTAACCTTGATATTGTGGTAACCCTGTTTAGTCAACCTGGTTGAAATATGATATTTTGGATATTTATTTATATGAAGATTAAATGTGCCATATTTGGTTAAATCCAATAGCTCAGTTCTCTAGAAATACGTGTGAAAGAAATATTATTTAACTTTTTACTGTGGTAACCCTGCTCAATAGCTTCACTGTAAACATATTGATTTCATTATGGTATGTTGTGCCAATCTTATGTACACAATTTAATAGAAATTCGTTTAGCCAATACCTTCAGAATCCTTAATTACTGAAAGAGTTTAATTAGAAATTGTGACACCCCTGTTTAGCTGATTCGGTTAAAATATGCTAATATGGTTTTTATATAAGTGTATATTATAATTATTAAATATGGTTAAATTGATGTGGACAGTTCAGCACAAATGCATGCAAAAAAGTTTTTATTCCTTTTATTGTGGCAGCCCTGATTTATATATCAAGGGTAAACATCTTGATTTTGCTTTTTTTATGCTGCACACTTCCTTCATACAAAATATCTTTGAAATCGGTTTAGCCAATTCCTTCCAAATTCATAATTACCAAAAAGTTAAACTTTGCAATTGTGGCACTCCTGCGGACTCGATTCAATCGAAATATTTCATTTTGATCATGTATTTATATGAAAATCTATGTATGTATGTATGTGATTGAAATCGGTTCAGCAAATTCTTTCCTGATATACTCGTATGCGTACGGACGAACGGACGGACATCACGAAGATAATAGTGCTTTTCAGCAATGACAAAAAGCGCTAAGGGTGTTGTAGTGGTTAGGACGCTGGCTGCTACTCGCCTGCTGCTTGAAAAGGCAGCGGGTACGAATCCTGCGCAAGTAAGATTTTTCCAAGGTCGCCCGGCCCCCATTTTGTGTGGTTTTAGGAGACCGTGCAAATTCAGCTGTTCCGTCCTTCGGAAGGGACGTTGAGCCGTTGGCCCCCCTGGTGTTCTCCGTAAGAGCAGGCAAATGCCGGCATCGGGTTTCCCTCCTCCCTTACCCGGCTATTCATTGCACTATCTCTGACATACCAACTGGGCACTCAAATTCAAATTCAAAAAGCGCTAAATAATCTTCAAACAAAATTTATAGAAATATGTAGTCAAATAGCATATGGTTTGTTTCAGTAGATTTTTGTCGAAGGAGCGGACGATTTCAATATCACTATTAGGGATCCTCATGATGTCCGTCCGTCCGTTCGACCGTGCTCACATATCAGTGAATAATTGGCTTGACCGATTTAAACTAAATTTGGTACATAGAATATTCACATAAGTACATGACGAAAATAACATATTTTGACCGAATCGACTCTGCAGGGGTGCAAAAATTGCAAAATTAAATTTTTCGGTAATTATAAATTTGGAAGGAATTGGTTGAACCGATTTCAACGAAATTATATATAAAGGAGATGTGCATCATCAAAAAACAAAATCAAGATGTTTAGTACAGATATCGAAAAAAGGGCTGTCACGATACAAGTACTGAAAAAATTTTAATTTATCAATTTTAACCTAATTTAATATTTATAATGCACACACACATGCAAAACCATCTTAGCACATGTAGACCGAACAGCCAAACAGGGGTGACACAATTACAAATTAAACTCTTTCAGTAATTAAGGATTTGGAAGGAATTGGCTGAACGGATTTCAATAAAATTTTGTACATTAGATTTGTATAACATACAAAAATAAAATCATGATGCATAAATCGGAGCTAACGAGCAGGGCTACCACGATAAACACAGCGTTTGTAAGTGAAAAGAAATAGGTAATTTACGAAGAAGGTATTAGGTGAACATACTGATTATATTACAACGAATCGAATAAGGCATGTTTTAAGTTATATTCGATTGTATTATTAATTAGAACTGATTAGGAAATAAATCAGCGAATCAAAAATTCGATATTTCCTTCCCATCATTACTGGCATATCATTTTTCAGTTCTTAGACATTATACTAAGTCATTAATATTTATCTTTTTTGGCACGATTGCATAAATTGTAAAGAACGCCTCTGCCTCGCACGTATGCACCAATGATGCGGGCATTATTACTCTCTTGTTACAATATCAATTACAACAATCAGTAGATATTCTGCAATGTTGGAACCGGTAACTCAATATTTACAGTCCGTTCAAATATATTTCTTAAAAGTTTGTAATCACATTCAAGATCTAATTATATTATAATTTAGCAGCACAGAGAAAACATGGAAACGATTTTTGACGAAATATTTTCTCTTGCCAAAGGTTTTTAAAAAGAAGTGAACAGTGAAATCTCTCTACCAAGACACTTAAAAATCTGATGTGGCCACCACATGACTTTCTCCATATCTGTAATTTTTCTAAAAAGTCCAAATAGGTTAAATAATAATGAATATTTTAAGTAACTGCGAGAAAAATTTAGACTACAAAGAACAGAAATAAACTCAAACCATAGCCTTCCAATATTGGATAAAGCCACAAAGCTCCTACAATTAAGAAAAAGGAGCGTTACTAAGACGTAACTAAGCGTCAATTGTTAACTTCTTCGGTAAATGGCGTGGGTGGCAGCTAAAAATTTAAGATATCTCTTAAATGATGCATTATATGGAAAAATGTATCAAACAAAAGTTGTAGAAAATACAATTTTCTACAACTTTTATTCTAATACATTTTTACATTTATCAAATATTAAAGCAAATATTTCAAAATAACTGATAAGTTACAAGAGTAAACACCCACTTTCGGTCAACCGATTTTTACCAAAAACTAATAAAATCTTCTGACTTTTATAAAAATATTAAATACGCTATTGTGCGTTGACCTGATTAATTGTTTTTGTGTTAGAGCGCCCACAAAAATCTATCACATACAGGCAGAGACTGACAGACAGACACACAGACATCATCATCATCATTATTTCTTTCATTTTGATTTCAGTCAAACATATGTATAAGTTGGTACATTTAATAGTAATTTTTACTTTTTCCCCTAGAGGTTCAGCCCCTGGCGCCTATGGCTCCCAACCAAGGAATAATTCACAACCCCGTGCCTCTTTGCGAGGCGTTCTCGACCGCTCCCCTGGTTACGCGGTCCAACCGCTCCCTCTGCTCGCTGCTGGGAGGATTGATTTCGGCTCGCAACTCTCGCTCATGTCGTTGTAAGTACTCAGTAGTTATTAACAGACCAACAATTTATTTGCTAAGCCTACTCACGAAATGTTTTAATAACTTTTATATTAACTTCCAAGTGCCTATTCGTAGATTACTTACGACTAATGTTTTCCTTCTGTTTTACTTCTTTAAAGGGCAGGCTGGAGAATGCGGACACCTGCGGAGTAAATATCGGTAGAGGAGTAAGACAGGGCTATCGCCAACCCTATTCAATATATATGGAGAAATTTAATGCAAGAAGCGTTAGAAAGCACAGGAGATTTCAAATTTGGAGGAAGGATTATAAGAACAGTAAAATACGCGGATGATCAAGTACTTCTACCAAGAAAGGAAGAAGAACTCCAGAAAAAGATAAATAGACTAGTAATAACAGGTAGAAAATACGGTATGGAAATAAATACAGAAAAATCCAAGGTCATTATAATATCGGTCCAAGAAGAGAATCTGAAAATAAGTATTGGAAGATAGTCTTAAAACAAGTTTCAGACTGTAAATACCTTTGAGGCATCATAACAAGAGAAGCAAAATGTACGGAAGAGAAATAGGAAAAGCAAAGGCGGAGTATAGCTTTGTACGGGGCAGAAACGTGGACGCTAAGGAAAAATGACATCAAATGTTTGGAAAACATTAAAATGTGGACTTCGAGGAAAATGATTAAGATAAAATGGACAGATAGGATGAAAAACGATGAAGTGAAGAGTAGGAGAGAAGCGAATGATTATACAGACTATTAGAAAGAGGAAGGCAAACTGGTTTGGGCATTACCTGAGGAGAGAGAGTATGATTAAAGACGTGTTAGAGGGAAAACTAGACGGAAAAAGGGAAAGAGTTAGGAAAAGGTTTCAGATGATAGACGATTTGAAATGAAAAGAGAGTTATGAAAATATGAAGAGGACAGCGGAAAATAGGAGCATATGGAGAACCAGGTTTAACCATGAATAATCACGGATCTGTCTACAGACAGATTATCTATGATGATGATGATATTAACTTCACATTTGTCTATAACTAGCAGATGTACCCGGCTTCGCTCGGGATATTAAAGATGCACAGTATTTATTTTGGTGAAGGTTAAAATAACATAACTGTAAAAGAGGACCGAGAATGAAATAAAACACAGATACCGGAGTCTGTCCTCCAGTTGCTAGGATGGTTAAGTTACGTGGGCTAAAATCTAAAATAAAAATCTAACCTGGATTTATTCCTCAACTTTGGCACAAATGTAACACTAAAAAGACTGGTGCACTCTGGGGGTTACAACTTTTTTAAAAAATCCAAACTTTTCTGCTTGCAATACACACGGGTGAACCATACAACCAAACTTATCTGCAATTAATTAAGTTGCAATCTACGTTTGACTTTGCTACAACAATAATTTCGATGCTTCATAAAAAGCGCGAGGCGAATAACGTAATTTTTTCGTCTATTTGAAGGTTTAATAGACGCTAATTCAATCGGAGGTAACAATGTGGGACGCCTTGGTAACACCCGGAAAGAGTACGAAAAATCGATAAATTTTCAAAAATAAATGCGTATTTTTCAACAAATCCTTCGTATAACATCTAAACATAGCAAGAGTAAGATATTTTGTAGTTTTAGCCGTCGAATAAAGTAAAAATGGAGAAAATCGGTCGATATTTACGTATTTTGATGAATGAAAGAAAAAATCTTGCACCTTAAAAATCGAAAATCTCGTGTAAACTTATGGGGAAATATAATTGTCTTTTTCCGGGATGTTTGATTTTTCTAGGGATTGCCTCATGGGGATTTAACGATTGTGAAAATTTCAGTTTGTTAGGCTAAGTAGATCCGAAGATATTAATCGAGAAATATTCTAAGGAAACGGCAGACTTCCAGCAAGCCAGCCAGACAGTTTGAGTTTTATATAGATTGAGAAGATAATATATCTACTTGTGTCTCACTCACTCACTGACACAAAATTCTAAGGTACTTCTGGAAGGGATATAAATCTGAAATTTTGTATGTTGGTAGGTCGAGTGATATAACCGACGAGAAAAATCGAAAATCACAAAAACGTTTATATTTAAGGGGTCTTTTTAACTCCAATGTTCCATTTCAATATCCCGTAAGAAAAGCATGGGATTCAGTGTAAGGCTTTCTAAAAGTGCATTTTTAAATTTCTTTAAATTGAGATACGAAATGTAACCAAAATGCGCGTATGGTGTTTAGCCTACTTTCCAGAATGGAAAGTAGCCTTATAGTTTCTTCGTTGTTTCTATTAACTATTAACTTTTGAACCAATTGACAGATTTTCATGAAACCTGGTGGAAATCTCTTGCTACATGGGCCAAGCTACCGAGTATAGTTTTTGTTGCGAAGATTGAAAGTCCCGCGTTCGATTCCAGGAACTTTACTTCCCATTTGAGTCACATGGGCAATCCGAAATCCATCGTGCAGGGTAATATTCTCTCGCACATTAAAATTTCTTAGACTTGTAATATCGAAGCAGGATCAATATTCTTCTCCGAGAAAAGGAATGGAGATTCAAATTTTTATCATAGAATTTGGCTTATCGATCATATTTCTTTGAATTTTGCGTAAATACTGTCATTTTTGCAGCTTTTATTACTCATTTCTAGGGTGTTGGCATTTCAACAACTATTGTTGGACTCGGATTCGGTATATTCTAGTACCTACAGTGCTTCTCAAACTTTTTTGAGCCGCTGCACACTTGCAAAGAAAAGCTGATGTGGCCACCACATGGCTTTCTCCATACCTGTATTATTTCTAAAAATTCCAAATAGGTTAAATAATAATAAATATTTTAAGGAACTGCGAGAAAATTTTAGACTTGAAAAAGAACAGAACTAAACTCAAACCATACCTTTCTGATATTGATTATAACCACGAAGCTCCAACAATTAAGAGAAGAAAAAGAAGCGTTACTAACTAAGATGTAACTAAGAGTCAATTGTTAACAATAGACGTTGGTAGGTGGCGTGGTGGTGGCACCTAAAATATTTAGTTTTTAAGATATCTCTTAAATAATTCATTATATGGGAAGATGTTTCAAACAAAGGTTGTAGAAAATTAAATTTTCTACAACTTTATTCCGGTACATTATTCTTTCTCCATACACGTAGTATAGGGGAAAGTATTGTATTCATGAAAAAAATCGACTTCGAGATTTCAACGGAAATACACGTTTTGAGGTCCCCTAAACACGTTTTGACCATTTTCTCGATGATGTCTGTGTGTGAGATAGCATTTTGTGGGGGCTCTAACTCAAAAACTATTAATCAGGTCAACGCGAAATTTTATATTTGAGATTTTTATAAAAGTCACCGGACCTGATTAGTTTTTGGTAAAAATCGGTCAACCGAAAGTGGGTGTTTACTCTTGTCACTTATCCGTTATTTTGAAATATTTGCTTTAATATTTGATAAATGTAAAAATGTATAGCAATAATAATTGTAGGAAATTTAATTTTATACAACCTTTGTTTGAAATATGTTTCCATATAATGCATTGTTTAAGAGATTTCTTATATTTTAGCGGCCACCACCACGCCACCTACCGACGACGATTGTTAACAATTGACGCTTAGTTACATCTTATTGATAGTAACGCTCCAATTTCTTTTCTTAATTGTTGGAGCTTTGTGGCTACACCCAATATCAGAGGCAATGGTTTGAGTTTATATCTGTTCTTTGTAGTCTAATATTTTCTCGCAGTTTCTTAAAATATTTATTATTGTCTAACCTATTTGGAATTTTTAGAAATATTACAGATATGAAGAGAGTCATATGGTGGCCACATCAAATTTTTACATATATCATATATTTCAAAATTATGGATAAGTGACAAGAGTCGTTTGACCAATATTTGGCCAAAACTAATCAGTTCTTGTGACTATCATAAAAATGTTAAATATAACATTTTGCATTGACTTGATTAATAGTTTTTGAGTTAGAGTAATGAAAAGGATTTCACGGCACCCCAATCTTGTGACTAGCTTCATATATTTTTAGATAAGGATATTACAACCTTTGACCACATCCATTTGTTGATGCTACTACATAATCAATTTATTAGAGGATAAATTAATGCCCTAATTACCCACCAACACATGCAAATCGTTGATTTATTCACTAAAGAATATTATTCGCAGCACCCCCAAATATCTGCCGCGGCGCAGTTTGCGAATCACTGGTCTAGTGCGTGCACGCGTTATTGTTGACGCCCAAATACGAGTGTTCAATTTAGTTGTCCGAATTTATTTGTAATACTTTATAACGCAAAATTAT
This sequence comes from Tanypteryx hageni, assembly GCA_028673005.1. Lineage (NCBI taxonomy): Eukaryota > Metazoa > Arthropoda > Insecta > Odonata > Petaluridae > Tanypteryx > Tanypteryx hageni. The sequence continues at coordinate 156,093,543 of CM054114.1, read as the reverse complement.
GAAAATTTGGAAAGTAGTCATCATAAGTTCCGTTTGAATCATCTTGAGTAACCTTGTTGTGGCAACTGAGGATGCCTGAGGCAACTACATACACTCTTTAAATTGCTTGTTCTTGAATAAAAGAAATCAACAAATAATAGTAAGGGAGAATGAGAGGAGGCGTTTATTTGAAAACCTTCCCTCTGAATTGCCGTCACTTTCTGGAAACGACGTACTCAACTTAGGAATTTCAAGTTCCATGGCAACATTGAACGCCAACTGCGAAGATACCGAATGGAGAAATAAATTTTTATTCTTTAAATAACGACCATAATACTGTTCTTTTCGGCTCTGAAACAGGGGTGGGAAGGATTTTTCGTCCCTGTTTAAAAAGAAAATTTTTTTTATATTTTTCTAAAGAAATCTAAAGTAACTCCTATTTGTTCATCTATTTCGAACCATTAGGTTTTAAAAACATATTTTGTTATAACTTGTTAAACAAGAAATAAAATGAAACCTGGTATGCTTAGAATCGCTGAGTATTTTAGACAAAGAACAAATAAAATAATATGTCCTTCTACTTGAAACAGGGAGGAGATGTCCTTGGCCACGAATTTGTGAGAATGAATATTCCCCGGTGGAAATGCCCGCTTTCCCGCAAGCAATCAAATTCCAGCCGTTCAATTATACTATCCCGCCTGAATTCACACATTTTTAAATGTGTGAGAAATTTTTCATCCCATAAGGTATTTTTCTTTAATGTCCACAAAGAAATAATTGCAGTGTATCTGTCTATTTTTAAGGTTTTATAAAAGAATTTATTGGGTCTTGAATTTACCTCAATTTCCGTTAAATGCCTTTTTAATAAGAATCAATTATTTTTATGAGCGTTTTTTTCGTTTAAAATCTTTTATAAGCAAAATCGAATGGAATGAATTGAGTCACTGACCAAATATGGCCATCTCTATCTTGCGATACAAATTTCCTTGACGCGGCCTTTGTACCAAAGAAAAAGGAATAAGAAAATATTTATGTAATTATATATTTTTTATGAAGTTTGTGAAAATATAAAGCATTGCGCAGCATACGTTTTGTTTTGAATACTCCGACGTTCACGTACTTTGTGAAAACATTTTTTTATTTCTGTGACTAGAAACAAATGCTGCAGCAGTAATTAGAATTTTTTATTATTTCTTGGCTTTCAACCCATGAAAATATAGCAGAAATACTCGAAGTTCTGTTCACGATTATTTTACATAACGGGTATAATCACTCACGATGAAATAGGAATTGTTAGAATCTCTTCTAATTTCTAATACATACGTGGGAATAGCGATTTCTCCGAGGGTTGCGCATAACAAAATTATTTTCGAGACCAAAAAAAGGAAGTGAAAACTTTCTCCTTTCCCTTGGGAAAAAAGGCTTCTAACATCATTGTATCGCTAAGACCTTGAAAAATAGTGCTCTCTGGCAATAAAATCCGGCAGTAAAAATGGGACCTTTAGGAGAATACCCATGCCTAACAAAATTATATTTCCAAGGCTTACGCATCAAAAAATTAACATAGTGTCAAAACCCGATTGAAAATTAGTTTCCTAACTACGTATAACTGAATGGGATGTTTTTTTCTATTCCAGTGTTTCTGAAACGGTGGGTCGCAACCCGCTAAGGGGTCGCGAGAGAATTTTAAGAGGGTCGCAAGCACTCTTCGCTAAGGTAAGTGATGTTATTCTGGTTTTAAAAGTCCTGAAGGTTTTAATTTACCGGCATGTTTTTTTCAAAAAATAAAGAAAATTCAGCAGCTTAAAAATGTACAAAACCTTTGTAGTGCTTTCGTCATTGCTGAAAAGCACTATTATCTTCGTGATTCCCAACCGTATGCATATATCAGGGAAGAATTGGCTGAAATGATTTCAACCAAATTTGGTACATAATATTTTCACATAAATATGTGACCAAAAATGACATATTTTGACTTGATAGACTCAGCAGGGGTGCCACAGTTGCAAAATAAAACTTTTCGGTAATTATGAATTAGAAAGGAATTGACTGAACTGATTTCAATGAAATTTTGTATGAAAGAGGTGTGCAACATAAAAAAAACAAAATCAAGATGTTTAGTCTAGATATAGAAAGCAAGGCTGCCACACTATATTTTAAAACATTTTTACACTTATTTGGGTTGAAATGTCTACATCAGTTTTAACCAAATTTAATATTTATAATGAATACATATATACAAAACCATAATAGTATATTTTGACCGGGTAAGCCGAACAGCGGTGCCACAATTACAAATTAAACTCTTTCAGGAATTATGGATTTGGAAGGAATTGGCTGAACGAATTTAAATTACATTTTGTGTATATAATTTGTACAACATACCATAATGAAATCAAGATGTAAAAGTAAATTAATATTTCTTTTACACGTATTTTTAGAGAACTGACAGCATGAATTTTAACCAAATATGGTATATATGTTCTTCATATAAATAAATAAGCAAAATAGTATATTTCAACCAGGTCGACTAAACAGCGCTGTCATAATATCAAGGTTAGAATTTTTCTGGAATTATGAATTTGGAAGGTTTACGATTATACTATGGCAAATTTGACGAAAAACTCTTCTGCACCACAGGGCACCCGTGTACTTGTTTAACAAATGAGTTATTTTTATGTAATAAAAACAATAAATATATTATATCTCAGGGGTGATTAGTATTTAAAAATTAAACTATACATCATATACTGTCCGAATACTTTTCATACGTATACGTAGTTTAAAGAAAATAATTTATAGAACTAACATTATATAAAGAGTACAAAAAAATCTTATTCTCCCCAGCCACCCACTCCCTAAATAGCCTAATACTGTATATTGTTATTCTCTACGAATTCAGATAAGCAGTAACCGTAGTAACATTTTACAATCGATGAAAAAATTAGATAAATAAGACTTGTTCTGCAAAAGGGAAGGGGGGCCTCAAAAAAGTTAGGGCCCATATGGCCTCCAAATGCCTTAAGACGGCACAGGGAAAGAGGAAGTCACCTGACGAATCTGTTTGAGTGCTCTATTTCACCCGTAGAAGACAATATTACGCTTATGACGTGCGCAGATGCGAAATTTCTCCTGCATTTGAGCTTATGTCTTCGTCCCGTATTAAAGGTTTTAAGAAATGAAACTAATACTTTAATGTAGACCGCTGGAAGCCAATTAATGTACATGGTTTATCGTACCCATGCGGTAATATTATCGCATAGTTATATTCACAATGGAAATAAAATGTAACCGATCGGGTATTTTTAAATAAAAATTTAGAATCAATAACCCGAAATATCTTATAATAGGTAAATCGTACCTGTTTGGTGCATTAATATTAGAAATTTAGGCACGCTTCCTATTACTCCTACTGTATATCTTAGGCTACTGGGGTACACAGGTAATAAATAAAGAGGGATCGTATTATATCTCGGAGGCGGCAAAATATCTGGGCACACTCTTGTTTATGGGCGTCCACGAGGTCCATGTGCGATGAATTGTCTACATCTCAACTTTTGTCGATAGGTAAATTGGATGTTAACTCTTGTCGCCTAGAAGTTGTAGGAAATCTAATTTTCTACGTTTGTTCGAAACATTTTCCCATATAACGAAGAGTTTAAGATATATTTCGAAAATCATATTTATTAGCTACACCACACCGCCTAGGGGCGACTTTTGTAAAAGCTTCTGTTTACGCTTAGTTACGTCTTAGTAACGCTATTGTTGGAGCTCCGGGCCTATACCCAATATCAGAAAGCTACGGTATGTTTGTCTGTTCTTTAAATTTTTCTCGCAGTTCCTTAAAATATGTATTATCATTTAACCTATTTGGAATTAATGGAAATATTACAGGTATGGAGAAAGTCACGTGCTGGCCATATCAGATTTTTCAAATTTGTATTTAAAAAATACGCAAAATAATCCCACATCCTTGGGACTTGATCCGAAGGGTGCACAAAAGAATGAAAATTCAGTTTTCTACCTTCGATTTTCAAATACCTGTCGATTTGATGACGAGGTTTATTTTAAACTCGAAAAATGTTTTTTTTATAATGTGAAAAATCTATCATCTTCAAGGGAAACACCATTGTTGCTGATTTCTCGAAATTACGTACATTGAACTGCATTAAATGAGAAGCGAGAAACATTTCGCGATTTCACACCCGTGAACACTGATAATGTTCAACTGAACAAACTATGAATGTATAAATTTGAAATTATGAATACTCGACGTCGCAACCGGTCAATTATTATTGAAATTTGGGGCAAAAACTGCCCACGCCGACAAAGCGAGTTATTAACCGGAAAAAACAGCAGAGTGAAAGTAGTCCACCGCACCCGTGGCATCCTGAATACGCTGAATTCCACCTGATACTCTAATGGGAGAGAGGTGGAGGCGTCGCCGCCGTGTCTAGGAGAGTGCATCTCTAAGAACATGTCGCGATCGGTCCAGCACAGGGCCACAGGGAAAAACCTGTTTAAATATTCGAAACAAGATGATCCAACCGGAACTCAAGATGCCTATTTAAAAATTTATTTAATACTTATATTGACTTTAATACTCGCTTTAAAATCACTGCGGATATGTAGATCTTCGTGTTCCCAAATTTCATAATATAGCGTTATAAAATACAATAAATACATTCGAACGGAAAACTAAATTGATCACGCGTATTTGTGTCGCAAAAATAACGCGTGTGTGTGCCAGAACTAGACTATACCGAATCCGAGTCCAACAATAGTCGTAGCGATGGAAACACTCTCGTAATGAGTGATAAGCACTTCAAAAACGCCCGCATTTGCGCAAAATTTGAAGAAATTCTATCGATAAGCAGAATTTACGGTAAAAATTAGAATTTACATTCATTTCCTCAGAGTATAGTACAAATCTCGCTTCGATATTACAATACTAAGATATTTTAATGTGCAAGAAAAAATTATCCTGCACGATGAATTTCAGATTCCCATGTAAGTCAAATGGGAATTATAGCTATAGAATCGAACCCGGGACTTTCAATCTTCGCAACAAAAACTATCCTCGGAAGCTCGGCCCAAGTAGCAAGTGTCATGAAAATCGGTTTATTGTTTCAAAAGTAAATAGGGCGACAGACAGATAGACGGACAGACAGACAAACAGACACAACGACGAAACTGGACCCTATTTTCATTCTGGAAAGTGGGCTACAATGGCAGAGGGAATATGTGTTATGGTAAAATTGTATTATTTTAGTGTCCATCGATTGTTATTGCGAACTTATGGAAAGTCCACTCGGAAGATCAGTTTAATTATTTTTTTGTCCTTTCCTTCCCCAGTGTTGTGAGACAAAAATGTGGAATAATATGGCTTCAGGATGTTTTGGAAATCCAAATGAAAATTTCCCAAATGATGAGACCGAAATAGTTTTTTTTCCAGATTCTCTAATAACTTGACCATTAGCGCGACACTCAAATAAACACACTTCTATAAAAGACACTCAGAGGTTAATGTCATTCCAACGAGGTTGCCAGAGCCAATCTACACGGAAGGAATGCCGAGCAAAATTTACTAGTTCACTAACCGGCTAGGGAAAATGGAACTGAAAGGCAAAATAGCAACAGCAATTGTGTTCTCTTATTCCAATGTAAGTTTCAAAACAGCAGTTATCTAAAATCTATAAAAGTATACTTCTGTCACTTTGTCCCTTGGTGGCTATAAAAATGCGAATAACTCGATAAAAGATGGATATATATTCATTTTTTTTGCAATTTGGCAGAAATACTAAATTCCCATAGTTTAAGGTGATGACGAAAAACAATCTTGAAAAATGTCCTGGGTTCGACTCTAAGGAAGACGTTTCCATTTCCCATAAAATAACACGTAAAAATCGACTTTTCGATGTGCAATCTTTTATTCATTTTGAGATCTAAATTAGACAGAATTAACCTACGATCTTAGAATCTAGACCATCTTAAAGAAAAAACTTTAAAGTTTTTCATTCTTTTCGTCTTTTTAGCATACAGTTCGAAATAGTTTATGTTAAACGTTTCATTCACATATTTTGGGGAAATCATGCCATTTTAACGGGATGCTGTCTTGCCAACACATTACATGGTTAAAGCTCGAAATCCTATTGTTATTTCAATACAAATGAATGAAAGGATCCTTTGAATGCCTTTAATACGAGAGAAAGAGAGAGAGAAAAAAGGAGAGGGAAATGATTTTCATAGCAACGAAAATAAACAACATTCGTTACGTTATTTACGAGAAGGAATATATTTGATGGTATAACATTGATCACACGCATATTTAAATTACTTAGAATCATCGTAGGAGTTCAAGGCTTGAAACTACGAACGCCTAAAATAACGAATTTTTTTTTAATACGCGTATAATCCCTCAAACAAATCAGTTTTTAAAGCGAGAATTTGACGCATTCTTAGTGATTTGCGTTGTGGCCAGTTTCGTGCAATTGGATACCATTGACTTCGATAGTAAATTCGCGTCGCATCTATTCACGAAATTTCATTTTAAAACTTTCCCGTTAAAATTCAACGGGCATCTCCCTAGTCTATTTAAATAATAAGCGTAGAAACCCGGTCACGCTCGAATACTCTTTCTTATATAACTATAAAGGTAAGTTTTGTATGTATGTATGTATGTATGTGTGTGTGTGTGTGTGCGTGCGCGCGTGCGTGCGTGCGTGCGTGCGTGCCGCCCCCAAACCTCCGAACCAGCAATTCGGAACTTGAGGTACCCAACAGCAAAATAAGTAAATGTCAACTTTTATTGTATTATTGTTAATGTAATATGACATCAAAAGTGATTTATCAATAAAAATAATAAAAATCATTTGCTACTTAAAAGAAATTTTCCGAGCAAAGCCGTGCTTGTCAGCTAGCTTAAAATATTTTATTCTATAATTACCTAAGCATACATGCGTATATAACTATAAGTAAACGTGATTAATGCATGAAAAAATTCTAATGCGAACAATGCGCCTGTTTTTAAATTGGAAACACTGATTTTATGATGTTTAATAAAATTTCAGTGGGCCGGATAAGACCTTTTCGCGGGCCGTAGTTTGGGGACACCTGCACTAGTCTATTATATATTTTGAAGAGTTCGTTTGGATGTTTGTTTTTCATAGAACTCCTCCTAAGCGATAAGAGCTAAAACAGCCAAATTTTGTAAAATTCATCCTTAAAACCTAATTTTGCGAATGACCAAGGTTTGATCATCCTCATGATTTTCTTATTGGGTTATTTTGATCACATTGTTCAGTTTAAATACCCCATAAGAATAGCACGGGATTCAGTTCAAGGCAGTCTAAAAATGCTTTTTCTTAATTACATATAATAGAGATACGAACTCGAGACGAAAACAGATATATGGCTAAAAGAATGAAGTATATAATTTTTGAAGACAGATTTCACTCAGTCACGAATTCGTTTATTAGTCGGAGAAAAATTCAATTTTTCAGGTTTTCAACAATGTAAAATTCTAATTGCCATGGCAAAGAGCCAAATGGTTTTTTAAATGGGAACTGATATCATATATGTTACGGTAACATTGATTTAATGTTTTTATGGGAATTAATGGCGTCATATTTGAATCATTATTTTGACATTGTATATTTAAGTAGTTTACACTCGAGTAATAAATCCGGAACAAAAACGTCAAATATTGTCACCAATAAAAGGCATTCATATCTTATCAATATATTCAATATATATAGAGATATTCTAATGCAAGAAGCGTTAGAAAGCACAGGAGATTTCAAAATTGGAGGAAGGATAATAAGAATTGTAAAATACGCGGATGATCAAGTACTTCTACCAAGAAAGGAAGGGGAACTCCAGAAAATGATAAATAGAATAGAAATAACAGGTAGAAAATACGGTATGGAAATAAATACAGAAAAATCCAAGGTCATTCGAATATCGGGCAAAGAAGAGAATCTGAACATAAGTATTGGAGGAAAGCCTTAAAACAAGTTTCAGGCTGTAAATACCTTTGAAGCATCATAACAAGAGAAGCAAAATGTACGGAGGAGAAATAGGGAAAGTAAAAGCGGCTTTCAGAAGAAAGGCACACCTACTTACGGGGAATGCAAGGGAAGATATTCGCAAGAAGTTCATAAAATGCTATGTATGGAGTATAGCTTTGTACGGGGCAGAAACATGGACGCCAGGCGCGCACCCAGGATTATCTTTTAGGGGGGGCTCAGCCCTAAAAATACATGGGTAGATTGCTAGTTTTAGAAATTTCGTACGATATAAATATGCATAATTTAAGAAGTATCTGTATAATGATTATAAATTATAATCTGAGAGAAATATAAAAATATAAAAAGTCAAAAGAGTATATTTCCTGTGAAAGTACACATTTACAAGGCTAGTAAGAGATCTTTTAAGGGGGGCTGAAGCACGTCAGCCCCCCCCCCCCTCTCGGTGCGCCCCTGATGGCCGCTTAGGAAAAATGACATCAAATACTTGGAAAACTTTAAAATGTGGACATGGAGGAGAATGCTGAAGATAAAATGGACAGATAGGATGAAAAACGATGAAGTGTTACGAAGAGCAGGAGAAGCGAATGATTATACAGACTATTAGAAAGAGGAAAGCAAACTGGGTTGGACATAACCTGAGGAGAGAGAGTATGATTAAAGACGTGTTAGAAAGAAAACTAGATGGAAAAGGGAAAGAGGTAGGAATAGGTTTCAGCTGATAGAAGATTTGAAAGGGTAAGAGAGATATCAAGATATGAAGAACACAGCAGAAAATAGGAGTATATGGAGAACCAGGTTTAACCATGAATAATCACGGACCTGTCTACAGACAGACTACCTATGACGATGATGATCCAATCAATTAAATATGGATAAATACTATCTCGGCTAATATACAATGGATTCCCATGAAATTGGCGATTTCCATCTCCTGCAATATTTTTAATTCAGAGAAATGTATGCATTCGTAAATTTTGAATGGGCAATAAAAACATTTCATGTAAGTATGGACACAATGAAAAAGGTAATAAACTGTTTATTTAATTGATTTGCCTTTTTACGGAAGGTAACCTTCGCCCGTAAAGTGCATTTTTTAGAATACGCAACACCTCTTGCCTTTGATTCGGTAAAATAACAAATTAAACAGCGGGGATTGCTTCCGAATTTATCAACATATCATCCCATAAACAAATTTTGAACAACAATTGCTGTAAATGCCAATAAATTATTAAAGTTCTGGAATCTTGCTTCGCTAATAAACAGGATTTCCTGGAGTATTTGACGAATACGATTAGATTTACAAATTGTAAGGCAGGCAACTGTTTGAGCAAGCGATAGATGATACAATATTAAATTTGCTTCTAATTATTACAAAAGTGTAAAAGGCAAGTAAATCTTTTCTTTCTTATAAATACAACAAGATGATCCAAACAGAACTTATGATGCCTACTTTCCATTTAATCATTTATTTATTACTTATATTGACTTTAATAGCTTTAAAGTCATCGCGGATATGTAGCTCTTTGTGTTCCCAAATTTCATAATTTAGCGTTATAAAATACAACAAATACATTCGAACGGAATATTAAATTGATCACGCGTATTTGTGCGGCAAAAATAACGCGTGTACGTATTAGAATATATCGAATCTTAGTCCAACAATTGTTGTTGCTATCGCAACAATCTCGTAATGAGTGATTAAAATTGCAAAATCGCCACTATTTACGCAAAATTCTAAGAAATACAATCGATAAGCAAAATTCTATGATAAAAATTAAAAACTCGCCCCGATATTATAATTCTAAGATATTTTAATGTGCAAGAGAAAATTACCCTGCACGATGGATTTCAGATTTCCCATATAAATCAAATGGGAAGGATAGTTCCTGGAATCGAAACCGGGACTTCAATTTTCGCAATAAAAACTATCCTCGGGAGCTCAGCCCATTTAGCGGGAGATTTCCACCAAGTTTCATGAAAATCGGTCTATTGGTTCAAAAGTTAATAGGGGGAACGGACAGACAGACATATAGACGCAACGACAAAGCTACTTCTAGTATAAGCCTATTTCCATTCTGGAAAGTAGGCTAAAAAAGTATGACGGAAGATATTTTGCTTCAAACACAAAGAAATAATTCGGAATATGAAATAGCTTACACGGAAGAAATATTCAACCAAACATGGCTGATGTTAGATAAAAATATACAAAAAATGGCAGGAAAAAATATAGAATATTTTAGTTTACCCGCTCCCAGTTGAACCGTTCGCGCGGGCCGGTTCGACTGGCGCCCCCCCCCCTCTAGGACCTGTTTCCGGATAAGGAAAGGGACTTATCCCCGCGGCGGTGCGGTCATGAGTATCCTGGCCTGTGACGAAGTCGCTTAATGGGCCCGCCACCGGCTCGGGGCCTATAAAAGCCATCGAGGGGACGACCTCAGGGCATAGCTCGCCGAAAGCAATGCTACCGCTGGGTACCTGCGTCCCAGGAATCTACTCCACTGCGCTGTTTGCTGTGCGTTTTAAGTACTTCACTACAATCATACTCTGGTTCCTGATCTTGACCCTGCTTTGTCTGGTTTTTTATTTTGGCCTGAGGATTTTGGTTGTCTGTCTTGTCCATCGAAACAGGGGGAGGCTAACTGAGCACCTCCTTCTCACCTGTTTCGTCTCTCTCACCTGCGGAGTCTTCGACCCTGAAAAGGGTCCTTCTCCGCTTCTCTGCATCGGACCTGAAAAAGGATCCTTGCTCTTCCCCTCCTCGGTCTTCCTCCTTTCTGCAGGTCACCAGAAAGGGTTTGTTCCTTGCGGTGTTCGAGTCGCGAAGCGGGGGGAGGCTAACCAGGTCCTCCTTCTCACCCTCTTCGTCTCCGCCTTGCATCCGGTCGTGGACTTCCTTTCAGGTGTCCTCTCTCGCCAAACTTTTGACAGTCTGATCCTTCAGGGTCATTTGGGATTATTGTACTCCCTTTTCTCCACTGCACCTGCCGATGGAACCATTCGGGGCTGCGTCCTCAAGCTCGAGAATTGCTCCCACCAGCATGATCTTGAGGGGACAGCACAGGAGAAGCATCTCCTGTGATGGTCTCATAGCCTTCAACACCCCTGAGGGGCAGATCAAGCATGTTACCCAGGATTACCTGAGGATAATGCAGGTCGCATCCCTCCTGAGAACAGAAGATCCCGCAAACCTCCGCAGCATCGCTCGTTCTTCTAGGAGAGACAGCCACGAGACTGGCCCAGTAGCCTTTGACCTCCCGAGACCGCCAAGTCTTGCAAGGTCAAGGGGAAGAAGGGGAAAGGCAATGCCAAGGCTGGCAAGGCGGTGGAGCAGACTCCTAGTCCTCCTTCTGCTCCTTCCTTTACGCCTTCTTCTGCCTCTCCTGTTGCTTTATCTGCGCCTACATCTGCTGCTTCTTCTGCTTCTGCTCATTTCCCTGCTTCCCCGGCTCCGCCGGTCCATCCTCCCCCTCTAGTGTGGGGCATGGGGTTCCGAGGCGAATTGGGAGAAAGCGTTATGGGCTTTCTCGAAGTCTTAGACCGCTTCATTCGTCATTTCGAATTAGATAACAAAATGCAGCTTAAACTACTCCTCGAGATATTAGGGGGGAAGGCAAGGGATTGGTATTGGGCCAACGAATTTCCCGATTTAAGCTATTTTTGAGCTGAGTGCAAGGCTAATTTTGGGGCTCCAAATTATCAGATGCGGTTAAAAAGGGACCTATATAATCGGACTCAAGGTAGTGGCGAGACGTTAGGCGAATATCTTATCCTAATGAAAAAAATTAATAACAGGCTGAGCAAACCTCTCGCTCAAGCGGAATTATTGGAGGTTGTATGTAGTAATTTAAATCCGAATTATTCGTGGAATCTCATTAAGGCGCCGGCTTCGTTTGAAGAACTTACGCAATGGGGCCGCCGCCTAGAAGAAAGGCGTGGGATCGCGGAGTCATACAGAGAGCCACCGACAGCGGAGGAAATGGTCGACGCAGACTTTTCCGAACAGAATCAAAGGGAGGTGCGCGGTGGATCGGCCCCAAGTCCACCGAACCTTCGTTCAACGCCTCCCCAACGTCAGAGTTTTCGACAGGCCGGGCAGAATTGGAGAAGAGGAAATACTTCTTTCCGCACACATCCCTCGCACGGTCGGAATTTCCGTTCGGGAAACGAGTGGTCCGCGGAGCTGTGAAGCCACGAGGTAGCCGCGGAAAATTAGTGGCATTGTATTGCCCCCCCCCCCCCTCGCCGCTTCCTCACCGAAACTAAGAGTTGTTGTTGATAAGGTTTCGACTACCGCCCTCCTTGACTCGGGCGATTTCCATTCCTGCGTGGCCAACGCCTTTTTGCAGAAAATGGACCTATCTTGGTGCAATATTACGAAGGTTGACGTTACCTGCTGCGGAATCGGTTCCTCTCCCTGTAAAATTGAGAATAAGGTGGAACTTACAGTCCACATAGACGGCTTGTCGTGGAAACAAGAATTTTTAATTCTAGCGGATTCTCCGCTCGAGATCGTTTTAGGCGCTGATTTTATGAATCGTACGGGTATGATTATTAACTTTGTCAATCGAACCTTCCGGTTCGCCTTTCGGCCCAGAGTGAATGCGGCCCTAATTGAGGAGAGGCCGGATCAGGTATCGTCAGAAAGCAATCGAGAGTCCGGGATTTCTACTCATCTGACACCTGAGCAGCACGCGCGCGTAAGTACCTTGCTTGGGCGATATAACGACGTGATTACAGAGGCCTTGGGGTGCACTGATTTATTAGAATACAACCTGATTTTAACCGATAACGAACCGTTCAGATCACCGCCCTTCCAATGTAATCCCGCGAAAATGCGGGAATTGAAGGAACAACTCGACAAGCTCTTGCGAGAAAAAATGATCGTAGAGTCCGGCGTTTCTAATACAAAAAAAAGGAAAAACCTCGCGATTGGTGGTAGATTACCGACGCCTTAACCGTAAGGTGAGTTTGAATGCCTTCCCATTGCCTACGGTGGAGAACGCGTTAATGCACTTTGGGAAAGCGAAATATTTTACTATTTTATACTTGAATTCCGCCTACCATCAAATCCCTCTGTCTCCGGACAGTAGAAGAGCGACGGCGTTTATTACTCCATTTGGACTATATGAATACAACAGGATGCCGTTCGGAATTTGTACGGGGGGCCAAACTTTATCTAGGTTGATAGACAAAATATTTATTGGCATCAAATACGAATTCGTCTTGAACTATTTCGACGATGTCGTCGTGTTTAGTGAGACCTTTGAAGAGCATTTGGCGCATTTAGGGGAGGTTTTAACTAGATTAAAAAGGGCGAAGGTTACGGTAAACCCGGGAAAGATATCCGTTGCTCTAAGGGAAATTAGGTAGTTGGGTCATATAGTTTCGAGTAAGGGCATTAAGATAGATCCCGAGAGAGCGTCGACGATAAATAGTTTTCCTACGCCTTGCAGCCTTAAAGCTGCTAAACGTTTTTTTAGGCATGTGCTCTTATTATGCGCGTTTTATTCCCGCCTTCTCGGAAATAGCGGCGCCTCTCAATCAGTTGAAAAAGAAAAACAGTCGTTTTGTTTGGGGCCGCGCGCAACAACAAGCCTTCGAAAATTTAAAGGATAAAATTACGACACCGCCGGTCTTGCGCATTCCCGATTTTACTAAGAGCTTCGTGCTGCATACGGACGCGTCGTCTAACGCAGTGGCGGGGCTACTATCGCAGGAGGCCGATGGGCATCTTGCTCCCGTCGCGTTTGCTAGCCGCACGCTTACCGAGTCCGAAAGGAAATACACCACCTACGAGGCGGAATGCCTCGCGGTCATTTTCGCCGTGGAAAAATTTGAACAATATTTACGGGGTCGGGAGTTTAAATTGTATACGGATAATCAAGCCTTGTCCTGGATGCGGAGTTATCCTAAGCAGCTGGGGAAAGTAGGACGTTGGATATTGCGCCTGTCACCATATAAATATCAAACCAAACATATAAAGGAGGCAGACAATGTAGTCGCGGATTGCTTGTCCCGAATGTTCGAGGAGGAGACGCGACCGTGTGAGGATAATGTAGAGTCCCGGGTACGCGTGTTGCAGGACATGCCGATATCCTTTATCTCCATTAAGGATTATCAGAACAGAGACCCGGTATGCCGCGAGCAAAAGGAAAGGTTAAAACGAGGAGACAAAGTAAGGAATTTACGGTTGGGACGCGAACTTTTAGTATTCCGCACACCTAGGGGAAGGCGAAATCGGGTCTACATCCCGGAGGAGATTCGGTGCATGGTGGTTGCGTATTTCCATTACTCTTTTCCGTCGGAGGGCACTTGGGCTATAAAAAAACTAAGGAAAAGATAAGTCCCTTTCCTTCTCCGGAAACAGGTCCTAGAGTCGAACCGGCCCGCGCGAACGGTTCACAGTAGAGACTTTAATAACACCATGCATTCTGAATTAATTAGGGAAACTAGCTACCACATTTCAAACCTTAGATCTTGCATAGCATAGAGAGAATCACTTTTATCTCAAGATCTGAAAATAGTAGAAAAATTCAACACAATTTTGGAGGTGTATATTTTTTAGACGCACCAGACAGACAGACAAACGACTTTATTAGGACGAAATTGAGACTATGTAGTCCCTTCTTACATTTAACCCTGACCCTAACCAGGTGGTACAGGAAAACATTTCTCATAAATTTAATATTAGCAAAAATAAGAGAACTATCAACCATAGCTTTGGCAATGGCATCTTCTGGTATAGCAGAACGTCGCACAGCACATACAATAATGAATCTACCATAAGATTTACACTCCAGAAAAAAGCTGTTTGTTCAAAAAGTAAAGGCATAGGAAAAGCAGCTTTGCTACAGCAGTGCTCATTAATAGTATGGGACGAATGCACAATGATTCACGAGAATGTTTGGGAGCTGTAAATCGCGCTTTGAAAGACATTCGGTACAATAATGAAATCATGGGTGGAATGGTCGTGTTATTAGCAGGAGACTTTCGCCAGATTCTGCCAGTTATTCCTGAAGGAACTATGACTGATGAAATTAATGCTTGCATAAAATCATCAATGGCCTGCAGTGAAAGTATTTAAACTTAAAACAAGCATGAGAGTACTTCTACAAAATGACGTCCAAGCAGACCGATTTGCTAAGCAACTGCTTCAAATCGGTAATGGTGAAAATCAAGCCGAGCCTAATTCATTACTCATTTAATTACCAAATGGTTTCTGTCACAAGATAAAATCATTAGAGGAATTCATAACTTATGTATTTCTGAACATTTCACATAATAATATTAACCCTTAACCCTCGAGCGCGCGCGCTCTTGTTTGTTACACGACCGGGCGCGCGGCGTACTTTGTCCACGGAGTAATTTTTACAAAATAACTCGTGTTTTATGGTATTATTGGTTTATTTTTATCAAAATGGTTTTATGTTTTACAACTACAACTTATAATGATAGTTCTTGATTAAACAAATTATATTCCAATTAAAAATGTTGTTATATCAACTCACAAACCTAAGTAACACTTATAAAATTTCCATTATTAATCTGAATTACTGTCTTCAGCATTACACGATTGATACAAATATATGTTGCTTTGACATGTTTCTTGCAAGAAAATGGATTGCAAGAATCACATTTAATGGTTCTGTCCACATTTTTTCTTCTACCAAATAGTACACATCGTCCACGCTTTTTTCTTTCCTGGTGCTGGCATATAAATTCCCTTTCCGCTGGTTCTCGATATTTTGAAAGGAGCATCTTCGCATCTGACGGTATAGAATTTATTTTTGCTCTTTCAGTGGGATAGGGCTTCATCAATGCCAATGATAATTCCTTCAAAAAATTTCTTCTTGATTGCCTCGGATTGTCAGTATTAAAAAATAAAGTATTTGCGCATTTATCCCCGATATCTTCATTAGCGAGAAGATTATTGCCAATGGCCACCGTCGAGTAATACGAGCTACTGAGTAAGTACTACACATTTGATCTACTGTGTCAACTGCACCCCTAGTCATGTTGTAGACCAATGTAATTGAGGGATTAAGGGTTTCATCATCAATTTCTGTTTCATGATGCATTGTTGATAGTTATATTACTGCCTTAATCTTTTTTGGCTCGTTGGACGCCGAGTAATCGAACGCCATACAGTCGGTGATCTATCGTATGCCACTCTGCGAGCATTTCAAAGTAAAGCAAAAATTGAAACTGTAACTTTGCAGATTAACATATAATCAAAAAATAACTTACATGACAAGGCGTGCGGCGTACTCAACTGCCAAAGATCACTCTTTCAATCACTCTGTCAGAGAGATGAGGATAGAGCAACACGTAGTAAAATGACACCTACATGTATGCTAAGAATAAAGGCAAGATTAGCCCATTTCATCATAGAGATGTTTATTCTACCATAATCAATAAACAACATATTTGATTCCTCGACCATTGCAAAGTTCAATGGAAATTGAAACTGTAACATTACAGTCATAAGTATAAACATAAAGAATACAACTTACATGACAAACCATGCTGCGTACTCAGCATAAACAAAAATCACTCTTTCAATCGCTCGTATATTCAATCCGCCGCGTCTGCTCGAAGGACAGGTAAAGTAAATAATGAGCCACATGACCAGGCGCGCGGTGTATTCAGTACGCCACGGATGACTAACACTATTATCACTCCGATTATTAAGCTACTACAGATCTTTGAGGTACGAAAACTTTCTCATTTGGAAGTCAAAATGACACTGAAGGAATGCACAAAATGTCTTCGATTCCGGACACAAGGCAGCGTTGTCACATTGAAATTCGTAAAATTGGCGTACTTGATTCACCAGCGCGCCCGCTCGAGGGTTAATTAGTCGCGTGGGGTCAATATGACAAACTATTTTTATCAATATAATAAAAACTATAAGGTATATTAAGGCCGTACTTCTAGTATATTTATTATTAAGCCTCCTGGTTATAATTTAGCATTTTTGTTAATTTTGGAATTAATGGTTCACGCAACCAAAGCAGGGGTGCCACAATTATAAAAACAAAAATTGATGTTTTCCGTATCTCGTAAAATATTGAGGATTTCCCTGAAATTCGGTACACTGGGTGTATGGCCAGAGAAAGTAACAAAATGGTATAAAGGGTGCGCGTAACCCAAAGAGGGGTGCCACTATTGCAAAAACAAAAATAACGTTTTCCATATCTTAAAATATTGAGCGGATTTCCATGAAATTTGGTACACTGGACATATTTCCAGAGAAAGTAAAATAATCGTATAAATGCTTCCCATAACCAAAACAGTAGTGCCACTATTACAAAACAAAAATTATTTTCTTCTATATCCCGTATAATATTGGGATTCATGATATTTGGTACAGGACTTGCATACAAAGAAGGTACGAGAATTTTAAAATATACGGTAAGTGTTTCTTGCTGTTTCGTTAGTGATGACTTTCTTCTCATCAGACCTCGAAATATTATCTACCGTTATAGGAATAAACCGAAAGGCATTGAATGTGCAAACAATGTTATTGAACAAAATAAAATAAAATTTTGATTGTAAAATTCGTTTTAAATAAATATTTCTACAAAATATCCTTATAAACAACAGTATTTTAATCTGAAATTTAATTTTATATAGTAATAATAAAATAAAATGTCATTTTAGTGTTACTTTTACAAAAACAGTTTGGGATCACATTGACCTCACGCGATTAAATAAGAAACTTTTTCTAGCGCGACTAATTAAGGGTTACGATTGGTTATGTGAACGTGCAATATTAGCTCCTGGAAACGATCAATGTAAAGAACTGAATAAGAAAATTCAAGATACTTTACCTGGTGAATCTACTACTTACAAATCAATAGACACAACAACTGATCCTGATGATACACTAACTTATCCTGTTGAATTTTTAAATTCTATTAAATTTGGTAGTTTACCTGATCATGAAATTCATTTGAAAGAAGAGCACCAATTATCTTATTAAGAAATTTAAATGCGCCGAAAATTTGCAACGGAACTAGGCTCAGTATCAAACATTTGCGAACTAATTTAACTGAGGCAACAATTCTAAGAGGAGCACCAAATGTGATGACGTATTGATTTCTAGAATACCGTTGATTTCAACTGAACTGCCATTTAAATTCAAAAGGTTGCAATCCCCAATTAGAGTAGCGTTGGCCCTAACCACCAACAAAGCACAAGGATAAAAATTTAAGACCACTGGATTTGATTTAAGAGACCGTTGTCCACGCTTCTCGCATGGACAATTACCGTATATGTGGCTGCCACAAGAGTGGAATCAGGCAATAATCTAGCGATTCTATCTGTCGTAGGTAAAATGAAAAATATTGTATGGAAACAAATACTAAGCTGATCTATACTAATAAAATTTAAAAAACGAGTAATATTTTCATTACAGTATAAAAGTTTTTCCCCCCAACCTGACTGACCTGTTCAGTTTCTCACCCCGTTCTCAATGTTCTTCCCTACAGGGTGGAGTCCATCAGTTCTTTTTGATAATTTACTCTCCTATAAAATAATCTAAGTTTCTAAACTCCGAACTACATCAAACCTAACAATAATAATAACACTTTCAAAGTCGATTGATTTTATTTTTTGTGTTAAGGAAGAATAGTAATATTTTTGAAGTTAATTAATATCTATGCATTAAACTTAAACTTCCCTAAGCGAAACCGGGGTAAAATAGGCTAGAATATACTAAACATCATGATTTTGTTATTATATGTTGCACACCTACTTCATGCAACATTTCGTTGAAATCGGTTGGGCCAATTCCTTCCAAATTCATAATTATCGAAAAGTTTAACCTTGCAATTGTGGCACCCCTGCTGAGTCGATCCGGTCCAAATATGTCAATTTGGTCATTAATTTATGTGCATATTCTATGTACTAAATTTAGTTGAAATCGATTCATTCATTAAGAAGATGTTAGGTGGAAAACACGCACACACACACACCTACGGACACTGAGGCGATCTCATAAGACTACTTTCTATTTTGTGAAAGTAGGCTAAAAACTCAATTTTCTGTCTGGATAATGCTCTTGTAAGTGTAAAATGGGAACTACGTTTTTAACACATCTTTTTATCATTAATATGATATTATTTATTTGTTCAATAAAGTGAAGTACATTATAAAACAGTTATTTTTAGAGGAATATATTTTCTGTAACTTATCACGGAATTTCAATCATATGTAGCAACGAAGCAACATTATTTCAAAGTTAAACCTTGATTTTAATGTGAGCTTTTATACCAAGGTGACTCGTGACGGTGATTTGATTTTGATTACAGCAAAAATACAAATAAAAGTCTTCTTTTACCATTTTTTTTACAGATCGAGGTTGTGATATTGCTGTAAGCTGTCCACACACATAACAAAAATTTCCTGACGGATTCACACATTCCTTTCTCCATCTGCAGAACACATATTGAAATAAAAAAACGTGACATGCTTAAAATGCATGTGTTTGTTATGTTATCACAATCCTACTTCTCTTCTATCCGTTAGTTCTGCCAACACTCACGTTATACCCACCAGTTCTGCCAACATTTAGTAAGAGATGCTTATTTTTACAAAAATGTATGACAAATGATCGTTAATGTTTTTTTCTAAACAGTGAAGGGATGCAAAAATTTTAAGTCCAAATCTGGAATGAGCATGACAAAATCAATATAAAAAGTTAGTTTTAATTCATGTTACCAAAACTTTGTTGAGTAGTATTATCTTCTGAAGACGATACAGGGTCTTTATTTTCGTAAACGGTTTTACTATAAGAGTAAAAAATTCCTACCAAATTTCAATCTTCTTCTACCTACTCGGAAAGCTTGCTAATAATACCATTACAGTCAGTCAGTAATGAATAGTTCTAGATTCTCCCGCTCTTTCATAACGACGGTCTAAAACTATAAAATATCTTATTTCTGCAATGCTACACGGAAGAATTTGTCAGAACAACGCGTTTATTTTCGGCATTTTATGGTTTTTTCGTACTCTTTCCGGGTGTTGCCAAGGCGACTCGCATTGTTGCCTCCGATTCAATGAGCGTCTACTAAGACTTCAAATAGACGAAATAATTGCGTTATTCGCTTAGCCATGGACAGCAGCAATGCGTTGCATTTTCGAGGGTTTCATGGTTAGAAGATATCATGGTATTCATTTCAGAGAGCTCTGGACAAGGAAGAGTAAGAAAGGGGACATTATCACACGAGAAACGTGCATAAATAAATTTGGAATAGTAACGAAAAAGCGTGCATATTTATTGATAATGAAAATATTGCATAAAAATACCACACAGTTCTACGAAAAGAGAGAAGCAATTAAAATTGCACATATAAATTATAAAAACAAACATCACGTTCAAAATGTCACTGTTCGTATAAGGAGAATATGAGCTATTATTAATAAATGAAAAATAACACATTGTGAAGTACATAAAAAATTTTGTTGGTAATAATTCATAAGTAAAAAATTAAATTAATGGTTGAATTAATTGTATATGAAAAAGTTTCATGTATTTAAATAGAAAGATGCAATTTTATAAACACTAATAACATAAAACTCTCAAAACAATCGCTATGTATCATTATTTTCTTTCATAAGATGACTTGTAAACCTGCAGATTTCCGAATAACTTCGCAAAAGTTTTTGCGGATACCACTAGTGCTTATTTAAATTACTTCCCATAAATAGTAGTTACTTCATTATAATGTAAACATATTATTTTAAAGTCGTTTACTTTAAAAAATCAAATAAAGGATAAATTACAGTCAGTTAAGCAACTTCAAATAACTTTCTAAGCACACTGTTAAAAGTAAATAAGACAACAATGCTCGGCAGACGCATAGCACTTCTGAGTGCTTCTTTCTTCTTGGGGATTCATGCTCTGAAAAAAGTTATCTATTGTAGTATTTCGAGCTATTTTCGATGATGCTCAGTTTCTATAACGACTCGTCTGTTGCCATATTTTGAAGTTCTGCTCGGTAATATTTTGTTCGCTCCAATTTTGTCATAGCTTTTGTTGCCCTTTGTTTGGATTCGTATAACTTTTTCTTCCCTTCTTTCGGTGTATAAGGAGTGGTTTATTTCAAATTTCATTAGTAATTTGCTGTTCATTTTTCGCGTTTCTTTCAATTTGATTTTTTTGGCCGTCCTTGTATTCTATAAGTTTGTCTTTCGCACTTTTTTGACGTATTACTTCGTCAGTTTCTTCTTTTTTCTCTCCTCTTGGTGTACAAGTAGAGGTTTGTTTCAATTTTTTAGTTCAATTGATTGTTTATTTTTTACTTTTACTTTCTCCATACGTAGTATACGAGAAAATATTGTTTTCTTGAAAAAATCGATTTCGAGATTTCAACGGAAATACGGAACACGTTTAGAATATTTTCTCGATGTGTGATTTGGAAATTTGTGAGCGCTATAATTAAAACACTATTAATCAGATAAACGCAAAATTTTGTATTTGACATTCTTATTAAAGTGACAGGAGTTGATTAGTTTTTGGGAAAATCGGCCAACCGGAAGTGGGTGTTTTCTAATGTCACCCGTTTATTTAAAATATTTGCTTAGTACTTGATCAATGTAAAACATGATAGGAATAAAAACAGTAGGTAATTTAATTTTCTACAACTTTTTTCAAAGCATTTCCCCATATAATACATTGTTTATGAGATATTTTGAAAACCATATTTTTTACCTACTACCACCACCCCACCTAGAGGCGACTTTTTTAAACACTTTTTTACTATTATTTACACCTTAGTAAGGTCTTTGAATTTTTCTCGCAATTCCTTAAAATATTAATTATTATTATTATTAACAAACTTGGAATTTTTATAAATATTACAGGTATGTGGTGGCCACAT
The DNA here is from genome assembly GCA_028673005.1 of Tanypteryx hageni. Taxonomy (NCBI): domain Eukaryota; kingdom Metazoa; phylum Arthropoda; class Insecta; order Odonata; family Petaluridae; genus Tanypteryx; species Tanypteryx hageni. The sequence continues at coordinate 156,071,648 of CM054114.1, read as the reverse complement.
CAGATTTTTCGTTTTACTTTCTTTTTATTTTCGTTTGTTTTTTTGGTCGAATTACGTTTCCGTAAGTAATCTTTTGCACTCTCTTGAAGTCTTACTGCATTCGTTTATTTGTTTTGCCATCGTTTCCATTTTCTTTTTTTGCTTTTTGGTTATTTCTTTGTAGAATTAGGAATTTAATGAAGATTTCTCTTCTTGTAATTGATTGATAAGCTCCTAATCCTGAGAACACGCCAATTAAAACATAGATCAATTCCTCATATCAGAAATTTCTTCAGAATTGAGTTTTATTTACTGTGCCAAATTAGAGATGAACATGTTTTTCGGAGAAAATGGGGAAAATGTTGTCTTCCAAACCATAATTTGTGAGGGCAATTGTTTGTTTCGAAGTGTGTTTCTTGTTGAAGGGAGATGTGAATAGACACATGTATATCTATTTCAAAAGTCAGAATCAACGACTTATTATCATATCACGAAGTGAAGAAATGAGTTCTTTACTTAACAGTGGTGCTTTAGATTCTGTTCATTACGATGCTCCTCTTACTGAAAATTTTATTATATTAGAGCAGGGTTTCCCACACTAACTGAAGTCACGGAACTTTCGAACTCTCATTCTTATTATTTCATGGAACCTAGTGAAGCAATCGCGGAACCCTTGACTTTCGCGGAACACAGTTTGGGAAACTCTGCGTTAGAGGAAAAAGGAAGTCTCATACAAAAGACGGAACATCACGTACACATACGGTAAGAAAGGACGATGAGAGAGAGAGAGAGAAACGTCAGCAGAAAGGCAGGAAGCAGCACGCGAAGAACCGATCAGAAAAAACAATTGAGGTAGGGAGGAAGTTATAGAGAAAATGAGACAGAAAAGAAGACGAGACAACGGTAGAGAAAAACAAACGTCTGCAGAAAGACAGGAAAGGACACGCAAAGAAACTATCGCATATAGAGACACAAGAAAAACACTACGCATGAAGAAATCACTTCGCAAAGACACGAACGCAAAAGGCAATAGAGAAGAGACAAATTACGTATCATAAAAGGAAAAGCAATGCAAGAAATTTATCAGGAGAGAGAGAGAAGTATTTTGAAACAAAAATATGCAAGTAAAAGGATTTTATTGTAGTTAATTAACAAAGTTATGCAATTATTGTGGAGCTAATTATTTTATAGGAAAACTAGATGAATTTGCCCGTTTAAAAAAGGCTTTGCAATCATTAACTGATTAAATACTTCTCTGCGTTATACGTACTGCTTGCTGCCATGGTGCTAAAGTAGACTTAGTATTCAACGGGACACTCAAAAAAGAGATAAACTTTAGAGGCCAAATAAGACAGTATAACGGTCAATTTGTTATTCCCTCGATGGGAGCTAAAGTAGTGTCACCGAAAACAAATGGACCTTATTGTTACCGCATTCATGGTCAAGTTTGCCTTGCTGTTTCATCCTTGCATGCGCCAAACAATTATAATTCTTCATATGGTCAACTTTATTTACCTGATGTTTCAGAAGCACTTAAGCTAATTGTAAGATTAACTCGAAATTAGAAAATGCATAAAAGAGATATTTGGACAAATTATTTGCTACGTACAATCAACCCATTTTCACGTTTAAATTCAACGGGAAAGTTTTTTATGAAATTTTACGAATAGATTTGACACAAAGCTATTACCCAAGTCAATGGTACCCAATTACACGAAACCGGCTACAATTCAAATCACTAAGAATGAGTCAATTTTTGGCGTTAAAAATTGATCTGTTGATCGATTCGACGCGTATTCAAAAATCGATGGCAGGAAAACAAACTTTCGTTCTTTTGGGCGTTCGTAGTTTCAAGCATTGAACTCCTACCCTGATTCTAACTATATGCGTATGACTAATGTTCTACATTAAAATGTATTCCATCTAGTAAATAAAGCAACGAATGCTGTTTACATTGGTTGCTATGGAAATCATTTCCCTCTCTTTCCATCTCTCCGTCTCTCTTTCGTATTAAAAGCATTTAAAGTACACCCATAAGGGTTGAAATAATAATAATATTTCGAGGTATAATAATGTAATGGGTTGGCAAGGCAACATCCCGTTAAATGGCAGGATTTCCCAAAAATATGTGACTCAAACATTTAACATGAGGGATATCAAACTGTATGCGGAAAAAGATGAACAGAATAAGAAATTTTATAATTTTTTCTTTAAAATGGTTCAAATCCGAAGATCGTAGGTTAATTTTTTCAAACAATAATAGCCGCCTGCACGTCGAAGAGTCGACGTTTTCGTGTTATTTTATAGGAAATGTAAATGTCTTCTTTGGAGTCGAACCCAGGACTTTTTTTAGATTTTTTTATAATCACCTTAAAATATGGAACTCGACCAATCCTGCCAAATTTCAAAAATGTCGCTTGGTGCTTTATCGAGTTATTCGCATTTTTATAGCGTGACAGACAAAGCAACAAAGGGACAGAAGAAGGCTTTTATTGACTTTAGATGTGTATGCAACTGATTTCCCGAATATATGCCTGATAAGTCATCATGCAGATACTCTCTGTCACTCAAGAAGGGCTGAAGCCCGAAGAGCTCTCGATTTTGTGTTTTTTTTCGTGTTTTACGTGTGTGTTACTTTGACATCCTCAGCGGCTCGCCAACTCCGGTAAGAGTCCATTGGACTTCCTCCATCAAATTGTTGCCACCGTCATCACTACCTTTCCTTTTCCTCAAGCTTATATGGCCAATATGGTATTTCTAATACCTACTCACTGTGTATGCAAGACGGTTAGTGTAGCAAAAGATACCCTAATGAATTTATAAACAACACAAAGGAGAACGGAGATGTGTAACCCGAGTATGGGAGACGTAACACTAACATTACAGTCAAATTAGGATGATTTAATATATCGATGATCGTTTGGATGTCCCTTACGACCTTTTACATTTACTTGAAATATAATACTCACATTAACGTTGAAGTGGGTTCGTTTACAAAAAGAGTAAAGTATTTGTAGGAATATGTGTACAAGGGACGTGGTTATGCCTCTGTTGAAATAAGACAGCAGGTTGAAGAAAAAGAAGAATTAATATGGGATGAAGCTGCAATATATTTGGATCCCCGTTATGTCAGTGCTCCCAGAGCGACATGGAGACTAAATGCAAATACAAGTAGGAAAGTATACTCCATAAGTAGAAGATATTTCAAAGGCTTTCTCTATGGGAAATGCGCATAAAACGTTATCGAATTTTTTTCTCCGAAAATAAAAGTACTAATTATGTGATTTAGTTGATTTTCTGTGGCAAATGTAATCCTCTATTCGAATAAAGTTTTTTAGTCCATACCTCATACCTCATACCCATACCTCCATACCTCATAGAGAAAATGGTAGTTTTCCTTAAAAAAAACGTCATTTTTTGCACCACCGGTTATATATACATAAATAAACAGGACCCGGTCCCGAACACTATCGAACTAGGCTTAATAAAAAATAGTTATTGTTAAACTTAATTTTTAGTATAAACTTTATTTTTTTTTTAATCTAGTGGTATAAATGTTTATTAATAGAACATAAAACAATACCATAATGGGATAGATATCAAATGCGTAATTTAAAAATTAATATAATCACATATCATTGCATATAACATGAACGATCAACTATCACAGACTTTTATAAAATCACAAAATCAAACCGTTTTATTAAAATATGGAAAAATATTTTTAAAATAAATTTCTCGCTCTTTTTTCTGCAAATTCTTGACATATCATCAAATTTTAAAGTTGTTGCTATATCATTTTCTATTGATAACATTGCAAGGGAAGTGAATCGCTCTTGACTTAGTGAAATTCTATTTTTTAATTAATTAATTTTTTATAATTCTAAGTTTCGAAAATAAGCATGCTGTGGCGCAACTGTAACAAGTGTAGTGAATAGTATTCTTAAAGACATTGTTATATTAGGGTAAATTTGCTGAAATTTACAATAAAAGGAACTTTCAGATGCATTTTTTAATTTAATAGAATTGATCATGTAGGAAAAAAGAACAATCAAGTGGTTTTGCCGACGAACATAAGATCACGATGTTCGAATGGCAGAAAAATAAAGTGAAAAATGTCTGTGTATTGAGAGAGCGTCAGAGAAGAGAAGGATAAGTATTCTCACGTATGGGGGTTCTGGTTCTTTATATGCTTCGTCTTAATTTCACAAACAATGAGAGTCTTACCCAGTTTCGTAGTGGAGAGGAGGATTCGGGAATGATATTAACAGCACTCTACATCAGGGTTCCTAAGCCTTTTGCCGACCATGAGCCACATTTAATATAAAAAGTATCTGATTAGCCACCTACGAAATATACGAAAGGTAGTACATTACAAATAATACAGTGGAACCCCAACATACAAATTCAATACGTAACATGACATGTGTTCATAAGGTGGATGTTAATAAGTTGAATTGGTTTTCCATTAGAAATAGAGTTAATTTTGTTAATGCGTTCCTGAATCGTTATCAAAAATGAATTTCCAAGTATAAAGAGCTTAAAAAATTGCACTATCAATACATGAGAATTGAACATACGGACGTGTCCATAAGGCGTTCTGCTACTATTGCTTCGCTGGTAAAGAACGCCTAAAAATGCATGGCCAATCACATACAATCATCAGACTTCTGACATGCAAGCTGATTACTTTCACGAAAATGAAGATCGTGAAGCCATAGAGCAAGCGGCGAAAAAGAACGCAATGCTAACTGTTTATTTTCAGTTAAATATTGATAATGAATCCGCAGGTAAATATTTTTACTAGGATATACCAATTCATTCCGTATTTAAAAACAAACGTAGCATTTGGAAAAACGCAATCGAGGAAATAAAATCGATAGTAGGAGGAATGGTTAGCGTGAACCCAAAATATGAGTAGCGTTACTTTTTAAGATTGCTGTTGTAGCATGGTTGCGAAATCATTTCATGATTTATTAGTTGTTCGTAAAACGAATGGTGACAAAAACGAATGTTCCACACATAAAGATGAAGTAATAGAATTATGTCATTTTTAATGATGACTTAGATTATGAAAATACCTTATTAGATGCAGTTGTATATTCAATGCCATCCCAACTTAGATCTCTTTCCAGGATCATTTGCACTCCAAAGGATCCACTTGCTTTCTGAAATAAATCCAAAAATTCAATGAGTGAACATTTTTCGCTCATTCACTGCGAAGAAACAGCTTATTCCCATTCACTACTTCAAATTGAAAATATTTTAAGTGTAATAATATAGATTTGAAAAACCTGGGCTAGCCAGCATACACCTTGACTAATACTATACTATTTGAGTATCAGTTTGGTATTTTGCGCGAAAAACTTTTGTTTGTAACGCTCTTGTGCACATAATTAGATTTAAAAGAGACTTCGTTTTAATATTCGCTTCAACTGGCATAGCCTCCCTCAATGGAGGTCGAACGGCACTATCTCTTTTCAAAATTCCAATTCCGATCAATTAATCTTCAAAAATTAAACTGAAGGCAATTTGAAAGAAGATGAACTCATTGGAAAATAAAAACTTATAATATGGGCTCCAATAAAGCCGACATATTAAGGGGTAGATCGCTTACTCAAAGATTTGATGAATAACAACACAATTATTGAAGGGAAAGTTATTTTAATAGGAGGGAATTTCAGGCATCTCTCGAAACCATCAAGAGGAGAGATAGTAGGTAGTTGCATTAAATAGAACAATTATATGGAAACAAATTATAGTGATGAGATTGAAGGATCAAAACCCGAGGAAAACATTTTTGCGGACTGGATTCTTAAACTTGGTAATGGGGAATGGAGATTCGGTCGAAATACCAGATAATTCCTTTTCGGAGGAATCTGATTGTGGTAATTTCCTGTTTGGCGAAAAAATGTCATCCTCAGATAATTCCTATTATTCGAAAGCAATCCTCTGCGCTAAACACGAAGATTTCTTGCAAATTAATGAAAAGGTGTTACAAAATCTGACTGGTGAATTAAAAGAATATATTAGCGTCAATTCTATTATAACAGTCTATAACTCCCAGGGATTCTTCACAGTTTAACTCAATCAGGAATGCCGCCACACAAATTCAAATTTAAAGGAGGAGCAGTGATAATGTTACTATGAAACTTAAATCCTAAACAAGGACATTGCACACGAAAAATCCTTTACTTCTATGATAGATGCTGAAGAGTTTGTTCCGAGAAGAGTATTGAATCCATCTGATGTTAATATCCCATTTAAACTCCCGAGAAAACAACTTCCAATAAAACTTTCTTATTGCATGGCAATCAACAAGTCCCAAAGACAAACATTTGACCAGATATATATACATACATTCCAAAACCTGTGCTTACACACGGACAGCTTTATGTTGCCTTTTCGAGTAGGTTAATCAAGTTACATTTACCATTAAGATTTATGATTTGGAAAAAGATATACGTAATTCGTAATTTTGCTTTCTTTTGTTTTTGTTGTCTTTGTTTGGTGTAAGATAAAAGACAGTATCCTCTAATGCAAACCACATACAAAACATAAATGTACTTGATCCATAAAAATAATATTCCTATAAGACCTGTTTTTTAACATATCAGCTTCCAAAATAAATTCTATTTTTCGCAATCATTCCTGTTTCCGATAACAATTCAGCATAAAGAGTTCGATCGAACTCGTCATGACTTTAGAATCTAAAAACTCTTATGTCCAAGGCCAAACTAGTCTCCTTTGACGTAACAGACTTATTCCCTTGTGTGCCCTCATGAGAAGCATTATCCTTTGCTCTGAACCTTTTAATCGACAAGGGAACCGACGTGCGTATAGTGAATGAAATGAATATAATATAGGGAGGGCGACAGCGACAGTGGTGAGAGAGATATGCGAGGAGAGAAAGAGGGGAGTGGAAAACGAGGGGATATAAAGAGGGGGAGAAAGAGAGGGAAGGGAGAAAGAGGAGGAAGAGAAAGAGGAGGAAGAGAAAGAGGAGGAAGAGAAAGAGGGAGAGATAAAGAGGGGGGGAGGAAGAGGGTGGAGAGAAAAAGGGGGGAGAAAGAGGGGGAGAGAAAGAGGGGTGAGAAAGAGTGTGGAGGGAGGCATGTGGGAGGGAGGCAGGGGAGAGGACGTAATGATAATAGGAGAGGAATGGTGGGTTGAACAGTATATAAGTATTTATAACGGAGAATTAAATGAAAAATACGGATAAATACACAATTGGTACCCAATTATTTTTAACGTGAACAGGTTTGGAATAAAGAACAAGAAAATAAAATATCGTTCCTTTAGGTGCGCTTGAGTTTACGTCAAAAATTTTTGCGCTTATCCTAATTTATTATAAAATGAAGATAATTCCTTGCTATACAGATGGTGGAAATGAATGCCTCCAGAGTCGAAGCCGGTACCCAATGGTAATAAACATTATTCAACTATCAGTCTTAGGTAGCGTACCACGAAACGTTTTAATATGATGGAGGGATTCTTATATATATAATTGCAGTTTTTGGTATACTTTTATCATAAAAATATTGAGGTTTAATTTAGTTACACGAGAAAAATTGTAACTTTTAAATGTTTAATTAAAAGAATTCCTTATGGGTGAAAGCGTGCTTTGAATTCTCTTACAATTAGTACGAGCGAGAGAAGAGAAAAATTCTTTTCATAGCAATGTAAACAACATTTGTTGCGTTATTTACGAGAAAGAGTACATTTAAATGTAGAATATTAATCATTCGCATATTAAAATTAGGTACTTAGAATTATCGTAGGAGTTCGAAACTTGAAACAACGAACGCTTAAAAGAACGAAATTTTGTTTTCTTGCATCCAAAGAAAATCAAGGCATGTTTATGTCCATTTTTCATTTCACAAATACCTTTGCCGTTGAATTTAAACAGGCATTTCTCTATTTTGATATAAATGACACAATTTCTACGCCAGAAGAAATATTGGCGGATTTATCACTTTGGTACCGCCGACTTTTTAAGAAAGGAAAATTACCTTAAAATGCACTTGATGGGTTGGAAATTTGTTATTCTACGATTAATTTAAACATTTTTAAGTTTCTGTCAATAGTAGCGACTCTTCCGGTATCTCGATGCACAAGTGAGCGCTCATTCTCTATCTTGCGGCGTTAAAATCACATTTACGGAATACCACAGGGTAAAAAGACTTAATGGCTTGGCTGGCTTAAATATTCACCGCGAACTTACCGCAACAACAGACCAATTTTTGACGAGTTAGCAAAAAAATCGCCTTTTAAATTTAGCAAGTATTTCAAAATAACGGATAAGTGACAAGAGTAAACACCCACTTCCGATAGACCGATTTTAACCAAAAACTAATCAGATCTTCTAACTTTTGTAAAAATATTATATATAAATTTTGCGTTGACCAGATTAATAATTTTTGAGTTAGAGCGCCCACAAAAATCTATCACATACAGACAGACACACAGACATCATCGAGAAAATAGTCAAAACGTGTTCAGGGGACCTTAAAACATGTATTTCCGTATTTCGCGTAGATTAAATTCAGGTTTATAACGAAATGCTATTTTTTCTATTCCTGATAGTTTTTATTGTGATTTTAAAAAAATGTAAACTTAGCACTTGATTGCTTCTAATGCGGTCACTTAAACACATTAAAATATTTATTTTTATATAATAAATATATATTTATTATTATTGACTATATTTCTATTTTTGTGTCAAGGTGAACAATGTGATATTTTTGTCATTGCAATTTATACCAAAACTGTTACAGATATTTTTTTCTGTCCTTTATCATATTTTTATAAGAATTGTAAATAAATTGCATATTAATTTTGTTTGGAATATATAAAACTGTGATGATCTTAAAGAAACCGTAAAGTTTGTTTTTACCTTTCCCTTTCAATTTTTAGTGATCTTTCATAAACAATTTCTCGTATGTTTTCATATCTCAAGAAATATTCCAGGTAGAGCAACCAAATTTTCTGAATAAGTTTCTCAAATCTTATGTTCGGAATGGTAAGAGTTTAGTGGTCCTATAACACCTGCATTAATATTCCGAAGTAATTTTCTCAATTTATGTAACACAGGAATGATTGGCACGTCCTTTTTTCTTAACGAGAATTTAAACATTTTAAAAATACGAAATTGGACATTTCTTAGAGTGCATAAACAATTGGATTTTTATTTTCCTATTGTCAAAATAAGAATATCATTCTACAACGCTCGTAAATCGACGAAGAAAGAAAAGGAAGAATGTAGATGGATTTTAATGCATTTTAATAGTAATGGGTTATTGCCTATGCATAGCGCATATTAAAGGCTACTTATTCAGCGTATTCGAATATCCTCGAGTCTCTCTAAGAACTAAAAAGGCCATATGGTTTTGGCAATCTGAGTAACGAGGCTGATAATCCCCCACTCTGAAAATTTCCTGGGTACGCCACTGGTAATTGTTCATTTGTATCAGAAGCTATGGACTCAAATTTCAAATACTCCGTGAGTATTGCCTGCATTTCTGTAATGCTAATTTTAACAAATTTTTCGAGTAGTTAGAAGATTGACATTTGGTTGAAATGTTTGACTCTTACAGTAAAAGCCATTCACGAAAAAAAATTCCAATTCCTGAGAATTCAGTTATTAGTGCTTTTCGTCAATGCTGAAAAGCACTATTATCTTTGTGATGTCCGTCCGTCCGTCTGTACGCATATATCAGGGAAGAATTGGCTTAACCAATTTCAACCAAATTTGGTACATAGAATCTACACATAAATAGATGACTAAAATGAAATCTTTTGAACGGATCGACTAAGCCGAGGTGTCACAATTGAAAAATTAAACTTTTCAGTAATTATAAATTTGGAAGGAATTGGCTGAACCGATTTCAACGATATTTTGAATAAAGGAGACGTGCAACATAAAAAAACAAAATCAAGATGTTAAACATAAATATATAAATCAGGGCTGCCACAATGTAAGTTATCGTTTGGTTGGCAGCTGCTTACTGCTGCCTTTGCCTTTTGGGCGGAGGTTGATAAGCAGGGCCCATTGCCTCGATAGGACGCTTATGCCTATCCCAAGGCATGACCCTGGTGAAAGAGATAACCAAGGACCAAGCGACATTTTTGAAATTTGGCAGGATTGGTCGAGTTCCATATTTTAAGGTGATTATAAAAAAATCTAAAAAAGTCATGGGTTCGACTCCAAAGAAGACATTTACATTTCCTATAAAATAACACGAAAACGTCGACTCTTCGACGTGCAGGCGGCTATTATTGTTTGAAAAAATTAACCTACAATCTTCGGATTTGAACCATTTCAAAGAAAAAATTATAAAATTTCTTATTCTGTTCATCTTTTTCCGCCTACAGTTTGATATCCCTCATGTTAAATGTTTAAGTCACATATTTTTGGGAAATCCTGCCATTTAACGGGATGTTGCCTTGCCAACCCATTACATTATTATACCTCGAAATATTATTATTATTTCAACCCTTATGGGTGTACTTTAAATGCTTTTAATACGAAAGAGAGACGGAGAGATGGAAAGAGAGGGAAATGATTTCCATAGCAACCAATGTAAACAGCATTCGTTGCTTTATTTACTAGATGGAATACATTTTAATGTAGAACATTAGTCATACGCATATAGTTAGAATCAGGGTAGGAGTTCAATGCTTGAAACTACGAACGCCCAAAAGAACGAAAGTTTGTTTTCCTGCCATCGATTTTTGAATACGCGTCGAATCGATCAACAGATCAATTTTTAACGCCAAAAATTGACTCATTCTTAGTGATTTGAATTGTAGCCGGTTTCGTGTAATTGGGTACCATTGACTTGGGTAATAGCTTTGTGTCAAATCTATTCGTAAAATTTCATAAAAAACTTTCCCGTTGAATTTAAACGTGAAAATGGGTTGATTGTACGTAGCAAATAATTTGTCCAAATATCTCTTTTATGCATTTTCTAATTTCGAGTTAATCTTACAATTAGCTTAAGTGCTTCTGAAACATCAGGTAAATAAAGTTGACCATATGAAGAATTATAATTGTTTGGCGCATGCAAGGATGAAACAGCAAGGCAAACTTGACCATGAATGCGGTAACAATAAGGTCCATTTGTTTTCGGTGACACTACTTTAGCTCCCATCGAGGGAATAACAAATTGACCGTTATACTGTCTTATTTGGCCTCTAAAGTTTATCTCTTTTTTGAGTGTCCCGTTGAATACTAAGTCTACTTTAGCACCATGGCAGCAAGCAGTACGTATAACGCAGAGAAGTATTTAATCAGTTAATGATTGCAAAGCCTTTTTTAAACGGGCAAATTCATCTAGTTTTCCTATAAAATAATTAGCTCCACAATAATTGCATAACTTTGTTAATTAACTACAATAAAATCCTTTTACTTGCATATTTTTGTTTCAAAATACTTCTCTCTCTCTCCTGATAAATTTCTTGCATTGCTTTTCCTTTTATGATACGTAATTTGTCTCTTCTCTATTGCCTTTTGCGTTCGTGTCTTTGCGAAGTGATTTCTTCATGCGTAGTGTTTTTCTTGTGTCTCTATATGCGATAGTTTCTTTGCGTGTCCTTTCCTGTCTTTCTGCAGACGTTTGTTTTTCTCTACCGTTGTCTCGTCTTCTTTTCTGTCTCATTTTCTCTATAACTTCCTCCCTACCTCAATTGTTTTTTCTGATCGGTTCTTCGCGTGCTGCTTCCTGCCTTTCTGCTGACGTTTCTCTCTCTCTCTCTCATCGTCCTTTCTTACCGTATGTGTACGTGATGTTCCGTCTTTTGTATGAGACTTCCTTTTTCCTCTAACGCAGAGTTTCCCAAACTGTGTTCCGCGAAAGTCAAGGGTTCCGCGATTGCTTCACTAGGTTCCATGAAATAATAAGAATGAGAGTTCGAAAGTTCCGTGACTTCAGTTAGTGTGGGAAACCCTGCTCTAATATAATAAAATTTTCAGTAAGAGGAGCATCGTAATGAACAGAATCTAAAGCACCACTGTTAAGTAAAGAACTCATTTCTTCACTTCGTGATATGATAATAAGTCGTTGATTCTGACTTTTGAAATAGATATACATGTGTCTATTCACATCTCCCTTCAACAAGAAACACACTTCGAAACAAACAATTGCCCTCACAAATTATGGTTTGGAAGACAACATTTTCCCCATTTTCTCCGAAAAACATGTTCATCTCTAATTTGGCACAGTAAATAAAACTCAATTCTGAAGAAATTTCTGATATGAGGAATTGATCTATGTTTTAATTGGCGTGTTCTCAGGATTAGGAGCTTATCAATCAATTACAAGAAGAGAAATCTTCATTAAATTCCTAATTCTACAAAGAAATAACCAAAAAGCAAAAAAAGAAAATGGAAACGATGGCAAAACAAATAAACGAATGCAGTAAGACTTCAAGAGAGTGCAAAAGATTACTTACGGAAACGTAATTCGACCAAAAAAACAAACGAAAATAAAAAGAAAGTAAAACGAAAAATCTGATGTGGCCACCACATACCTGTAATATTTATAAAAATTCCAAGTTTGTTAATAATAATAATAATTAATATTTTAAGGAATTGCGAGAAAAATTCAAAGACCTTACTAAGGTGTAAATAATAGTAAAAAAGTGTTTAAAAAAGTCGCCTCTAGGTGGGGTGGTGGTAGTAGGTAAAAAATATGGTTTTCAAAATATCTCATAAACAATGTATTATATGGGGAAATGCTTTGAAAAAAGTTGTAGAAAATTAAATTACCTACTGTTTTTATTCCTATCATGTTTTACATTGATCAAGTACTAAGCAAATATTTTAAATAAACGGGTGACATTAGAAAACACCCACTTCCGGTTGGCCGATTTTCCCAAAAACTAATCAACTCCTGTCACTTTAATAAGAATGTCAAATACAAAATTTTGCGTTTATCTGATTAATAGTGTTTTAATTATAGCGCTCACAAATTTCCAAATCACACATCGAGAAAATATTCTAAACGTGTTCCGTATTTCCGTTGAAATCTCGAAATCGATTTTTTCAAGAAAACAATATTTTCTCGTATACTACGTATGGAGAAAGTAAAAGTAAAAAATAAACAATCAATTGAACTAAAAAATTGAAACAAACCTCTACTTGTACACCAAGAGGAGAGAAAAAAGAAGAAACTGACGAAGTAATACGTCAAAAAAGTGCGAAAGACAAACTTATAGAATACAAGGACGGCCAAAAAAATCAAATTGAAAGAAACGCGAAAAATGAACAGCAAATTACTAATGAAATTTGAAATAAACCACTCCTTATACACCGAAAGAAGGGAAGAAAAAGTTATACGAATCCAAACAAAGGGCAACAAAAGCTATGACAAAATTGGAGCGAACAAAATATTACCGAGCAGAACTTCAAAATATGGCAACAGACGAGTCGTTATAGAAACTGAGCATCATCGAAAATAGCTCGAAATACTACAATAGATAACTTTTTTCAGAGCATGAATCCCCAAGAAGAAAGAAGCACTCAGAAGTGCTATGCGTCTGCCGAGCATTGTTGTCTTATTTACTTTTAACAGTGTGCTTAGAAAGTTATTTGAAGTTGCTTAACTGACTGTAATTTATCCTTTATTTGATTTTTTAAAGTAAACGACTTTAAAATAATATGTTTACATTATAATGAAGTAACTACTATTTATGGGAAGTAATTTAAATAAGCACTAGTGGTATCCGCAAAAACTTTTGCGAAGTTATTCGGAAATCTGCAGGTTTACAAGTCATCTTATGAAAGAAAATAATGATACATAGCGATTGTTTTGAGAGTTTTATGTTATTAGTGTTTATAAAATTGCATCTTTCTATTTAAATACATGAAACTTTTTCATATACAATTAATTCAACCATTAATTTAATTTTTTACTTATGAATTATTACCAACAAAATTTTTTATGTACTTCACAATGTGTTATTTTTCATTTATTAATAATAGCTCATATTCTCCTTATACGAACAGTGACATTTTGAACGTGATGTTTGTTTTTATAATTTATATGTGCAATTTTAATTGCTTCTCTCTTTTCGTAGAACTGTGTGGTATTTTTATGCAATATTTTCATTATCAATAAATATGCACGCTTTTTCGTTACTATTCCAAATTTATTTATGCACGTTTCTCGTGTGATAATGTCCCCTTTCTTACTCTTCCTTGTCCAGAGCTCTCTGAAATGAATACCATGATATCTTCTAACCATGAAACCCTCGAAAATGCAACGCATTGCTGCTGTCCATGGCTAAGCGAATAACGCAATTATTTCGTCTATTTGAAGTCTTAGTAGACGCTCATTGAATCGGAGGCAACAATGCGAGTCGCCTTGGCAACACCCGGAAAGAGTACGAAAAAACCATAAAATGCCGAAAATAAACGCGTTGTTCTGACAAATTCTTCCGTGTAGCATTGCAGAAATAAGATATTTTATAGTTTTAGACCGTCGTTATGAAAGAGCGGGAGAATCTAGAACTATTCATTACTGACTGACTGTAATGGTATTATTAGCAAGCTTTCCGAGTAGGTAGAAGAAGATTGAAATTTGGTAGGAATTTTTTACTCTTATAGTAAAACCGTTTACGAAAATAAAGACCCTGTATCGTCTTCAGAAGATAATACTACTCAACAAAGTTTTGGTAACATGAATTAAAACTAACTTTTTATATTGATTTTGTCATGCTCATTCCAGATTTGGACTTAAAATTTTTGCATCCCTTCACTGTTTAGAAAAAAACATTAACGATCATTTGTCATACATTTTTGTAAAAATAAGCATCTCTTACTAAATGTTGGCAGAACTGGTGGGTATAACGTGAGTGTTGGCAGAACTAACGGATAGAAGAGAAGTAGGATTGTGATAACATAACAAACACATGCATTTTAAGCATGTCACGTTTTTTTATTTCAATATGTGTTCTGCAGATGGAGAAAGGAATGTGTGAATCCGTCAGGAAATTTTTGTTATGTGTGTGGACAGCTTACAGCAATATCACAACCTCGATCTGTAAAAAAAATGGTAAAAGAAGACTTTTATTTGTATTTTTGCTGTAATCAAAATCAAATCACCGTCACGAGTCACCTTGGTATAAAAGCTCACATTAAAATCAAGGTTTAACTTTGAAATAATGTTGCTTCGTTGCTACATATGATTGAAATTCCGTGATAAGTTACAGAAAATATATTCCTCTAAAAATAACTGTTTTATAATGTACTTCACTTTATTGAACAAATAAATAATATCATATTAATGATAAAAAGATGTGTTAAAAACGTAGTTCCCATTTTACACTTACAAGAGCATTATCCAGACAGAAAATTGAGTTTTTAGCCTACTTTCACAAAATAGAAAGTAGTCTTATGAGATCGCCTCAGTGTCCGTAGGTGTGTGTGTGTGCGTGTTTTCCACCTAACATCTTCTTAATGAATGAATCGATTTCAACTAAATTTAGTACATAGAATATGCACATAAATTAATGACCAAATTGACATATTTGGACCGGATCGACTCAGCAGGGGTGCCACAATTGCAAGGTTAAACTTTTCGATAATTATGAATTTGGAAGGAATTGGCCCAACCGATTTCAACGAAATGTTGCATGAAGTAGGTGTGCAACATATAATAACAAAATCATGATGTTTAGTATATTCTAGCCTATTTTACCCCGGTTTCGCTTAGGGAAGTTTAAGTTTAATGCATAGATATTAATTAACTTCAAAAATATTACTATTCTTCCTTAACACAAAAAATAAAATCAATCGACTTTGAAAGTGTTATTATTATTGTTAGGTTTGATGTAGTTCGGAGTTTAGAAACTTAGATTATTTTATAGGAGAGTAAATTATCAAAAAGAACTGATGGACTCCACCCTGTAGGGAAGAACATTGAGAACGGGGTGAGAAACTGAACAGGTCAGTCAGGTTGGGGGGAAAAACTTTTATACTGTAATGAAAATATTACTCGTTTTTTAAATTTTATTAGTATAGATCAGCTTAGTATTTGTTTCCATACAATATTTTTCATTTTACCTACGACAGATAGAATCGCTAGATTATTGCCTGATTCCACTCTTGTGGCAGCCACATATACGGTAATTGTCCATGCGAGAAGCGTGGACAACGGTCTCTTAAATCAAATCCAGTGGTCTTAAATTTTTATCCTTGTGCTTTGTTGGTGGTTAGGGCCAACGCTACTCTAATTGGGGATTGCAACCTTTTGAATTTAAATGGCAGTTCAGTTGAAATCAACGGTATTCTAGAAATCAATACGTCATCACATTTGGTGCTCCTCTTAGAATTGTTGCCTCAGTTAAATTAGTTCGCAAATGTTTGATACTGAGCCTAGTTCCGTTGCAAATTTTCGGCGCATTTAAATTTCTTAATAAGATAATTGGTGCTCTTCTTTCAAATGAATTTCATGATCAGGTAAACTACCAACTTTAATTGAATTTAAAAATTCAACTGGATAAGTTAGTGTATCATCAGGATCAGTTGTTGTGTCTATTGATTTGTAAGTAGTAGATTCACCAGGTAAAGTATCTTGAATTTTCTTATTCAGTTCTTTACATTGATCATGTCCTGTCTTTCTGCAGACGTTCATTTTTTTTTCTACCGTTGTCCCCCCCCTATTTCTCCTCTTTCTTACCCCCTCTTTTTCTCTCCTTTCTCTCCCCCTCTTTCTCACCCCTCTTTCTCTCCCACTCTTTCTCTCCCCCTATTTCTCCCCCCCTCTTTTTCTCCTCCCCTCTCTCTCCCCGCATATCTCTCTCACCTCTGTCTCTGTCCCCCTCCCTATATTATGTCTCTCCCTCCCTCCCCTTTTTCCTTTCCTTCTTCCTCTTCTCACCCCCTCCCTTCCCTTCTTCCCTCACCCTCTTTTGCTTCCTCCTCTCCATCCTCCCTTCTTATTTCCATCAACAGAACTCCCTCTCAATGAATGCTTTATATAATGCGTAATCTTTTCGTTCATGTAAAAGTACTAGTGGATCCGCAGGATCTTCGGCCTCGTTCAGCCCACTTAGGACTGGTGGGGGAAATCACATGTTCAATGTTATTATTGTCTTCCTAGTTCTCCTGCACTTCCTACAGTGGGGATGTAAAATTTGAATTGAAAACGCTGCCCTCAGCAGTAAAATGTGTATGAAAGAAATGTAAATCTAAGAAACGCACCAAATAAGGAGCTAATGGCAAATGATTCTTAGCCTTGTCTCCTCGTTGAGACAGCAGTTATAGTAGAACAGACAAAGAGACAAACAAATATACAGACAAAGTGCACAGGGACTCAACAGGAGAGAGCGCGCGAGCGCACATTGCACGCATCTGGAAGGCTATCTGTACATTTTAGAGAAATTTTTATTTGACATTTTCTTCATCACTTAATGTTTTCCGCATGAATGCTAAATTTCCTTTCAATTGGATAAGATTTGGAAATTAACGCAATGCGCTAACGCAAATGGCGCAGTAACTATAAGGGTAGTATTCTAGAAAAACTATAGGCAGTCGACTCTTAAGTGATTTGTACATGCACACGAAGATTGGTAAAAATCAGGCAACCGAGGCGGCAGTTATCGTAGAACAAACGAACAAACAGACAAAATGCATATGGACTCAATAGAAGAGACCTCGCTTCACTCGGCCCACCGTGTCATTTGTAAACCTCTAGATTGTATTGCCGCCTTAACCCTTATACTCTAGGCGTAAGGAATGCGTGCTTTGAATGCTTTAATATGAGAGAGAGAGAGAGAGAGAGAGAGAGAGAGAGGAAGAAGGAAAGGAGAGAGACAAAATTAAATATTCCACAAATTACAAATAATTTTTAAAGTATAAGAATTGTATAGCATAATGTATCTCTTTTGTCAAACAATTTCTATTTGCCCAAAACAATTTATAACCTCTGGAACAGTCAATTACGTGAATTTTATATTTGTTTTCTTTTTAGTGCCTATAAAATTTCGTCTCATTAATTTTGATTTCAGTTTGAACTTAATATTTAATTCGCGCATTTCCGTCATATTTGACAGGCAATTACGCTAGTTAAAAATAAATTTAACATCTGAGTAGTAAATTAATACTTATATATGGGAAAATGGACTTCTGGCATTTTTTGCGGGAACGTTTGGCACCTTTTTCAAGAGGCGCCATCTTTGCCATACCATAGTTACGGCACTGTTCGCAAAATCCAGCAAAAAGAATGTCTCAGAGCTTGGTTAGTTACATAAAAAGTACCGAGTATTTTAAAATCCACGCCAACTCTGATGACGGCTGCTTTGCAGCAACTGATTTTCTCAAACTTTTTATGGCCATTGGAGCTAACTAATTTATCCATATAACTCGTTAGACCGTTGGTTAGTTTTTTCTTTTTCGTGAGCGACGACACGAGACCCGCCACGTGGAATGGCTCTCTTAAACTTTTAAATCTTCACCATTTGTTTACACTTTCTCTTGTGCGGTTGAGGGTAAAATCCTATCCGCTGCCAAAGTTGCAACATAGCCGAAATAAGCAAGCAGCTCTTTTGCACCATAAGAATAACTCGAAGGGGTAGGAAAAGCATCGCCTGTTAAAAGACGCCAAACATAGAAAATGAAGGTAATTGGAAGAGCAAATCAACATCAACGAGTCCGTTAAGTCGCTGGACGAGAGTGTTAGACAGTAAATGATAAAAAACACACACAACAAAGAAGTGTAAAAGGCGTTAGGAGAGAAGCTTCAAGTGCATAACTGGGACGGGCGGGCGAGGCGGGAAAGAAGAGGCTATCGTTCGTCAGAAAGACGAAACAAGTTACCAAATTGCAGAGCGTATCACAAATGAGCGCGTCCCGTGCGATGGAGTGCTTGAAAGAAATGGTTATACAAACGTTTTTTATCTGGAGATTTATTGTTTACGTTAGCAACAATGATGAAATAACCATGCAAGAAATTTTCTAACTTCAACTCGTATTAAGACATTCTTGTTTGATTTTCTTTACATAGGCTAATTCTACGATAAAAATGTATAGAGAAAAATACTCTATGTTACTTGTTCTAGAAGTTTATTTAAAAACCAATTTAATATGACCAACACTTTAAGAGATATGACGGAAAGTTCATTTTTTGTCACCTGTAAAGTGGAACTCCTGATCGGCTTACATGATTTATTTATGTGGTTTTCTAATTGCCTTTGACTTTAAGTCCTTAATATAAAATCTCATACAAATCCGTTCGGTAGAAGCCGAGGACGAACATGCGGACATACGGACGGACAAACCGAAGCTTATTGGCGCTCAAGCTGGAAGCGAAACGCGCCTTAAAACAGAATGCAATAGAAAGTGAGAGAAGTCAGTTTACTTTGGCGATTGGGATATTTTATAAAATTCGAGAGATCTGGTCCAGCGGAGAATTATTAGACCGCGATGGGTTTGAGACTTCCTCTGTAAAACAAGCAGGGAACAAACGTTCCTGGAATCGAACCCATGTCTAACGCTTATATAGAAAAATCTATCCTGAAAATTTAGTTTCTCTAAGTTACAGGATTCCAGAGATTTGGCTGGTAGAGTCGGTCGGACGAACAGTCAAACCGAATACGTGACGGATTTGTTATAAAATATGCACCTGATTTTGTTTTTTAAATAAATGTAATTATGTGATATGAATAAATACATTTTTATTACGTATTTTCTACTTTTTCAACTGACGTATAATTAAAAGAGCTCAGTAAAAAAAATTTAAGGGGCGCCATATTATATCTTGCCTCAGGCGGCAAACTGTCTGGGCCCGGCCCTGGTTAGCGGCTGTCTTCAAACGACCACAGAAATTCATTCTTTCGACCCTCGTTTAGCAAGGGTCGAGAAACTCTCAGCAGGACATAGCTATGACCTTATCACTATAGTGAGGCTCGTAGAATATCCCACCATTAGGTCATCAAATATAATCACAAAAACCTCAAAAGGACTAAGAAACACGTGTTCTCAAAACTACTCTATGGACCTTGCGGTTTCCTGATTGTCCGGATTAGAAGCATAAGCATTTCAAAAACACGCATATTTGAGTGTAAGGAAATACCATTCTTTCAGTCTCTTTGCTAATTCTGAAATTATTTTAAAGGTAGAATTTGTAAGAAAACGAAATAGGGATTATAGAAATTTTGATATTTTAATTTGTTTGGCTGTTAAAAATTCTTCAAGTTTAAACAAATAGATAAATGTTTAGGTACTACTGGGAAAGCTAGGAAACTATAACTTTTTTATTTAGAGATTAGTGCATATGCACAAATAAACATTTGACAATCTCCAAGAAGTTGTTATTGTGGCCGTTAAAAATATTTAAATTTGAAACAATTAGAAAAATATCATTTCACTTCTAGATGTGCTATAACTTTAAAATTTGGCAGAAATATGTGGCATTACTACCTTACAATGGAAAAAGTAATGTTTTTGAAGGTGAAATTAAATGCTTGCAGAATGCAAGCACGAAACTACTTGTGTGTATATATAATATATAATACAGTAATAGAGAAATTCTTCATTATTTGCCTCTACGTATATCTACAAATTCAAATATTCCACAGAGTTACTGAGCCACTATTGATAACATCCTAATATTAAAGTTGTCAGAATTAAATGAACCATTGTCATAATTGAATGAGTCATTGTTAAAATAGCATGAACCATTGTCAAAATAAAATGGGTCAAAATAAGATGAAACGTTGTCAAAATAGCCCGGGAAACAGTGTATTTCCATTATATCCTCTGCTAGACATTCTGACCTGTATTTCTCTAAGAGCCTCAACCTTGACCACCACCTACGGTCTTCCAGAGATCTCCATTTTAAGTCCTTCAATAATGATGTTATGTTTTCTATATGTTCGTACTTTTGTTTAACGAATCTGGCTGCTCTTCGCTGTACTCTTTCTAACTTAATTTTATGGCATCCCATTTACTGGAAGCATATTCCACCTGCGGCCTAACTAGTGAAAAATAACACGCTTCGCGTACTTCCTTCGTACTATTCCGCACTATTCTGCCTATGAACGCCAGTTTCTTGTTAGCTGCGCCTATAATACGACGAATAAGCGTGTCCCAGGAAAGGTCACGACAAATAGTAACTCCTAAATATTTTATATGCTCAGCTGCTTGAATATTCCTTGTATCGATTTCGTACTCGAAACCTATTTCTCTATTTCTACTTCTCCAGAACGAAACTGCGGCACATTTACTGTAGTTAATTAATTTAAATTTTCCATTCCTTACACCCCGCGGAAATGGCTTTTAAATCTTCCTGCAGCGACTGATGGTCATCTCAGTTCACTACCTCCTTATATATGACGGTGTCATCTGCGAAAAATCTGATTTTACTATCTACCACCGAAAAAATACCATTTACATAAATTAAGAATAGCAGAGGAACTCCGACGCGACTTGAACGGGGACAAATGCGTTCCGTCGATGGTCCCTATCTATTCTCCATTCCAGAGGAAGTCTCTCACCCAATTCACAATATTCGGATTGATACCGTATTTTACGAGCATCGCTATTAATTTCCGATGAGAGAAACGCCTTCCTGAAGTCAATGAGAACAGCATCGACCTGAATATATTTTTCTCCGCACCGCAACAAATCATTCCCAAAAAGGTCGATTTGCGTTTCACATGATCCACCTTTCCGAAATCCGTGCTGGTATCCGCTAGGACCATCTAAGTAACGCATAACCGACCGAAAGATAATATGCTCGAGTAATTTGCACGAAACAAACGAGACCGGCCTCTAATTATCAGGATTCTCTTTGCCACCGCCTTTATGGCTGGGGGTAATATGTGTTTACTTCCAGTCTTTAGGAACCACACCTTGCACAATTGATGTCTCGAATATAGTTTTTAGATACAGTACAATTTTAGAGGCATTTTTAAGTAGTCGCGTGAATATTTTCTTCGTAACAGGAGATTTAATTATTTTTTAATCGATCGAAGTTGGTGCGCTATACACCTTCTAACGTAAGGACTAAATCCTCTATCGAGTCAATCTGATACATAGGAATAGGTTCGCATTCATCTCAAATTTCAAATTATCGTGTGCATCTTTTAACAAAGAAGCAGCTTTGCCGAGGTCCTGTTTTTCAGGCTGGAGAAGTTTTGATACGGGTATTAATTGTTCTTAGAATTGTAAATTTGGAATCAGATGATTTTGTACCAAACATTCATACTTTTTACAATTATTTGTCGGGTATTGAACAATTGTCTATGGGTAACGGACACAGAGGAAATGTTTTGTTTGCATTATTATAAAGGTAAATTATTTTTTTCGAAAAGCGCTTCTTAAACATAAAAAAGATTTGTTCAACACGGGCCGTCTCGAGCTCCGGGCCATGGTTCGATCAAACCATTAGAGCCATTGACGCTATGCATCTGTTCTTATCGTTTATTTGCTTATTTAATTCGAATTTGCTCAAATTTTACGTTTGTAGTAGAATTTCTCCCAATGTTTTCACATTTCAAAAGGTGGTTACTAAGGTTACTGGCATTGTTGTATTAGATGTTTTCAGTTCATTTATCCAGCCTATACCCACAAATACGCACGAAGAACAATTATTGATTGAAAATTAACGTGAAAGCATAATCTTTTCAGACCTAGCTTAGACTTTGAGACATGATGTGATACAGGGAACTAATAAAATTTTTGACATATAATCTGGGTGGTCCATGTCGCAAAATTATAGTATCATAATATTCATGCACATAAAGATATTAACTGTATAGCAGTGTTTATAAAAATTCATTTTTATATAATAACTCTTTCATAAATTAATCGAATAAACTCCGCGCAAAAATTGCTCGGGTCTCAGTAGTACAATTTATTTTAACTAAATACTAGCAAATATACCCGGCGTTGCTAGGGTTTTTAAATCAAAACAAAATAATGTGAAGAAGATTTGAGAATAAATGAATTATTAAAACCAAGTTAATTTTTATTGTAATGCTTGTTGGTATGCAATATTTTTTGTTTTCCTATCTTTTTCTCAAATAAATATTTTTTCCCGAATCCTTCTCTAGACGTAGCTATATATAATTATAGTATAGTATAATTGTGCATGAGCAAAGCAGTCGTATGAAAATTCAACAACTGCAACTTTAAAAGACTGCCCTTGTCTAAGTCGTTGTGATCGAAGTCGAATTTGTCTTTGTTCAGAAGACTTTGCTGCTCTTTCTGTGGCTATTCTCTTATATTTTAATCTGTCTGGATCTGAGAATGATCTCCGAGGTCGTTTTGGCAATATGCTTGTTTTAAAACCTTTGTTTAATTTCATTGAAAATTATTTTCTTTAAATAAATCTATAAAAGTAACGTAGAGTATTAAAAATGGAAATTTTACACCAATATTATGAATTTTTATCTAGATATAGAATTTCGGAAACGAAAGAAGTCTACCTGAAATCAAAATTTAAAATCTTGCAAGCATTGGTAGGCAAACGTATTTTTTCTGCACAAAAAAGTAAATTAAAAAAAATATTTTTGAAGAAAAGAAGCAGAGAAGATTGTTGTTTCGTTATTATTGTATTCCTTTTTAAATCACGTAACGGTAAATAATACGTTGCTATTTAAGGTTATTGTTGTTCAACATTTGTTAAGTAATCAATTGTGATGATAAATCCGGAGCCTCTGCCTCTGTTAAATTGTTTATTTTACCGAAGCAAGGATTGAGTTATAGTTATAGAAATATATTTAGTAGGCTAAGGTTGCTTTCTGTAAAAAGCCGACTAAAACTTTAATTTTTATTGCATCTAAACCTGAAATGTTTTTTCCAACAAAAAATTCACGAATATAAACATTCCTACCGTTATGTATCACAGGACACGCTAATCGCCAATTTCATGAAAATCCGTTTGATATTAGCCGAGATGGAATTTAGGTGATAAACATTTAAATGACCTATATTGGTAACACTGATATATTTTAATATAAATGTGAATATGAGGCCAAGAATAGAATTCAACTCACTGGAATTATATATTTTTTAATTTTCATTCCACATAAAATATTGTTTCATTGAATTAAAATTTATTAGTTGTATTTGAGGGAAGTGCAATATATCCCTTTCCTAAATAGCGTACCAAATGGACATTTATTTCTTTAATTACCATCTCAACTCTATAAAAACAAATTCTGATTAGCTCATTATATAAATTTCTGCCAAATTTCATTTTTCTACCTACATCCTTGAAAGAGTTATTTGTGTTTTAATAACTTTACAGTCAGATCAATGAACAGACAATATAGCGTATTTCAGCTCTTTAGGTATTCCTTCTTGTAAATAACGCAGCGAATTACGAAAATCATTTCCTCTCCTTCCCGTATTAAAAGCCTTCAAAGAACGCTTAAACCCATAAGGTTTGGAATAACAATGATTTCGAAGTTTAACAATGTAATTGGTATGCATCCCGTTAAATTGGCAAGATTTCCCCAAAATATGTGAATTAAACGTTGTAATTAAGCACTTTCTGACCGGCTGGGAACGTGGGTGTTCCCACGAGGGACGGCCTATATTTGTGGTAAAAATTTACCAAACCAACTAAGAGAGAGAGAGAGGATATAAAACCAAATGCGTCTAGCGCATAACTTTCCCCATATGATTGCAATAGTACTTACAAGGTTCACTTGACAACGGTGTCCCCAGGAATAGCAATCATCAATTACACTTTATAATAATATGTAAAACCTAAATTGTCCTTCTATAAATAATTTCAAATGTACGTAAACTTGACGCTGACGTCATCAATGGCACATTTTAACGCGTTTTTAACATACTTCCCGATTACGTAGAAGGTTGAAATTTTGCATGAATGTTTGATTCAGATATAGAACTTAAACTACGAAAATAAAATACGAAAAAAGTCCCCGGATTCGACTCCAAGAGGGCGATTTCTATTTCCCGTAAGATAACACGTAAAAAGCAACTTTTTAAAGCGCAGGCTTCTTTTTTTATTTAAAATTAGAAAATATTGACCTCCGATATTCGAATTTAAACTATGTTTTAGGAAAATTAATGAGGTTTCTTATTCTATTCATATTTTTTCGCCTACCGTTCTAAATCTCTCATATTAAACATTTAAATCACATATTTTGGGAAAATATCGGCTTTTAAACAGGATGTTGGCTTGCCGACCACGTCATTGTTAAACTTCGAGAAATAATTGTTGTTTCAACCCGAATACGTGATATATATATATATATATATATATATATATATATATATATATATATATATATATATATATATATATATATATATATATATATATATATATATACGAGTGCATAGATTGCCTTAAATTTGGGACTAGGAAGTACTTTTCCAGAGAAGAAGGGAGAGGGTGGAAGGATGGGAGGGAGGAGGATGAGGGAGAGGAATAGAGAAAAGGAGGAAGAATGGGAAGTGTCTTAAATTTAATACTTAATCCACGCATACCCGTCATATTTGACGGGCACTTACGCTAGTTTTCACAATAATTGGGAATAATTTTCACATACTCCATAAATGGAACACATAGAGATTTCAAAGGCGTTCTTTGTGGGAAATTAGTATAAAACGATATCAAAAGATTTGGCAGTTCATCAATTTCTGTCTTAGTCCGTACCTCATAGATAATATAAGATCTTGGGAGAGAAAATATGGTTTTTCATTGTTGTTTGCCTATTGAATTGTCGTAACAATCGATTTATGCTTGGGATTTTCTCGATTTTTTACCTCCGAAACTATAAGTGGTAATTATGTGGTCCCAAGGACTTCTTAGTGGTAAATGTTGTCCTCAATCCGAATAATGTTTTTTTATGTGGCTCGCCGTGACTTTCTCCAAATGAATAAATAAATAAATAAATAAATGTGGCCCGCGAAGACTTGATCAACCGTGCGTGCCAAAACCATGGTCCGGGTGAGAGGGGGAGGGGGTGCAGCCGGTGTGCAAATAACCGTGATCCGTATATCATAATATATCATTATATTATAACATTAAAGGTAAAATATTTTCAATGCTATAAAAAGGATTTGTTTTTTTCATATGAGAGAATGGGAGAGGAATAAATGGATTTTTAATCGTTGTTTGCTGAGAGGGAGCCATCGATGTAAACAAAATATGCGATGTTTTGCTCGGGATACTCTATAATGCTTATCTCCGAAACTATAACTCGTAATTATGTGGTCTCGCGGGCTTTCTTATAGTAAATGTTGTCCTCTATCCAAATAATTTTTTTAATCTATACCTTACAAATCATATAAGAGCTAGGGAGAGAAAAGTAAGATATTTCAATGTTGCTTATCGAATGTCATTTAACGAGATACGAGTATAGGCTTTTAAAAGTAATTATGTAGAGTGAAAGTCCTAATTGACGGATGCAGTACAAAATCATAATTGGACGATACATTTTAATAACGAACACACGTACTTGATTTAATTAAAATCCGTTCAGCAGGTGAAAGTTGCGACGGACAGACGGACGGACGAGACGTGCCCATAAGGCGTTCTGCTACTACCGCTTCGCTGGTAAAGAACGCCTAAAAACAATAAGTAAAATAATTGGGAAATATTCGGTTATCCCGGACTCTTATTAAAAGTTCTATAATAATAGCCCCCAGCAAATTAACTTGTATTCGAGTACTAGGGTACAATGAAAATATTATAGAATTTTTAATAGAGGCCCGGGATAACCGAATAATGCCGAAGATTACTATGTGTTGCTATGTACAACAAAATATGTATTGAAGCATGTCCAATTTCAAGGATCAAATTATTGTGTTAATATTCGCAATTAAAATGATCGTTGGCGAGGATATCAGCAATTCGAAAGTTTTATCCTAGCAACGGAATTAATGCTATCAGCTAGCAACATTCAATGAACTGAAAATAAATTCAGGCAGATAATAGAAACATTATATCTCTGAAATAACTTCTTCTAGGGAAAATGTTCCTGAAAACGGTAACAGAAAAGTATATTGAACACAACTTTGAAAATGGCAAATATTTACATTAATGAAGGGGATATTTATCAAAAACGGGCAAATGACGATCAAACCTCCATTTTCGGTTGACTAATTTAAGCCAAAATCTAAACACCTTGATTTGCTAATAAAAACTTTAAGAACCAAGTTTTGAGCTGCTCAGAATTGCAGTTTTTGAGTAAGAGATCTCAAAAAATTCCTATTTCACACCGACAAAGGAAAAGTCTTCTTGGTATTCTGCGCGAAGAATGACTCATTTTTATCAATACCTGAGCGAATTGTGATACAGATTTGAAGCGACGTGAATTCCGCGCATATTACGGCGGGCGACCGTGAAGGGACGCCAAAAATATCGCAAATGTTGCGAGAAGCATCTTTTAAACGTCACTGATTGCTTGAAATCGTATTGGTAATGATTAATTTTTTAAACTCGTATATTTTATGACTTGTATTGTACTACAACATTAGCTGCGCAGTAGGCGTAGTGCCCTAGAGCGGTGGTTCCCAAACGTTTTGTCTGGCGCCACATTTTAAAAAAAGTATTTCGTGCACTCTACACAAATGAGGGAAAACATTAAGAAATAAATATGCAAATGTGGCTGTAGCCTACTTTTCATTTAGAATTCAAAATTATCTTATTTCTTAAGAAAAATGCGAGGATCTTACTGTTACTGTTTTATGATACAGGTAGTATAGAATCAAAGACACGCTATTTTTAGGCGCGTAACCACCCAAGTAAAATAATTTTTGTTCGATAAACTTTTTAATCACAGCAGTAGCCGTTATCAAGAAAATCAAACAAGGAAGTTGTAATTTGTTTTGAACTTATTTAGAAAAAGTTTTGCATGACTACGTAATTGTTGTCAACGAAAACAATTAAATTAGCGACTGAAGTAAATAAGATCTGCTATAATTAATAGTATAAAAGCCTGTCAATATGACGAGAAGGAATATAATATTTACTAGCGCAATTGCCCGTCAGATATGAGGGGATTATGATAAAAGTATTCTAAATATATTTGATTTCGATATGAAAAATCAGTAAGATATGATAAATGATGAGCCCCTTATCAAAAAGGAAGTAATAATAATAAAAAATAAATAATAATATTCCCTCCCTCCCTCTCGGTCTCATTAGAATTATGTAATTTCGCGAAAAATCGTACGATAATTTACGGCAATCTATGCACTCGTATATATTACACATATGCGGGTTGAGACAACAATTGATTCTCGAAGTTTAACAAAGACGTGTTCAGCAAGCCAACATTCTGTTTAAAAGCCAATATTTTCCCAAAATATGTTATTTAAATGTTTAATATGAGAGATTTAGAACGGTAGGCGAAAAAATATGAATAGAATAAAAAACTTCATTAATGTTCCTAAAACATAGTTTAAATTCGAATATAGGACGTCAATATTTTCCAATTTTAAATTCCAAAAAAATAAAAGCCTTCGCTTTAAAAAGTTGTTTTTTACGTGTTATCTTACGGGAAATAGAAATCGCCCTCTTGGAGTCGAATCCGGGGACTTTTTTCGTATTTTATTTTCGTAGTTTAAGTTCTATATCTGAATCAAACATTCCTACGAAATTTAAACCTTCCACGTAATGGGGAAGTTTGTTAAAAACGCGTAAAATGTGCCATTGATGATGTCAGCGTCAAGTTGACGTACATACGTATGTACGTACGAACATATATTTGAAATTATATATAGGATGATAATTTTACTTAAAATCTCGTAGTGAGACAGTAATGAGATCTCGATTTCAACAATGGCATGGTTGTCAAGGCGAATCCTCGTGAAACCGCTAAATTTTGCCAAAACAAGTCATTTAAACGTTAAATTCGAGCGTTTGCGGACAAGGGGACACAATTGGTGATAATAATATGAAACCCTTTTTATTTTCCTTTAAAACAGATCCAGTTTGAAGATCGAGGGTCAATTTTTCTAATTTTCATGAGCAAAAGAACGAAAGCTTGCGCGTCGCTAAATTGATTTTTACGTGCTATCAAATGGGAAATAGAAATTATTTGTTGGAGTCGAACCCGAGTCTTTTCTGTAGATTATTTTGGCTATGAGAATCCCGAGGAAAAATGAGGAGCCTATGCAAAATTTGATCTGGGCCTGGCTGAAGAGACGGCTGAGATATTGGGCGTTATGGACAAAGCGACTAAAAGATTAAGGGTTTTTACAGTGTCTGATAAGGAGGAGAGAAATAATTGCTGTGAACTCTTCAACTTCCATTTCAAGATTGAAGACGATTATGGAAGCTATTGATGCCTCGCTATGACATTGATTGCCAGCTGACTCGACTTGGGCGGGGCGATTCACATTTGGGAAATAAAATACCTCGTCCCGACGCTTCTTAGGCGGGTCAGCAAATATGAAACACGCTTTTAAACAGGCCGCGGAATACACACTGAATAAAAATCGCGGCCATACTGACGAAAATTTCCCGTCCGAGCACTGGAAGATTTAAGGGAGGTTGTACTTGGCGCCCGCCAGGGGCCTCTTGACGTAAGGTCCGCGAAAAAGGGGTTTCACTATACAGGGTGTCAAAGAAAGAGTGGACACATTTAAACCTTTTTAGTGAGAAAACGAATAAAGCTACAATAGTACGGTTTACACCTCATGAAAGCGGAACTTAGAAAGTTTTACATACTCGACTTGTTCTACCGAGCGCGCATGGATGTGCGAATGAACAAACAACCTTTCCTGGAAGATGGATCGGAAGAGGCGGTCCCGTAGCATGGCCTCCAAGAATTCCGGATATAACGCCCATGGACTTCTTCCTCGGGGGGTGCGTAAAGGAACAGGTGTATACCGTATACGAGTCACTTCTTTATAAGATTTGAAAGACCGCATTGTCCATGCTGTGGAAAGAATCCCACCTGAAGTGTGTGACAACGCTTTCCGGGCATTTGAATATCGGATGAACATTGCGCGAGCAACAAGGGGGATTCAGGTTGAAGTGCATTAAAATGGGGAAAAAAGTGGAAGAAGAACTTTTAGAATTTCCGTTTCATGTGGTAAAAACTGTAACTACTCTTCTAACTTTGTTCATTTTTTTAATAAAAATGTTTAAAATCTGTCCTCTCTTTCTCGGACATATTTAGATTGCAGATTCCCCGACTGCTTATAGGGGCTTCCAGTTATTTAGCACCAGAGGTTTCTAAATATTTAGCGCCAGGGGTCCCAGAAGGCATAAATCCGCCACTGCGTCCGAGTAAACAGAAGCGCTGCGTGTCAGGGTTGAACGCGAGAGGATCGCAACATTGCTCCGTTTTCAATCCGAATTTAGTAAGAGGTCGAAGAAGACTATTCCCCTCGTGTGGGTGGGACGGGATGTGAGCTACCGATTAAGCACGATTTCGATTTTACGTGCATTGATTTCCGATATATCTAGATACTGCGGAGGGGGAAAAGTCACTTAATGAAGTTAAACCAACACAAATATCAATAAAGTTGTAACAATAGTTTTTGTTTTGCACCTATAGCTAGTCATACTTTAGTTTCATTTTTTGACAATTTCGTTATCGGTCCATTTGTTTTTATTTTTCGTACCTATTTTAAATAATAAGCCTGTATGCAGAATCAAAATAAACTTTCGATTTTCATATTTAGATTCAACAATTGAAAACGGACAAATTTCGTATTCGTGTTTTGCTAGAATAACGTACTTAGCTAACTATGAAACACCTTTAACAATAAAAAACGTTAATGGATACATTATTATACCTACAGTATATATCCGAATATAAGACGAGGTAGTTTTCCTATTTCGCATCTGAAAAATTAAGGGTCCTCTTATATTCGCGTGGCCAAAGAGGCCAACGGTTTGCGGGCAATGTTTTCGAATAATATGAATGGATCAGAAGATGACACTATGTAGCCAGAGTGATGAGGGAAGTGAGGACTAACCTGACTGGATGTGGGATGGGTTTCTTGGGAAAGAAATTTATGTTTAATTTCGTCATGCTTATCATTGTAATGTGTGGGGAATAATTTTGAAACGAGAAAAAAGTTTGCTATGACCGGGAATCGAACCCGGGTCTTCCACTTGCCGGGCGGATATTCTACCACTGAACTACCGTAGCAGATCAATTTTCTCGTTTCTTAGCGCGGATAAACGAGAAAGTTGATCTGCTACGATAGTTCAGTGGTAGAATATCCGCCCGGCAAGTGGAAGACCCGGGTTCGATTCCCGGTCATAGCAGACTTTTTTCTCGTTTCAAAATTATTCCCAACATTACAGCTTATGCCTTTCTGCATAGGATCTTTAGATCGCTTTATTCCATCAATTGTAACGTGTGTTATACGGTGTAACTTAAATAATATATATTGAAAATTGTTCTTCTGTACGTAATTTAAAATTCTGCGAATGGATCGTAAACTTAAATTCAGGTAACTACTTATTTCCTTCTACAACGACCAATTTTTGAGGTGTCGTCTTATATTCGAGTCGTCCTATTTATGGTTAAATTCGGTAGGCCGATATTGGGATAACTAAAATGCATAACGAGCTTTTCTTCTTTAAAAAAATAGGTACAACATTATTCTTCCCCTTCGCTTTCACCCCCTTCCTCTCCACCCCCTCCCCCTTTCACCCCCCTTCTCCCTCTCCCTTCACCCCCTCCCCCTTCACTCCCTACCCCTTCACTCCCTACCCCTTCACCCCCTCCCCCTTCACTCCCTACCCCTTCACTCCCTACCCCTTCACCCCCTCCCCCTTCACTCCCTACCCCTTCACCCCCTCCCCCTTCACCCCCTCTTCCTTCACCCCCTCCCCCTT
The DNA here is from genome assembly GCA_028673005.1 of Tanypteryx hageni. Classification (NCBI taxonomy): domain Eukaryota; kingdom Metazoa; phylum Arthropoda; class Insecta; order Odonata; family Petaluridae; genus Tanypteryx; species Tanypteryx hageni. The sequence goes on along the minus strand of CM054114.1, from coordinate 156,039,876 downwards.
CACCCCGGCCTAAGTAAGAGAAGAAAGAAAAATTATATACCCTAAGCAGGCAGTATACACTTGAGGGATGAAGAGCAAATAAAAGAGGGCACACAAATGGTCAAGAGAAGAATAACCCTCTCTGTGGAATCCCAAGTCATCTATCTAACGCGAAGCAACAAAGTGGTCGACCATACCACTTGTTTTTTTTACTAGAATATTGTGGGGCTTTCAAGTCATAATAAAAAACGGGCAACTCATGCAAGACTCAAAATCGAAAGGTAATTATAAAAATAAAAGTCACGTGAAAATATGATCGATCTCACCTAAAAACCTACCAGAAAGCAAGAATACACTTGGCTGTAGAAGAATATCGTGAAATAGCACAAGACTGACGAATGCATTTTAAGAGCATTCTAACTAGGTATTGCACGCGCGCGCGTTAGTTTGAGCGCACTCGGCAGACCGTGGCATTCCTTATGCGCAAACATTCCAAGCCGTGCCCTATTTTCCATCGCTGAAAACGGTGGCGCACCCATTTTAATTTAATGTTATCTCATGTTTGTGTTGTCTGTAATCAATTCTTATAAATACGAGAATCGTAAAAGCGTAAAATTCGATATTCTCTTATAAGGAAAAACCAAATAGCCACCAGGTAGGTCTCGGTCGAGTAAACCTGCTGAGAATCACGTTACACTTTGACAGAAGAACCGATCGCCCCCCCCCCCTCCCCCCAGTTTGCGCACTTCCGCGTGGCCGAGCGGCACGGCTCTGCTCGGCTCGTTAAGCTTTGTCCACACTTGAGCATTCTGCCGTAACGTAACAGTGTAATGTAACACGAATGCTCCAGTGTTCACGGTGTTACCGTATCATTCGCCACAGAAAATGAGCGGAACGCAGGCGGTCGGCCGCTCTTCAAATCAAGTGTTGTGAGCTCGTTTTCACACCACCAGCTTTGGTAGAGCTCCAGACACGTTTATTTTATAGTGGTATCCCTTTTGGCACTAATCCACTGTTTATTTCAATTGCTTAACATAAGTAATAACGAGCTCACAACACTTGATTTTAAGACAGCGCGCGGCCTGCGTTCCGCAAAAAACGCTAATTTTTACTACATCATCAAAGTAGTAAAAACCTGCAAAGAACCTATCTTGTAGGAACTTTATTCTCTACAAGTTTGTCTACGTACAGTTTCGCCGTAGATTTGACCGTTTCCGAGTTATTCGCGAAAGGTCAGCCGCGGCTCGTGCTCCGGCGGTCATTTTGGCGCCATAGCGGCCGACACGTACACGACAGGCTTGTCAACTTTTGACATGTTAGTTAGCTTGCCCTAATGGGCAAATGTGCCAAGTTTCAAGGCTTTATGAATTATTTCCCCTAAAATGTCTAATTTTACTGGTCTATAAGGAAAAGGCGTTGCTTCCGAATCAAATTAAAAAATCTCCTGAAAGAGTCGTTAATGGCCCGGACGCGAATATTATGACTAAATTAAGGAAGCTATTAGAACGACAAGAGCCGACCTTCCATTATGGCTTGCTAATTAAGGCCGTGAGAACTTGGAGGCATGATTTAATACGCGCGCAAATCCTAAACCCGACTGTCACAAAGCAGGTTTTGTAATATAATAATACGAAGACCTCGAAATATTTCGTCGTCATACAACGCCTGACATCCAAGAGGGTCTAAATTGAATAATTTCCCATTGATTATACAACTTTCGTGGTTTCGGTCACAATGTTATCCCAATCTTCACACGAGTGCAAACACAAGGGTAGTAAAACTCGACAACGTCCATGACTTCGGTGAGAGCTACGGACGTCAGATAGGAACGCGTAATTTTGGGAGAGGGGGAGGAAAGGAGAGGGGGTGGGGGAGGGGGAGGAAAGGAGAGGGGGTGGGGGAGGGGGAGGAAAGGAGAGGGGGTGGGTGAAGGTTCGAGGGACCGGTGTTAGAGCCCGGGGGCCGGAGGGGGAGGAAAGGGATGGCGGTAAGGGGCGGAAAGGGAGGGAGGAGGGTAGGGGGAAGAAAGGGAGGGGGTGAGGAGGGGGAGGAAAGGGAGGTGGTGAGGAGGGGGAGGAAAGGGAGGGGGTGAGGAGGGGGCGGAAAGGGAGGGAGGATGGTAGGGGAGGAAAAGAAGGGGGTGAGGAGGTGGCGGAAAGGGAGGGAAGAGGGTAGGGGGAGGAAAGGGAGGGGGGAAGGAAGGAGAGAAAGGGAAAGTGGGGAGGGGGCGTGGGAGGAGTGTGGGAGTCACGCAATATTTATAATAAAGCCGTAGAATAGCGGGTTAGAGGGAGTTGGGTCGGTTTGGAGACGAAGATTAAAAAGGATATGGAGAGAGCGGAGTTTTTGGATGGAACGGAGGCAAGAAGGAAAGAGACCGTGCTGTCCTAACGGACGCAATGGGAATCAGTTCAGGTTGGAGATTACGAAAGGAAAAGCGGCATGCATAGCGGATGAGTTACGGTTGGAAGATATGCCCCATTGTACAGAGCGAATGTATCTCGTTAAGTGTTCGTCTCAAACTGGAAAATTGGAAATTTCCGGTTTAAGACGTAAATATTGACGAGGATAAATCCAATTGATAAAATAGCTGAATTTTTCTTTTATTATCGGCCATCGGTGAATAATCAATGCGGTCAGCTTCTTCGTAACCAAAATATATGAAAATTTCCCCATCAGCTTGTGGATATTATTTGTTACAAGGCAAGAAAATGTGATTTGGACAAGGGTCAACAAGGAATAATCTCGATCGTAAATTGGAAACCAACCATTATGTGCATTATTTTAATTTTTAAAGTAAATAACGAGTAAAAAAATTGTTTATACCACTTTTGGTTACAGATGCATTTTACATTAAGAATTTGTGAATGAATATATATTTCTATTTTATGGTAATGGTTAAATTATTACGAGGACGAACCGGGATATATTTTATGAGAAGGGGAAACCAAGATAAATTCCGAAAAAACATTTTGGGAAAAAAACATTATATACTTTATGCCAAAATAAACTCGCAGTACAGACGATTAAAGAAGGCCCCGTTTTTACGGAAGTACCTATTTTTGAAAACGAAAGTCACAGATTGTGAAAACTCAAAACGTTTGGCGATTCACTAGGTGCCGTGGGAACTCTAATTCGCTTTCGTGAATAGCGGCCTAGTTATTCATAGCGGAAAATAAGTTTCTTGTGTCAAGTAGGAAAGATAATTTTCCACGATAAGCTCTATAGATGAAGTAGGCCTCCAAAAAGCCTCCAAAAGATGAGTCTTAAATTCGATCATTAAAGCCATTTCCTTGTACGTGATCATACCGATGAGCTTATTGTAAATTTAAAAAAATCCTCTGGGTAAATAACCTGTTTCTATATTGCTGGTGGAGGTTTTCGGGTTTCGCTGCGTTGGCGGCATTTCTGGCTCTCAGAGAGAGCCAGAAATGCCGCCAACGCAGCGAAACCCGAAAACGTCCACCAGCATTCAGCAACGCTGCGAAAGCCTTCAACTCAAACTGTTTCTATATTACCCGATAAAAAATTTCATTTAACTTGGTCCCGACCCATTCCGTAAAAACCGAATTTGCATTTTAAATGCAGAGGTGATTGGTTGGTCAAAGAGGGGGAGAAGCCGATCACCCGCCCCCCTTTGCAAGTTCCCCTTGCCCTCCACTGGTAGCGTTCTTAATCGCATCCCAAATAAAATTCTTCGCTTCTCAAAAGAATTTTTGGCCCAAATGACAAGACAAAGAAATATCCTGAGGAGGATAGGGATTTCCAGAATAAAGAGACGTCGGCAATCAATAGGGAAAGGGACAATCGCCCCCCCCCCCACTCTCTCCCTCTCCACACTCTCTCCCTCCCCTCATTCTCTCCCTCCACTCTCTCTATCTCACTCCCATATCTCTATCTCCCTCCCTTCTCTATCTCCCTCCTCTTTCTCTCCCTCTCCCCTCTCCCTATCTTCCTCCGCTCTCTATATTCCTCCTCTATCTCTCCCTACCTTCTCTCTATCTCCGTCCCTTCTTTCTATCTATTTCCCCTCTCTTTATCTCCCTTCCCATCCTTCTCTCTCTCCCCGCTCTCTCTCCCTCCTCTCTCCCTCCCCTCTCTCTCTCCCTCCCCTCTCTATCTTCCTCCCCTCTCTCTCGTCCCCCTCTCTCTCTCTCTCCATCCCTTCTCTCTATTTCCCTCCCCTCTCTATCCCTTTCCTCTCTATCTCCCTTCCCCCCCTATCTCCCTCTTCTCTCTCCCACTCCCCTCTCCCTAATTTTCTTGGCTCTCTATCTCCATCCTCTCTCTCTCTCTCCCTACCCTCCTCTGTCTCCGTCCCCTCTCTCTATCTCTCTCTCCTCTCTTTATCTCCTTTCCTATCCCTCTATTTCCCTCCCCTCTCTATCTTCCTCTTCTCCCACCCTTCGTCCACTCTCTCTCCTTCACCTCTCTCTTTCTCCCCCCTCTCTCCCTCCCCTCTCTTTCCCTCCCCTCTCTCTCCCTCCCCTCTCTCTCCCTCCCCTCTCTCTCTCCCTCCCCTCTTTGTTCCACCCCCTCTCTCTCCTTCCCTTCCCTCTCTCTATCTCCCTCCTCTCTACCTCTCCTTCCTCTCTATCTCCCTCCCCTCTCTTTCGCCCGCCCCCCTCTCTCTCTCTCCTTCCACTCTCTCTTTCCCTCCCTTCTCTATCTTCTTCCTCTCTCTCCCTCCCCTCTCTCTCTTTCCTCTCTCTATTCCTCCCCTCTCTCTCCTTCCCTTCCCTCTCTCTATCCCCCTCCCCTCTATCTCTCCCCCCCCTCTATCTCCCTCCCCTCTCTTTCTCCCGCCCCTCTCTCTCTCCTTCCCCTCTCTCCCTTCCTCCACTCTCTCTCCTTCACATCTGTCTCCCTCCCCTCTCTCTCTCTCCCCTCTCTTTCCTTCTCTCCCCTCTCTCTATCTCCCTCCCCTCTATTTCTCCCTCCCCTCTATCTCCCTCCCCTTTCTCTCTCCCGTCCCTCTCTCTCTCCTTCCCCTCTCTCCCTTCTTCCTCTCTTTATCTCCTTCCCCTCTCTATCCCTCTCTCCCTCCCCACTCTCTCACCCTCCCCCTCTTTCTCTCTCCTTTTCTACCTGGAAAATGTCTAGATTCGCCCCTGGCTAAAATATATACATAAACATGTGACAATGGCTCTAAATTTGGCGTACGATATTCATGTCACATAATATTCAGAATTAAGGTTGATTGGAAAGAATACGTCATGACAGGAAAGGAAGAGAAATTAATTCACTGATGAATGCGTTAGAATAAGATCATGGACGAGTAATATATATATATATATATATATATATATATATATATATATATATATTAACTAAATGAAAAGAAAAGGTAGTGATGAGGGTGGCAACAAGGTGTTGAGGGAAGCCCAGCGGACACTTACCAAGTTGAGGACCAAGCTGGCAGGCTGCTGGGGGCATCGAAGAGACACGTGAAACACACGAACACAAAAAGACAAAAAAACACGCAAGCTCATCGGGCCTATGCCCTTCTTCAGCGAAAGAGTATCTGTAAGTATATATATATATATATATATATATATATATATATATATAATATATATATATATTTATTTATTTATTTATTTATTTATTTATTTATTTATTTATTTGTTTATTTATATATTTTGTTATTTTTTAATTATTTATTAGATTATTTATTTATTTATAAAAGAGAAGGAAGGAAGACAGCGTAATTAATAAAAATAACGACAGCAATGATAAAGGAATATGCCAGGACACGCAAGGTCAATTAATTCACGATTCGTTTCGGGATAGCTCAATCACGAGCGATCGCCTAGTCTTGTCCATTTGGTGATTTTGTGCTAAGTTCAAGGCTTCCATTTCACCTCGGTACATATTTCAGCGTTTAGCGACTAAGTGTAAATTTGGAGATTTTTTGCTAAATTCGACGACGAAAAAAATCGGCGACTTCTTAATTATTCACAAATAAATATAATAAGATATTTAAAGGCATAAATTATGATTATGAATGTTCGGACAAACCAAAAAAATTACAAGAACAAGCGACAAGTAGTAGTTAAATCAGCAAAGAAAGTTGACCTTGATAATCGGCTAAGTGTTCATAATTTTTACAAATTAGCATTTAAACACAGTCACTTTACTAACTTATTTACGTTCTTGGATATTCACCATCGAAATTCTACCACGTTCATTTCATTTGTGATATTCATCCCAGTTAATATAAATTTAATTGACCTTAATCAACAAGGCTAAAAGCATTAAATTTCCTATAAGTGATACTGCACTTTTTTGACTGTAGATACATCCTTTTGGGTTTAAACATTTTCCCGCTTCATTTCAAGCTATATTATTCGCGAAACTTGTTTGGCAAGACTGGATGCCTCTTGCTTGACAGATATCGTAATCAAAATAGAAAAACGGACAGGCGTATTAATGTTCGACCTCGGAGATGGTAGGGTTATATTATTCGTAACTAAATCGATATGGGCACTTACAGTTAGATAATTACACCACATGAAGGCGAGTAATTGATGTTGGTGATAAGTCAAAGGAAATACAAGTGAAGATATAAAAATGAATTTTTATAACCAACTTTTATATAGTTAATACTTTAATATGAATGAACTCTATAATATAGTTATGATAACCTTTCTGCTTGCATGGGCCTAAAAATTTGCAAGTGTCTACCAGCTCTTGAGTGATGTGGGGATCTCTCTATTTAAGCTTTAATCTTTTTACAGTTGTGAGAATGGTAGACAGAAGTAAAGAACTCGGTGACACACGTAAGAATGTTCGGTATATAAGTAGTAAAAAGTTTGATAGTGTATTTTGTTTCATTAATGAAAATACTGACTTATCCATTCATATTGCTTAAAATTAACGAAAATATATTGCTAGTTCATAGTAATTCAGTTTTAGATACTAGTAGGAGTGAAACTTCAATATTTCATATTTTAGTCACCTAACTTAAATGACAAAAATAATAAATTGTTCCTTTCCTAACATCACATCAACCATACATATAAAACCACTGTATAAGTATAATTAGCTGAAGAATTGCTAAGCCACAACACAACACTTTAAAATGTTTTATTTAAATTTGTTCAAATTAATATCCCTTACAACAGTATTACCTATTTGATTGATAGTAGAGCTCAATAACTTTGGCCAAAACTAACAAAGGTGAAATACTCCTTTAGCCAAAACGTTGTTTTGGCTAAAGGAGTATTTCATCTTTGTTAGTATTACCTATATTAAATACTGAAAAAAAGGAATGTGTTACTTAAATGTGAGAGCTTTTAGAAAAATGAAAGAACAACTGGTCTTAAAGGCCTATAATTAGAAAAGATTTCAAATAAAAAAATTAGCCAAGTGAACAGTTCCAAACAATAAAATTATGTTCATAGCACAAACTACATAAATATAATATAGTCATCTAAAGTAGTGTTCAAATGAATTTTCAATCTGAACTATTCCGAGATGATCGCATTAATAATTAATAATAATATTGCAATACGAATGTGATTATAATGTAATAATAATAAAATGCATGTATAAGGCAATATTATAAGAGGAGCGATATGAATTGAATAATAATAATGAAATTCATCAAAAGCTTACATGTACCTACCTTGATTTTCCAGACGTAATTCTTAATGAAACTCACAGGGAAAATTTTTTAGAATAATCTTAAATGAATAAAGATAAAAAGTCGTTAGGTTAAATAAAAACTTACTATCAATAATAATTACGATAAATAAAAACCTACAATTATTAGCAGGAATAACCCTTCAAAAAACGCAGGAATGCTAGTATCAATAGAAATCCACATTAAAATAAAGTTCTCTTACAGCACCAACAATTACAATAGTTTGTTAATCTCGTTGCTATGATTGACGATTGTCTATCTTCTCACACGAATTGAAATGCCCATTTATCGCAGCGCCAGCACAAAGTCGTCTTAAAACGTACTTCCGAAAGCAATGTACTGCGATTTGTAATATTTTTCTTACTATGATAATCGTAGTCATTTCTACTCATAGGCGTATCTTAAATCGCAAACAGGAAGGACGATACGATGCAAGAAGTGCATAAACTATTCGAGGGCAGTTATTTCTAGACGAAAAAGTTGAAGGAAGCTTTTTACTCGCAATCGCCCGCCTTACGACGTAAACCGGCAGGGAAGTTTATAAATATATTCTCCCATTGGTCATCCAAATGATTATGAATAAACGTATTCCGCCCGCCGTCTTTCTTAAGCCAAAAAAAAGAAAAAATACACAATAAATTACATCGGTTTACTGAAAAAAAAACTATACGCGAATAGGTCTCCTTCTGGCCGCGAATAGTCAAATACAACAACATAAGGAACCTTTCGTAAAAAATATATAATTACTGCAGTTAATCGACTTCGGCTTCCGTATTCACCTAATATAACCAAAATCCTCACATAAACATTTAATAGCACGCGCTGCTCCGTAACATTTACAAATAACGACAAACCAGCAGACGACGCGAGAAATCTCAAACTAAAAACATTCAACCAGAAAAGCCGTGAATTTCGGAAACGCTCTGTCTTACACATAATAAACAAGACAAACCGAATGAAACCCTATCGTTGCCAGACGTTGTTGTTTCAAGAAATTTGCGGTCGAAAAACACATCCGAAACTAATCAGTCGAACCGCACGATTCCTTCCGCGCGTAACAAACAGTTGAATCAGCCTGAAAACGGAAAATTAACGTATACACACAAACACAAGAGGAGAGGTTACCTAACGACGGCAACGACGGCACTCCTAACATATCCACGTCACGCTTCTCTCTCCCTGTCGGAGGCGTTAACTGGAGCAGGCTCTCTCTCGTCACCTATACAGATTGAGGTCATTCATTATATTGGACAGGATGACTCAATTAAAGGAAGCTTTTTAAGTGGCGGACCTCAATCATTTTTGCGAACGAAGTGTCTGATAATAATTTACATAGGAATTTACTGAAGACATTCCGTTATTAAAATAAACGCCGCAATATACATTGCACAAACTTGTCCCCAAACGAGGAACTTGTTGCTCCATTATTGCCGGTCGGCCACAAATGATTTGAGACAATGCCTTTTTAGATGCTAAATTGAATTTTGTTTGACCAATCTATCGTTTTCCGAAATCCAAGTGTGAGGATAAAAGAACATAGTTAAAATAAAATAGTATCTTTATTAATGCATTTTAAATTGGCACATAAGCTGGAACAGGAAAGCAAATGATTTAAATTCGGCACGCGAGAGAGAAAAAAGATTTGCCATTCTTGTTCTAGGAGGTAGATTTTCTGAGTGGAAAACATCTCGCACTAGCTTCCTATGAAGTTATTATGTGAGTTCTTTCCCTCTTGTATTGAAAGAGTCACGCGGATAATTCTAACCCGGCAACTTCTTCCGTGGACGCAACAGGTTACTTTTTCCTTAAAATTTACTGATGTAATCTTTCTTCAATTTTAGACTGAAGAAAACATTTTTCCAAACGTAAATAAGCAGCGCTAGATTGAAAAGAATGAATAGGGAACCGTTCGAAATGTTTATTTGGAAAAGAGAAAATAGTCCCAGAAGAATGGGAGAAAAAACGAGGAGCTGTTGGTCATCGGAGAAGAATTGGTCGCTGCGTTCCTTTTAGTGGAATGCTATGCGAGAAAGAGATAGACTTCCAGCTAATAGAACTAGAAAGGGAAAGGTGACACGTTGGACAGATAGATGCATTTAGAAACGAAAACTCCTAACCAAACACGTTTACTTGAAAGGTGGCGAACGGGTTTTTGGTCCCGAGTAAATATCTACGTCCGTATGGAGGCGAATGGCACCTTGGATTGAATAAAGATGTTTATCTATTTGTTTTAACCAGCAATATGAAAGGGGTTATGAAACATGGAGTTAATTACGAGCAAGACAAATAAGATTCAGAGGTTAGTCAATCGCAAAGGAAACGACGTTCATTCGTTTAATCTTAGAATACTGCAGTGTGGAACTTATTAGAGGCAGATATCCCGAAGGAATTGCAGCGAGGAAGTGGACATTTTATTATGTCGAAATGCGTGATTACTTATGTCATCCCTATAAAATTAACTTGAGTGGGAAACTATAAGAGAAAGGCGAGAGAGCTTTAAGACGGACCTCTTCAGAAAAATTTGAAAATAAAGATGTCTAGTAACGTAGCTAGTATAGTGATACCGACTGAAGATTCCGATAGACCAATACGGCCCCACAATAAAAGAAAATCCAGCGAGATTGGAGCCAGGACCGAGAAGTACTTTCAGTCCTTTTTCCCCGACTCAATCAGAGGAGTCAACATGAATAATATCACCACCATTTAAAAGCAGGTCGGTGCTTGACACCACCTGTCGCACGCTTTGGCTGTCTTCAGGGTATAAGTTGTGAGTTGTAAAATAATCTGGAAATTTTTAAGACGCCCAGAAGTAACAATGTTTAAGCCGCAACGAGAGTGGCACAGTGAGCAACTCAGAATTGTTAAATTTGGTTGTTTCCTCCAACTAGAAGTAGGAATTTACCCTGATGATGATTGCTTGGAAATCATGGTCTGTGTTACTGTGTTCAGTGCCGACCCGAGCGGTGTGTGAGCCGGGCGGCTGCAGTATTGGGGGCGCTAACCAGATTATCTGTCGATACATTACCTACGAATGGGTAACTGTTGAATACCAATTTATGGCACCGAACAGGCAGGTGTCTAGATGAAATAAATTATCCTCTTCATTATCGATTACTTCATGGGGGCAATGAATAAATGAGCAAGTTCTTATAAAAATATCTTAACAAAACTTGACGGAAGGGGCGCTGGAGCGGCTTCTCGCTCGGGACCCCAAGATACCTCGGGCCGCCCTTGACTGTCCCCCCTTAACATAATGAATTAGGAGTTATCACTTTCAATTTCTCTCCTTCATATTCAACCAATAGTTCTCTCCTTCGAATTCTGTATATAATACTAAGTGTGTGTCTGCGTGGTATCTCATAACTCGGGAACGGCTTGTCCAATTTGGACGAAAATTTCAACGTTTAAACAGCGATAAATAAAATAAGTAATAATTATTATTGTTATTTTTGGGCATGGTCTTTTCTCTACTATATTAAGTAAATTAACGAATACACTTTAATATATAGAAATATTGCGATTCGAATGAATACAAATTCATAACTGATCATTCCAATTAGCTAAAAGTTTCAAGTAGTAAACATACATTAGCATTTAATGGCAAGAAAAAACAAAGAACTACCCAAATTGTTCTATTTTTCCATTTGATGTAATTTATGTCAAAGCACTACATCTAAAAATCATTTAAAGGGCCCCAGATGTTAGCCGCCGAAGAATAAATACGAATGGATGAGAAAATGCTGAACTGACATGAATAAGATGTTACAATTCCTTCTCTTAACAATTTTTTCCCACAGAAACGCACTTTCTAACAGTTCGTAAAAGCAGATGCAAGAAAACTACCGTTTATTCTTTCTCCGCTTCCGACCTTTTCCTCGGCACGATTTTACGGGGTATTTATGAATTCCGCTTTTCACTTTCGCCATCAAGATTTCGACGGAAATACACGTTTTGACCATTTTCTCGATGATATGCCTGCGTGATAGGATATTTGTGGGTGCTCTAACACAAAAACTATTAATCAGATCATCGCGAAATATTACATTTAAAATTTTTGGAAGAACAAGAGTTTATTAGTTTTTGCTTAAAATCGGTCAACCGGAAGTGGGAGTTTACTCTTATCGCTTATCCGTTTCTTTCAAAAATTTGCTTCAATACTTGATCAATGTCAAGATTACTGAAATAGAAGTTGTAGAAAATTAAATTTTCTACAACTTTTGTTCGAAACAGTTTCCCATATAATAAATAGTTTAAGAGATATTTTTAAAACGATATTTAATAGCTACACCACACCACCTAGGGGCGACTTTTGTAAACACTTTATGCTTAGTTACGTCATAGTAACGCTATTGTTGGAGCTTCATGGTTATATCCGATATCAAATAACTACGGTATGAGTTTATGTCGTTCGTCGATAATGTTGTTGAATTTTTCTCGGAGTTCCTTAAAATATTTATTATCATTTAACCTATATGGAATTTTTAGAAATATTACAGGTATGGAGAAAGTCAAGTGGTGGCCACATCAGAATTTTATATTTGAATTTCGAACAAGCTTCGCTTGTCTTTTAGTGAGCTATGAGGTGGAACCAAAATAAGTGTAAAGTGCCGTCCTCTTGAGCACTGAAGAGAGGAGACGAATGGAGGAGAGCCTAGGAAACATCTCTCCCTCTCCCCCTCCCTCTCTCTCCCTCTCCCCCTCCCTCTCTCTCCCTCTCCCCCTCCTCCTCCCTCTCTCTCTCCCTCCCTATCTCTCCCTCTCCCCCCTCTCTCTCTCTCAGGCGAGCTGTCTTCCGATTGGCGCTTGTTTTTTCCGAATCGGAAACGCTTATTCCTCCATACATCGTGATTAGGATTTTCATTAGAAAATGATATTGATATCGTTAGGATAAGGACTCCAATCATCGCATTTAACGAGAATTGGTTAACAAATGAACGCCGGATTTATTTTAGAAAGACTACTCTTCATTTTGATTGCGGATCGGTGGTTATTTTGTAGCTGAAATACGCATCCCTCAGTTTCGTCCGCTTATCAGCTGTCGGATTCACCTTCATACCTGCTCCATTACAGCTTTTTCTTACGCAAGCCTTCATCCATATCAGGCATGTCAAACTGGCGACCCGCGGGCCACATGCAGCCTCTTCTGTTCCTAAATGCGGCCCGATAGTTAATTTTTGTCTCAAGTGAATTCTGTGGGAATTCATATACAGTCAAACTCGTTTATAACGAGCACGGTTGTAACGAGGTCACGGCTATTGTGAGCAAATGCTACCTCCAAGATAAGTTTACGAGTATTTACATACAAATATTTCACGTATATAACGAGCACGCTTCACGGATATATCGAGCAAACTTCGACCACTTCTCACTGTCTCAAACGCGGTGGCGGTCAGCCTCTTCAATCCTCATAGTGACCCAAAATATGTAACCTTGTGTTCTCGAGTCCAGCCTCTACACCCTATCCCTCGGGGAGGTTAAAGACCGCGGCGTTGTTGTTAAAAAATAATCCCTTCGTCCAAACAAAGAATTCCCAACTTGCAGGTACAGTGGCACCCGCGGAGGTCCTTTGTCCTCTCCTCCCAACCCTCAGCTCTTTTACAGCCAGGAGGTTGTGTTTGGAAGGGGGGTAAGGGGCTAAGAGCATGTACAATGGCGTCCGCCCCCGTCGCTCAGCCGAATGCACCCAACACCCTTTCCCACGTAAAGATGGGAAATCCCAGATTTAATCCGTCTCCTCATTAACTCTTCCTGGAATTGGTATGCTCACAGTTTGCAAAGAAAGTTCGTAGCGTTGATCACAAAAATCAGTTGAGATTTTGCCCTTGAACGAGTAACATGTCCGTACATAAAAGGAAGTGTCTGTCAATTCGCGAAAAGGTTGATATTATTCGAGAGTTAGAACGTGGTGAAAAAAATGTTGAAGTGTGCAAAAAATTTAATTTATCGTCGTCTACGGTTTCAACCTTATGGAAAAACAAAGAAGCGATTTTATCTGCACTAGAGAACAACCTAACAACGAACAAGAAAATGAGGAAGTGTGACTTGGGTACTGTTGATCAAGCACTGCTGGAGTGGTTTAAGACGCAGAGAAATGCTGGTTTCCCCATCAACGGCCCCATTTTAAAGGTACAGGCAGATAAATTTGCAAAACAGTTAGGACATGAAAACTTCACATGCAATAATGGGTGGCTCGATCGTTTTAAAAATAGGCATAACATTGTTTATGCGAAAGTCAGTGGAGAGGCCCTGTCAGCAGATTCAAAAACGGCAAGTGAATGGGTGAAAAGTGTTTGGGAGGAGTGTCGAAAAGGTTACAGAGAAGAAGACATCTACAATGCCGACGAAACTGGACTGTTTTACAACATGATGCCTGATGCAACGTTTAAATTCAAAGGTGACAAATGTGTTGGTGACAAAAGATCTAAGAATCGTTTAACAGTTTTAATGTGCGCAAACATGAATGGGAGTGACAAAAAAAACTTTTTGTTATTGGTAAGTCACAAAAGCCGCGTTGTTTCAATAATGTAAAGAAGCTTCCCGTTGAATATGCAGCTAATAAAAAGGCATGGATGACTTCCAATATTTTTCAGCAATATGTAAGTCAGTGGAACAACGAGTTACGGAGGAAAAATAGAAACATTTTACTCCTTGTCGATAACTGTCTTGCGCACCCACATATGCAGGAGTTATCCAATGTAAAACTGGTGTTTTTGCCTCCAAATGCGAATTCTATTTTGCAGCCAATGGATATGGGGATAATTAAAAGTTTTAAAGGCCATTTCAAGCGATTTTTTGTTCTACAGTTGATTGAAAGGAGGGAAAGAGGTTTAGATGGCAACGTCTCTGTATTGGATGCAATTCATTTGATGACAGATGCATGGGACAATGTTTCACCTACAACGATCATAAACTGTTTTCGGAAGTCTGGTTTAATATCGGGAGAATTTTCGATTGATAACCATAACGTTGATGAAGATGATCTACCTCTGTCAGAATGGCTTAAAGAAAATGGAATTGCGAATTTTGACCATGTAAATGACATTGACAATTTTGTTCATGTTGATGATGATTTGATTACCAGTGGAATTCCTACGGAGAGTGAATAATAGAGACAGTACAAAACACAGCAGACAGTGATGAAGACATTGTTGAATGTTTCGAAGACACAATCCCGACGAAAGCCAACTTACTCTCAAGCTCAGGATGCCGTGAAAACATTAAATGATTTTTTTAAAACGTTGACATTTCCGATGGTGTTTTTAGTGTACTAAATGTAATAAAAGGAAACTTAAGAGACTTCAAAGTGAAATCTATGAAACAGGCTACCATTCAAAGTTATTTTTCTAAAAAGGGGAGTGATTAAGGATGCAGCTGTGAGTAAATTTTATATGTACAAATGTTTATTTTAAATTTTCTAGTTTATTCTCATTTTTATGTTTTTCCATAAATTTACTAAATAAACTTTGTGTTTATATATTCACTTTTACTTCTTATGTTCCTCGGAGGAGCCTGTAACCTCTAGAGGGCGCGTCCCCGGGTGGCGGATAGGGGAATGCTCTACAGATATGTAGGGTAGGAGGGAAATAAAATACCTCCCGCGGACCAACAGGCAGCAGCGTCTGTTCTCCATATTAGGGGCGGCTGCAAACAGCGTCTGTTCCCCATGTTAGGGGCGGCTGAATATATAGGCGGAAGGCAATGGGAAACCACCGCCACAATATATCCCATGTAGAGGCATCATGACGGAGTCTTCTCTTGTTAAATATTCCGGAGGCAAAATGGTCCCCCACTCGGATCTCCGGGGGGGACAACACGAGAGGTTCCGTTTAACACAAGGAAGGAAGGAAGCTGGAAAGAAGTTGAGAATTGGCACGTGGAATGTTAGAACACTCCTACGAGCAGGGAAGTTGGAAAATTTAAAGAAAGAGATGAAAATAAATAGAATGGATATGATTGGCTTAAGTGAAATGAGATGGGAAGGAAGAGGGGAAATAAAAAGTGATGACATCACGGTGTACTATTCAGGAGGTACTAGAGGAAAGAATGGAGTAGGGGTAATTTTGAATAAGGAAATAGCAAATTGTGTACAGAGGGTGATATTTGTAAATGATAGAGCAATTGGTCTTAGAATAGGAATGCACCCAAAAGATCTACTGTTGATACAAGTTTATATGCCGACCAGCCAACATGAAGATGAGGCTGTTGAAGAAATATACGAGAAGATAGAAAATATTATGGAGGAGGAAGGTAAAAACTGTTGCAAGATAGTGATGGGCGATTGGAACGCTGTGGTAGGAGAGGGAAGAGAAGACCAAGTAGTAGGAAAATTTGGACTAGGGAAAAGAAATGAAAGAGGTGAAAGACTTGTTGAGTTCTGTAAAGAGAAGAGGATGTTTATATCAAATACTTGGTTTGAAAATCATAAGAGAAGGCTATACACGTGGAAATCACCAGGAGATGGAGCCAGATATCAAATAGATTATATTCTAGTGGAAGAAAGATATAGAAATGGAGTAAAAAAGGCATATGGACTTCCAGGAGCAGACATTGACAGTGATCATGTGCTCCTCATGGCCGAAATAAAACTAGCCTTGAAGAAGGTTAAGAAGGCTAAGATAGTTAGGAAATGGGATTTAGAGAATATAGCCACAGTAGGAAAAGAAAGAATAGGAGAAAAATTAGCTCAGGCAATCAAAAGAGAAAACGTGTCGGAGGAAAATGTGGATGAAGCATGGAATAGGATAAAGAAGGCTATAAGGAAAACAGCAGAACAGGCTATTGGGTTTTTCAAAGGAAAAAGAATAAAAAAGCCATGGGTGACAAAGGAAATGATAGAAAAGATGGAAGAAAGAAGGCAATACAAAAGCAGGTCTGATGAAGATGGAAAAAGGAAATACAGGAAACTGAATAATGAACTAAGAAGAGAAACCCAAAAAGCAAGGGAGAGATGGCTAGAGGAGGAATGCTCAGATATAGAAGATCTAGAGAGAAAAGGAATGTATGACTTGATGTATAAGAAAGTAAAAAATGTAACGTGGGATAGATGGAGAACAAGTGCATGTGTGAAAGAGATTGCAATTAAAGAAGATAAAGTTCTATATAAGGAAGAGGAGGTCCTTAATAGATGGAGAGAATACATGGAGGAGTTGTACAAATCAAATGAAAAACCAAAGGATCTCCGTATTGAAGAGCAGGATGAAATAAATAATGACGAAACAGGGGTTTCGATATTGAAAATAGAGGTGCTACAAGCAATAAAGGATATGAAGAATGGGAAGGCAATGGGGGTAGATGAGATACCGATAGAATTATTTAAGTGTCTTAATGAGGAAGGACTGGAAGAAATAGTGAAGTTGTGTAATGCAATCTATGACAAGGGGATGTGGCCAGACGATTTCGTCCAAACAATTATGATTCCAATTCCGAAAAAGCAAGGAACAAGAAAATGCAGTGAACACAGAACAATCAGTTTAATTACACATGCAGCAAAGGTTCTACTTAGGGTTATGAACAGGAGACTAATTAGCAAAATGGAAGAAAATGTTGCAGAGGAACAGTTTGGATTTAGAAAGAGTAGAGGTACAAGAGATGCAATAGGATTGATAAGAATGAGTGGAGAGAGATATATAGAAAGGGGTAAAGGAATTAGTCTGTGCTTCATAGATATGGAGAAGGCATTCGACCGAGTGAACTGGGAAAAACTGATGGAAATACTAAAAGCAAAAAAAGTAGACTGGAAAGATAGAAGGTTAATTAAAGAGCTGTATATGAAACAGAAAGCAGTTATGAGGATAAAAGATGCACAGACCGAATGGTATGATCTAGGAAGAGGAGTAAGGCAAGGTTGCTGCTTATCGCCAACCCTGTTCAATATATATGCTGAAGAAATGATTGACAATGGAATAGGGAATGATAAAGGAATTAGTATTGGGGGTAGAATAATAAATTGTATAAGGTTTGCTGATGACATGGTAATTTTGGCAGATGAAACGAGGCATATTCAGGAAATGGTTACAAAGCTAGAAGACAGGATGATGGAATATGGAATGAAAATGAACATAAAGAAAACAAAGGTGATGAGAATAGGGGATAGAGAGATTATGAATGTGTCAACAAAGGATGGAAGAGTGGAGCAAGTAACAGTATAGATATTTGGGAAGCATGCTAACTGAAGACTGGAGAAGTGAAAAAGAAATAAGAACAAGAATAGCAATGGCAAAAGAAACATTTAATAGGAAAAAACGGGTACTATGTGGTAAAATGGATTTAAATCTGAAGAAACGTCTTGTGAAGTGCTATGTTTGGAGTGTATTGCTTTATGGGTGTGAAACATGGACGCTAAAGAAAAGAGAGAAAGAAAGGCTAGAGGCATTTGAAATGTGGGTGTGGAGGCGGATGGAGAAGGTTAAGTGGACGGATAGGATAAGGAATGAAGCAATACTAACAAGGGTGAATGAGAAGAGAAGATTACTTGAAACAATTCAGAGGAGGAAAAGTAACTGGTTAGGGCATATCTTGAGAGGAGAAGGTTTACTATTGATGGTGTTGGAAGGATCAGTAGAAGGTGAAAGGAAAAGGGGACGTAGAAGAATAAAAATGTTTGACGATCTGAAAGAAAGGGGAGGGTATCAGGAAATGAAAGAAATGGCAAGGAACAGAAATGAGTGGAGACAACGCTGGTGCCAGGGACCTGCCTAGAGGCAGAACACCTCATGATGATGATGACTTCTTATGTCTTATTTCACCATACGCATGCATGCTTTTGCCTTCACGGATATTAAGTTTAACGGCTATAACGAGCAAAACTAGACGGTCCCGTGGCGCTCGTTATATCCGAGTTTGACTGTAATTGCTTTATTTTAATGAAAATGAGGCGATGTTTTTCACAGTTACCGAATTACAATATAACGCATTTTCTAAATTATTGTTATTAATTGCAAAACGGACATCCAATATTAATGCTAGAGTCTATCGTTTCAGCTCTGGCCCCCATTAAACAACTGCGGCCCATTTCATCCATAGCTTTAATACGGCCCTTCTCCTACATCCATAGCTTTAACATCCATAAGATTAATGCAGCACTTCTCTTATATCCATAGCTCTAAAATCTATAGATTTAATGCGGGCCTTCTATAACATCCACAGTTTAAATTCGCCACTTTTATAACATCCATCGCTTTAGTGGGGCCCTTCTCTTACATCCACCGATTTTATGCGGCCCAGACGCCTCTACAAGTTTGATATGCCTGATTTCTATGATTGACCTAATCAAACTGGGCGGCTGTCACGCCCGAGCATTGATGGCGCTTTCCGAACCCTATGTGTATTTAGTGCACACTCATTTCCAATAGTATTCCAACAATTTGATTGGCGTCGTATTTGTATTTTAACTTCATATCTACGTGAAAGTTATGTCAGGAAGGCTCGCCGAGAGCAAGTAACCTGAAGCAAAGCCTCTGCTGCGCCAAAGGTTATTAGGTTCCTCATCGTTTCGGAGCAACTCAACAACGATGGAGAAACTACCCACCTCTGAAGGTGCCCGCCAACGTTCTTCGTCAACTGGGCGAAGCGTCCGGCTGCTGTTAGCGGATTGCTCATCCATCCCCTACGTCCGCCGCCCCTGCAAAGCGGCTGAAGCCCTGGCGAGGGAAACTGTACTTGTTTCGTCTTCCTCTCTCCAGGCAATAAACGGCCCTTTACAGCGCCATAAAAGAAGTGGCCTCCCGGAAGGCTCAACACCGTTGCCCGATTACATCCCTATGGAATCGGTAGGGGCCGAATCTGCGGTCTCTACTTCTCCGAAAGTGGAACCGCTTCATTCTGCTACAATCCATCGCGGCTAGTTCGCAAGCCCAACTACCCCCGCTGCAGCAGAAGATGTGGCATCCAAGGAGGCGTCACAGGGCCTCAAGAAAATGATGAACGCCAAGCGGTCTTCTGAGACTCCCTCTTCGGCGCCCCAGCAGACTGCAACGGAGGTGCCTACACCCGGTCCTTCCCAGAAGGATACCGTGATGGACACCACAGAGGGGATACAAAGAAAGAGGAAGCAGCCCTCTTCCCCTGGAAAATCGGAGCAAGTGGCAGATCTGGAGCGGCGCTCAGCCTCAATTCTGGGAGCAGGACCATTTCCTGGCCAGATTAATGCCCCAGCAGATGGCTTCACTTCAGTCAGAAGCAAGAAGAAGAGGAAGAATAGCCACCAAGACTCCCTGGAGAGTGGAGTTGGAGTCGCTGCAGCGAGCCAACCAGCAGTCACTGCTGATCCACCGCGGCACCGCCCCCGTGCGGCGCCAATAACCCTATACGGCACCTCCTCCCACAAGCAGTTTGCGGCAGCCCTGCGAGCGAAGATCGGGAGAGACTTCAAAATGCAGGTCCGCAATGTCTCCCCAAGACTACTTGTAAAGACGGCGGAACACCACCGAGCAGCGACAGCGGTGCTAAACGAGCTTAAGGCCCAATATCACACGCAGCCGTCGGATACTATTAAGGAAACCAGGATATACATCAAGGGCATTGGTTCCGACTACACCCCGAAGGACGTCGCTGCCGATCTTGCCTTGAAGGGCTTCCTTGTAAGAGGAGTCTGGCAGGTCAAAAGGGAACCGGTTAACGGCGTCAAACGGCTGATGAATCGATTCGTTACAGTGGTCGAGAAGACCCCTGGCGGCGCATCGGTATCGGACCTGAGAAAGATCTGTGACTGCTTCGTCACAGTAGAATACTACCGGGGGGAAGGGCCGATTTGCTGTTACAACTGCGAGCGCTTCGGACACCTTGTCATTGCCTTTAAAATTTCGGCCAGATGCTACAGGTGCTGTGGCCTCCACGACTCTCGCCAGTGCACTCAGCCCTCTGAAGAAAATCCGAAGTGTACAAATTGCGACGGCCCTCATCCTGCCTCTTTCAGGGAGTGCCCGGAGTTTCTTCGGGTTCTCCAGCTGCAGGAGGATTTGGAAATCCCGAGAGCCCTCGCGCCCACCACCAGCACCTAAGACGCCAAAGAAGAAGAAGACCAATGCTTTTTCTGCAGCGCAGCAGACCCGCCCATATGCCTCCATGGCAGCGGGAAAGCCGCAGCAGCCAACAACTTCGGCTGCGCCGTAGAGAACCGCCCAGCAGGGTTCTGCAACTCCACCCAAGGCCGGATCTGTGGAACGGTCTGCGCCTGCCCTCAGCGAGGTTGCCGCTCCACCACAACCCTCTGTCCATTCCCCAAGGGATCGACGCCTCCCTGCCAGGAACCGGTTGTTGAATCGGCATCAAAAACCAGCACAAAAATTTCATCCCCCTTAGAAGTTGCAGTCCCCGAGGCCTCGGCAACGCGCGAAGCGACTCCAATTCCTGCTTCGTCTGCGTCTGCTGTGTCTACTGCTCCTCGAACCTTGCAGAATACCACCCCAGCAGTAGCTGACCCCGATGACAGCTGGGGAGCGATCCTTGCTGTCTGCAAGGCCCGACGTTGACTGATACCATCTACAGAAGGCCAAATTCTCCTCTCACTCTTAGAGGAGCTCGCAAGACAACGGGTCCCTTCAGCAACCAATAATGGGTGCTAGGGGAAACAGCGTCGTCATCCAGTGGAATGCAAATGGCGTCAAAGCGCATTCCGAAGAACTTGGAGCCTTCCTCCAGGAGAAAGGCGCTATAGTAGCAGCGGTCAACGAGACACACCTGACACCAGCTGACGATTGGGGACTCCCGGGGTGGAACATCTACCGAGCGGACAGGAGAACGGGCAGAGGTGGCGGCGGTTCAGCGCTCCTCGTCCATCATTCTGTCAACCATCGGCCAGTTCGTGTTCCACGCCTCACTGCCTTCGAGGCCGTGTCAGCGGAGGTGAAAACTTCTGCGGGCTGGATCCGAATAACATTGGCCTACTATCCCCCGAATACGCCCTGGCGGCAGAACGACTTGGCGGAGATGACTCTCCCACCATCCTTCTTGGAGATCTGAATGCCAGGCATACTGCTTGGAATTCCGAGACCTCCAAACTTAGAAACTTAGGAGCAGGCAGCTGAAGGACTACGTCGACAACAAGAGACTAGAGGTGCTGGTGCCGGCGGAACCCACCTTTCTGCCCTAGGGGAATGTATTTGACATTGCGATTGTTCGCAATGTTCGGGCCTCCATCAGCCTTCTTCGTCTACGCGCTCTCCTCAGACCACAACCCTACGTTCCTGCTGGTTTGCAGCCTACCGGTTAGGACGCCACCAATGGAGAGGAGGGACTTCGCCAAAACAGATTGGCAGCTTTTCCGGAACACCATTGCCGAGATCCTGCTTGTACATCCAACTCCTCCGACTACGGCGGCAGAGGCGAACAGCATGGCGGATCTATTGACCTACAGCGTGCAGACAGCCTTGGAGAAGAGCATCCCCAAGGTCCTCTCTTCTGGAAGCTTCCTCATCCGACTTTCTCAAGGCGTGCGCCGCATGATCACCTTCCGTATCTCCGTCCGACGGCGCTGGCAGAGGCACAGTAGCGTAGATCTCAAGGAGCATCTAGAGACCCTCAACTTTGAGGTTCGACAACTGCTACGTGAACTGCGGACGGACGCCTGGGTAGAACATCTCTCCACCCTTTCACTGGAGGACAACTCCATCTGGAAGACCTGCCGGCGGCTCTACAAAACAAGATGACACTATCCAATCATCGTCAAGGGATCGAAATTAGCGACAACTCCAGCGGCCAAAGCGGACTTCCATGGAAAACACCTCCACGAGGCCTTCTCCCCTAACCCACCCACGCCAGAATCCGCCGAGGAGGAGGAAGGGATTGCAGACCAGCTGTGGCGACTACATCAGGAGCAGCTTGACCAATCCACGCTCCCGATCTTTACATCCAAACACGTGGTGGATGTCATTCGTCACCTCAACTTGAGGTGGGTGCCCGGTGATGATGACATCCCCAACACGGTCCTTCGACAACTTCCAGTCGCTGCCGTGGAGTTCTCGGCCAGCATTTTCAACGGCTGCGTCGCAATCTCCCACTTCCATTTGCTCTGGAAAAAAGCCAATATCTTCTGCTTGCCGGAGACTAGGACGATAGAGATGGGTCCTGGAGACCTGCGCCCAATCTCCTCAAGGATTCGGCAAGATATTCGAACGGCTGCTCCAACCTGCCATCGACCAGCACCTTCGGGATAAGGATGTTCTTCCTGGAGAACAATTCGGCTTTCGTCAGGGGAAGTCGACTTTCCAACAACTTGCCCGCGTAGCAGATTTCGTCACGGGCGGCTTCAACAGGGGACACGCGGTCGCAGGGGCCTTTTTTGACATCACAAAGGCGTTCGACCGCATGTGACATCCAGGACTCCTGTTGAAGATGGCGAAGCTCCATTCTCCGGTTTGGATCACACGGTTCATCCAGTCATACCCCATCGGCAAAACCTTCAGGGTCTTTTGGGTTCCGCGTCCGCGCTGAAGTCTCGCAAGGGTCCGTGCTGGGGCCTGTCTTATTCAAAGTGTACACCCATTATATACCACGAGACCATGGGTGGAACACCATCGCAGCGTTGTATGAAGACGACGCGGCACTACTGACGAGTTCGTCCAAGGAGTATGCAGCAGCAGAAACCCTACAAGAAGCGATCGATGCACTGGTCTCGTGGTACAGCCGGTGAAGGATAGCCGTCAACCACGTAAAGACGAAAGCCATCGTCTTCCACCCGGGATATGGAACTTTGCCGAATGTCACCCTGTCCGTCGCGGGAGACATCATCTCCTGGGTGAACGAGGTGACATACTTGGGCATGAAGCTGGACCGTAAACTGTTCTGCAAGGCGCAGATGGAAACTTCCAGGGCGAAGGGACTTGCTGCACTCAACAGATTGCGGCCGCTCCTGGAATCCAGGACGCTGACTATGGTCACGAAGAGGAGACTTTACCTGAGCTGCGTTAGGCCAGTCTTCACCTATGCAGCCCCGGTGTGTTCCGGAGTTGACCCGACTGTGCTTCGACGGCTTTAGGTGGTGCAAGCAACGCGCTTCGCATGATACTGGGGTGTTCGAGGTACGACGGGACTGCCAGACTACACCAGGTTGCCGATGTAGAGTCGCTAGACGTCCTCTTCCCACCCATATCGAAAGACTTCTACTCCAAGGCCACTAGATCCCTACACTCGGAGGTGCAAAGCCTCGGGGATATCAAAGGTCTATGATGGGACAAGTACAAGTGTCCCATCGTCAGCCCAAACGACCACGAATCCCTACCCCCAAAGAAGCGTCCGAGGGTGAACTGAAAAACTCACCGCTCTAGATGAACATCAGTAACAACCCCAAGAGGACAACCCAAGAAGACGCATTGGAAGAAAATGGCAATGCGGAACGCCAACTACAGTTGGCCAGAACGTCATGTGTATGTCAGTCGGTGAATATGTACCTATTCCTGTCGTGACGCCATCTAAACCTTCAGGGTTTATTACTGTATAAAATACGACGTATTCGTTGTAATATAATCAGTATGTTCACGAAATACCTTCGTCGTAAATTACCCTTTTTCACTTACATACATTGTTTATGCGTAAAGAAAATAGACGTGTTTAGGTTCATTTCTTCGTCGTAGATAATCCATTTCCCTTCACTTTCCAAATGTTGTGTTCGCAGGAAAACATTAATCTATCTAGTGGTAACCGCAAAACTTTTGCGAAGTCTGTCAGAAATCTGCATGTTTTACCAAGCATTCACACATATTTCGGTGATTGATATATCTTGCAATTATGTACCCACGACTCGTCTATGAAAAAAGGCTCACTTAATGAAGAAGTGAAACGAAATTATGATGGCTGCAACAACAATTTAACTAAATGAATTATTAAAAAGATTTACCACATTACAATCTCGTGCATTCCGTCTTCATCTAAATCTACAGTTTACCCTGCAAGCCACCGCAAGGGTGTGTGGCAGGGGGAGCATTAACACCAAGGGGAAAACTCCAAAATTAGGTCTGGGTTTACGCCTCTACGCGAGGTTACTTTTGATCGCAAGTTTTATTCTGCTCAGCTATCGTTCTAGGGAAGAATGAGCCTTTGTATCTCTCCGTCTTACGTCGGTGTTTAACGTGGTATATACGGAGCATGCTGTCAAGTAACAAATAATGGTAGAAGTAGTTCTTAAAAAGTGTTTTTTTTTACTTTTTATTGAAAGAATATATCTAGACTGTTTTTGAGAGTTGGGCCTTTTCACTTTCGCTATTTCCGTTATGTAACAAATACTATCGAACCGGAGAATTTCATAAAACCGATGAAATCGTCGATTTGGGATTAGTAAATCCCCTCGTACTTCTAATATTAGATCTATTTACGCAGTGAGTTTGCTTCAGCTCTCCCCTAACAACCCATTACTTGAAAAAAAACAATTCCATGGGCCTACTCACGCTATCATCATGATGCAAAAATGACTATTAAATAACAATGGCGAATTATAATAGTGCGTTCAAACGATCGTCCAAGACGCGGGATAATCTTTGTTAACTCCGGTCGATACGCAAGAATACGTCGTATTTTATACAATAATAAATCCTGAAGGCTGAGGTGGCATCACGACAAGAATAGGTACATATTCACCGACTCACATAACTTTCACGTAGATATGAAGTTAAAATTCAGTCTGCCGCGAATACGACGCCGCTCAAATTGTTGGAATACTTTTGGAAATGAGTGTGCACTAAATACACATAGGGTTCGGAAAGCGCCATTAATGCTCGGGGGTGGCAGTTGCTCAGATTGATTAGGTCAATCGTAGAGATCACGAATATCAAACTTGTAGAGGCGTCTGGGCTGCATTAAATAAATAGATGTAAGAGAAGGGCCCCATTAAAGCGATGGATGTTATTAAAGTCCCGCATTAAAACTGTGGATGTTATAGAAGGCCCGCATTAAATCTATAGATTTTAGAGATGGGCCGCATTAAAGCTACGGATGGAAAAGGGAAATGGGATACTTTTGGAAATGACTGTACGTTATTTTCAAGTAGTACATATTATGTAAGCAATCGATAGCCCTGAACGAGCGATGCAGTCAGGCTTTTAGCATCCACGTGTGAAAACGGTCGGCAAAGCGGGAACGGCAGACCGAAAGCAGTAAAACTTCTGATCGAATATCCGTTCGGAATCTCTACCATTTGAGACCTTTCTTCCCATTGCTCTGCCTTGAGTCCCTCGGTAACTGGCCTGGTGGAGGTGGATCGCAATATAAAATCGGTAATTGCTATTCTGCACCAAAAGATAACGTTCCATTTAAGGCACTTCCCTTTAGCTGACGCGGTTGCTTTAGAAAGGCATTTTTGTTTCCCATAATATTATTCAAGAAGCTGAAAGAGGCGATTAACATTGTTTTTTCGCCACTTCCGCCTCTGTGTATTTTATGGGTTATTGCTGACCAGAATATAGGGAAATTTGTTATCTGGGAGTTTTTTTAATCAGAGGTGCAAAAATGACACATTATTGTCTCTCAAACACTTCACGCATGCATGTTTGTTTCATTGGATAATAAAGTTTAAATCCAAAAATATCTATTTAATAATCATAACAATCTTAGGGAGCATGCAGGCAAGGAAGGTTTTCCGAATGGTACCATTGGAAACAATATTTATTTATTTCTAGGCGAGATATCTTAAAATGCAAAAACACTACTATTTTACCATTCCTCGGGCAAAAATATTGAAAACCTGCGATACGGAACTTAATACATAATTTCGTTTTAAGCATTCCTTCGATGAATATCTCTCTTTCTAATTAATCATGTTATTCTTTTTACCATATGGCATGTGCATTAATCCAAATTTCATATCTGTTATATATTTCTTCGGCGGTTAAAAACATTTACCCATGTGCGTCGTACCTATGAATGCGCGCTGAGAATATTTTAGCCGAAGTGCGCGGCGCGTATTCATTGTGCTTTTAGCGCCCTGGTGCGAGAACGGGCGGGGAGGGGAGGGGGTAGGTGGTGGCACGCAAGACCTGCCTGAAATCTCAGGGTCTTTCTTCTCTTTGCGATACTCAGAGTGCCTCGGGAAGCGACCAGCATTTCAAATAGATACTTTACTCTGCAGGAAGAGATAAACGCGCCTGTTTCTCGCACTTGGCGCCTTATGCATATTGGACCCCAATTACGCGATGGATGTACATTTGAACATTAACCCACGCCAAATAGTGTAACATTAGGGCGAACGTTGGATCCTATATACTCAATATGAAGAGCTCAATTATTCGTGATCAATAAATTACAACTAAATGAAATATTCTAATAATTTGTAATGACTTAACTTACATTTTAGGCTGGTTTTCAAAGGAAACATAGCCTTATGAAATTGTCGTGTCTGTATGTGTGTGTATGAATGTGTGTGTTCTCCACTAACAGCTTTTGCACCAATGGACCGATTTTCATGAAACTTGGTATAAAGCTCGTGCTGCCGGGGCCCACCTCCGGGCAATATACGTAGCGTTTTTGCGTTTTAAATTGCTTTTTATCGGGTTGTTGCCATGGAGACGATTATTCCCGAACATAGACGAGTGAACAAATGGATTACTTTCTTTTCCGCTCGACTACCCTTCAGCAATGGACAGTTGACCCATACATATTATCGTACAAACAGGAACATTTATTAAATTCGTTTATTTGAAAAAAAAATGCATGCAAAATATGTCAGAAAGAGATTTTCACATTGCTTTTAGTATTTTAAATCTGATAATGCTCAATTGATTTGTTTTCCAATTTTTCTCTGTCATTGATAAACTATGAATTACAAAAGGTATTTATAGTATTAAAATTCCTTAGAATGACTAACACATACTGAAACATTTCCTGTCAATATAAGTAATCAATTGGGGACGTCAACTGCATTAGTCCTGGTTTGGAATTCTTGTTATAGTATCTAATGTTTACGATTTGCTGTAATTTTTTGGGTGAACCGCTTTGTTCGCATTTCAGTTAGTTATATTTGACTCATGAAATTCCAGTTTTCTTCTTTGGACAACATTTGCGTCCAACGGTTTGTCATTTTTAAGTGTTCTTTACAAGCGAAGCAAAAGTAGAGGAACGCCTTAAGGGTACATCTCGTCTGTCTGTCCGTCTGTCGTAACGAGTGATCCTTAATAAAATCTATCCCCCAATTATGATTTTGAACGTGATTGAAATTATCACTTTACATAAGCACTCAAACAAACTTATACTTGTATATCATTAAATTGCAGTCGTCGAACAACAATTAAATGTCACAGTTTTCTTTCCCTGGCTCTTATATTATCTGCAGATGATGATGATTTAAAAAAGTATCGGGACAGAGGACAACGTTTATTACAAAAAAGACCGTGAGACCACACAATGACGACACAGAATTTTATTTTGTTTAATTTTCTCCATCTATTCCAACTAGTGTCGGGTGCTGGTCCTCAATTCCAATTCTTCTTTATTCATAGTCCTTCAATCCTCTTCCCTCCATCAACCGTCTTACACCAGCTCTCCATGACTTTCTCTTTTTCTCCTTCCTGGTGAAGACCATAAAAGTGATCTTTTGGCCATTCCTTCCTTACTTCCATCCATACCATTGTGAAATTCTACTCTCTTCTTTCTTCTGTAGTTTCTACTGCGTTGCCAATCTTTCTTTTATTTCCTCATTCTTTATCCTTTTTAATCATAAAACTCTTGCACTTCTCCTCCTAAAATCCATTTAGGTATGTTGCATTTGTCATCTTTTAATCTTTCTCAATGTATGTGCAACTTTCACACCCATATGTCAAGATACTGGTTACTACCATTCGAAAAATTAGTTTCATTGTTTCATTAATCACTCCCTTTTCCCATTGCATTCTATTTAATGTCTTTATGGCTCTTCTCCCTGATAAAATTATTCTTCCCGTGTTATCCAGAATGGATCAAAAGTATTTAAATTTCTCACATTCTTTTATGGTCCCATTTTGTATCTCCAATTCCCTCTCTTGATTTTCTCCAATTTTTAAATATTCCGTTTTTTCTAAGTTTATTTGTAGTCCGAATTTTGTGTATGATTACAGTAGTTTCCGCATCATGTTACCTGCATCTTCTCTATCTTGTGCTATTACGACTTGGTCTTCAGCAAAAGATAAGGAATGTGTTACCTCTTCTTTTAACGTTACTCTCGTCTGCACATTCCAGTCTTTTAGTGCCCACTCTAAGTTATTTTTAACAACATAGTTATGATAAACAGCAATCTTGTCTCAGTCCCTTCGTTACAGTGATTACTGTCTTTGCTATTTCATTTCCCTCCTTTATATCGTATATACGATATGTTATTCTTTTACATTTCTTTAACAATATTTATGAACCCTTCTGAACCACGTGGACTCATCTCATAGCTTTCATTTCACATTTTTGTTCTAAGAACCCTATCATATGCATCCCGTAAATCTATAAAGACAGGAGAGAGAGACTCTTATCTTTTGCCGTCATTTTCTCTATAATTTGTCCGAGACAAATATGTTATCCATGCAGGATTTACCTTCTGTGATTTCCGCCTGGTCTTCGGGTATTCTACTTGCAATATCTCTGATTATTCTTCCGATTCGTAAATGGAAAATTAACATTTTTTCGGTTCTGCTTCACCTCTAGGGGGAGGGGGGGGGAGGAGATCGCCCCAATCGCCCTTCCTGGACCCTCCACTGGGTCCGTGTGATTGTCGGAAAAAAGTCACAGGAAGAAACTCTCCAAACGCTATGCAGGACATAATACATTAATGTTGATATACTGTTTTGTCAGATCAGATGAATGAATATAAACCTCTATAAACGGCTTTAACATTTTTCGGTATTTATATTGTTCTGAAAAAGTGAATTAGCATCATTTTATTTAATGGTGTCTTAGTTACTTAGTTATGTGTAATTTTACCACCAGGTTATTTTGGTTAGCATTAACTCTTTCTGTTATCTTTCTGATTTTTACTTTCTCCATACACAGCGTAAAGTATTGCCAAAGTTGATAGAGTAGTATTTTCTACAACTTACTGTTCGAGAAATATTTAATTTACTCATAATTTACCAAACAAACCAACCTGGGAAAAAATTTAAAAAACAAAGAAACTGAAATTAATCGGCAACAGCAACAATTGCTCATTTTTCTTACAAAAAGGTCACACACGAAGATAATCATTTTGATTTGGGAGAGAGTCTTCTCAAAAACAAAAATCGATTTAATCAAATAAAGAGTCAAATTGAAAGCGAGCGACATGAGGATGAACAATGTGATAATGGTATAACTGAACAAAATAAACATGATCCAACTATGTTTGACGATCTTAGTAATGGTCCCGAGAAATAAAATAATTCAAACGTGAATTCAATTATAATTAGAATATAAAAATAAATAAAAATGAAAAAACATGCAAATTACCCTAATGACAGATCATTCTCAAGTTATTGTTATGCTATAAAAATGTTTAATGATGAAATTTGTAATAGATCATGGTTAGTTTACTCTTTTAAAAATTGTATACATACCGGATGGGCTACGCACGTCTCCCTCACATTTCGATCGTTTTATCACCAACTACGTGTGGAAGCAGGAGGGGAAAGCTGAAAATACCTGAGCAAAAAAATTTAAAAGAAGAAGGCGAGATCCCTAAACATTCCGTGTCCCAAACCGTCTTCTTCTTGCGCGGCCGGAAGTGTGAAGTCAACACGGAGGACGAAGCAGCTACGGCTTTCCATTTTGGGCTCGGTTCGAAGCGAATCTGCCGGTGAGCAAATACTAAATAGCGTTCGAATGGATCGATACGATTTCATAGAACTCTATCGGCAGAATCCATGTCTTTGAAATATGAAGTCCGGAGACTATTCAGGCGAAAATAACAAGATCATCAAAACGGGACCTACAACGCCCACTTTCCAATTAATTATTTTAAATTAAATGAGGTGCAGTAATTACTTATATTGGCTTTAATAGCTTTAACCCTCCGTCGGGCGCGGGTGACACAGCCTGCTTCACAGTACCTTCCTAACAAGTGTCTGTGCACCTGCTAATGCGGTTATTTGGTTGTTATCACATGTGGTTCGGCAGTTTTAAGAAGTTTTATCGGAACGTGGTCTATTAGATACACCGCACCCGTTTGTGTAACATTTCTTTCCTACTAATTGTTGTTTGGAAGGCATTTTCTGTTGGGTAAGTAACTTGTTTTTTATAACCTGTATGTATGTTTATTTTTTCAATAAGTACTTATAATATTTATTATTTTTAGGTAATCATTTTATAAAATTATAACGCAATGGCAAAAAAGTATGATCATCGTAACGAATGAAGTCATTAGATTATTACAAGGTGAGCACGAAATTGAAAATGAAGACTTTGAGGATGAAAGTGATACTGACAATGTAGACAACGTAGAACAGGGAGAAGAGGATTCTGATTAAACTGAAAGTGGTCAAAGTTCGGAGAGTGATGAAGAAGTAGAAGAAAATCCGGAGATCTTCGTTGAAAGAGACAACATCACTAAGTGTAGAAAAACAATTAACCCAACGAATGTCAGAATTAAAAGACAGAATATTTTGTGCCATTTACCAGGAGTTGTCGGGCAAGCTAAATATGCTAAAAATCCAATGGAATGCTGGAATCAGGCCATAACCGAGGAAATTTTGATATAATCGTCCAGTACACCAATTAGTACATCTAGTTTATTATAGAAAATTATAGATGTGAAAAAGACGCTATGAAAGGGAAATAAAGGCGTTCATTGGTCTTCTATATCTAGGTGGGTGTTTTAGAAGCAACAGACAGAGTTTAGAGGAATTATGGGGCAATGATGGCGACGGAGTTGAAAATTTTCGTCTAACTGTGAACTTGAAACGATTCGAATTCCTTATGAGATGTACTCGATATGACGATCGTAATACGAGAAATGATAGAAAAAAGTTGATCGGCTAGCAGCAATTCGAAATGTTTTCTCTATTTTCGTTAAAAATTGTAAAAAACAGTGATTCCGTAGGCCAGTACGTTACTATAGATGAAAAGTTGGAAGGATTGAGAGGAAGGTGCGGTTTCAAACAATATATTCCGTCAAAGCCGAATAAATATGGAGTATAACACCAAGGGATCCGAGCAACCTTTAGAAGATGAGACCCAACCACACCGAGAAGACAAAAGCCGCACCACAAGGACAGGACAACACATCGATGGAGAGGAAACAAGCATCAGGATGGGCTATCAATAAACGAAGAATTAGGCGAGGCAGAACTAAACGACAGAGAGGAGAGAGTGACAAAGAAAAGCGTCGGAGAGGAGGGAGAAACCAGGCAAAGCGACGGAGAAGAGCCTAAGGAAAACGGACAACAGACAACGAATCGGGGAGCTTATCAGAAGACAACGGAGAGGAGGGTGAGCCCACTGTATATAGTTTTTTAAATTGTACATAATGTAAATAAGTAACAGGAACAGGAAGGTTTTTTCTCTAAGAAACTTTTTCCCTCGACCACATAAAAGAATTTTTTCTTGTAAAACGGAAATCAAAGCAATACAGTAATGTAATAAAGTAGCCCATGGGCTAACACATCAAGCTACAAATAAGAATATCAAAGCATGTAACCTAGAGTTAGAAAATGCAATGTATATTATTGTAAGAAAATAAAGGATTCTTTGACTTTGACTTTAAATATGGAATTTAAATATATGCACTCGCCGATGCCAATATCTTTTATACCTTCAATTTAGAGATATATGCAGGTAAACAACTTGCAGGATCATACGAAACCAGCAATAAGCCATAAGACGTAGTGAAACGATTAGCACAGCCGATATATAAAACTGGCCGCAATATCACGGCTGACAATTATTTTACCGATTTCGATTTGATAAAAGAGTTACAGAAAAATAGACACTCTTACGTAGGAACTATTAAAAAAAAAAACGGGAACTTCCGCCATAATTTGTCGCTACTAAAAAGAGAGCAGTAAACTCGGGTGTTTTTGGTTTTGGGAACGAGGTCACAATAGTTTCATACATCCCAAGAAATTTAAAAATGTAATTCTGGTTTCTAGCATGCATTTTAATGATAATATTGACCAAGAAACAGGGGCTAAAATGAAACCAAAGATTATCACCTTATATAATAAAACCAAATCAGGAATGGACAGTGTCCATCAATTGTGCCGAACTTATAATGTAGCAAGGAATGTACTTCGATGGCCTACGGCAATTTTCTGCCATGTTTAACGTTGCTGGTATCAATGCTCATGTACTTTATATTGTAAATCAGCCGGCACCGGGTTTCCCTCCTCCCTTCCCGTCCGGTTATTCATTGCACTACCTCTGAGATACCCATTTGTGCTGTAAGAGAGGCGAATTGGCTGGGCACTCCAACTCAAACAGTCACTTGAGCGAGCGCCTCTGGACTTGCTTTATTTTTTCACCAGTTCGCCCGCTCTCAAGTCCCTCTTAGCCCTTCATGATGGTTACATTGCAACCGAAATACATATCGGCTTTTATCCGGTTTTCCATCCGACTTTTTTATCCGGTCTTTTATCCGGTTTTTTATCCATTTACTGGCTTCGGAGATTTTTCCTTCGTCTTACGTTTTAACTACAACCAGTGTAGCTCACATTTGCCTTCTCTATATCAGACTTCATTGCCGCAATATCAGCGAGAAAGTGAATATTTGTTTATCTTTGTTACCGTCATATTATTTATGGAAAATAACGTATTCTTTATACTTCATAACAGCGTCGAATGTTCGTGGAAATGTCGATAGATACGACGCAAAGCTACCTTCCAAGTCAATCGTACGGAAATACGCAAAACCAGCAACAATGAAAATCATTTTGACGATGAAAGATTTTCACTGAAAATTACGTCATATTTTTGCATTTAAAATGAATTTGTTGTCGCGTATTCGAAAAATTTCTTTGGGCGTTCGTTGCTGTAAGTCTCGAACTCCTACGCTGATTTAAAGTAATTTCAAAATACAAAATATTGTTGCTCTAAACTCATCCCCGTGTTAATCAAATGAAGAACATAAACGCTCCTCAGCATGCAGTTGCTACGCAGATACAACTTACGTCGTATATGATAGATGTTCACCAGTAAATCTTGACCTTTGCGAGGTTTTACTGTTATAAACGAATGAAAAGAGTTTCTCACAGAGGTACATATGCCACCAAACACTGCTATTATTCCGGCAGCAAATTTCCTTATTTCTAAGAAACGCTTCGGTAAATGCGAGTATAATTCTGAAACATCAACCACATGAAACTGCCCAACACACTGCACATCAGTTGATTCCATTCGAATGTTGTCTACTGCGTTTTAAGCATTAGAAGATAATAGAGAGGTAAAAAAAGAAGATTCAACTTTGTGAAATTTATCCATTCCATGGGAAGAAAGAGGGAAAAAGAACAAGATGGAAAAGTACAGGAAAACACAAAGAGATTTTAAAGGCGTTCTTATTGGAAACACGTATAAAACGGTATCGGAAGATGGGCGATTTTCGAATTTTTATCTCCGAGACGTAATTATGTTTCCCCGCTGACTTTTTTGTGGTAAATGAAGTCCTCCATCCGAAAACATTTTTAATCAATACCTCAAAGATCATATAAGAGCACAGCAGAGAAAAATATGGATTTTAACTGTTGTTTATCCATAGAAACGTCGTAGCGATCGATATAAACAAAGTATGTGATGTTATTCTTGGGATTTCTCTAATTTCAAATCCCGCTTCATTAGCATGATGCACTGACCAGTGATCTATGGAATCAAAAAACAAACAATTTTTTTGTTAAAAACCAAAACAATGACCGAAACATTTGATTTTCAAAATAAACAAGTTAAAACGAAAATTAAAATACACTCATTCCAGTATTAATGATATGGTGAACCTAAATTTCCTGGAATCACTGGAAATTCCAAAAAGAAAACAATCTTAAAATAATAAACACATCAAAATGTAATAAACACGCACTAATTTGAGCCTCCGGTGGTCATAAGCAAAATGTTGAAATTTAACCTTGAGGTTTAACAATGACATGATCGGTAAGGCAACATTCTGTGAAATACTAAGATATGTAATTTACACGTTAAACTTTAGCGATTTCGGATTGAAGGCGAAAATCGACGATTAGAATAAGAAAATATATACATTTCCTTTTAGAGCAGTTTAGGTCCTACGATCGAAAGTCAATTTGGCCAAATATTAAAAGCCTGCGCGTCAATAAATGGATTTTTACGTATAATATTATTGAGAGAGAAATTAAGCCTTGGAGCCAAACTGGAGTGTTTTTCGGGATTATTTGTCTTCTTTGGCTTTTAATATCCGAATCAAGCATTCTTGCCTATATTTAATTCTTTTACCTATGCAATACATCTGCAATCCTCATACTCTTTGTGATCGGCTGTTACCACAGTTCCATCTCACTTTTCCACGCTGGCACCCAATGCTCGATGATAACTAACACAGATATTCCACGCTCCTAAGTGGCTGCAAATAAGAGGAATTCCTGGCAACCTTCGCATTTGAAATGGGGAACTATTCCCTACAATATACTTGGATTATCTACTGGTGTTTCGCGAAGTAGTTTACTCAAGAAACAATGACCCTTGAGGGGAAGGAACATATACCGAAATAATATACCAGGAGTGGCCAAACCGCGGGTCTTTTAACTTATTATTTAAGTTTACACTCGGAGGCGTGTCAACGTTTTTCACTATAGACACAATGTCGTAGTGTGGCTTTTAATGCGTTGGGGATGCCTAAGGTAGATGCGTTATATTTTAATTCCTTCGGATACAGATTATGTTCTACTGTTCGTAAATATATGAGCACAGAATGTATAATGCGGCTCTCGTACTTCTTGAAGATTATCGAATGCGGTTCCGAGGGTATGTTATGTTTTACACCCTGCTGAATCACCTCTTGCCTATGTGCAATGGGTATCTCAGAGGTAGTGCAATAAATATCCGGATAGGAAAGGAGGAGAGAAACCTGGTGCCGGCTTTTAGCCTGCTCTTAACGACGAGCACCAAGGGGGCCAACGGCTTAACGTCCCTTCCGATGGACGGAGTGTTAATTTGAGCGCGCACCTCATTTCTGTTTTTTCATTGGCTCGTCCTCGTCTCCTTAGTTCCAACACGCACAAATAGGGGGTCGGCCGTCTTCGGAAAAAATGTGTCATCATGGCGGGGCCAACGCTCTAACCCAGTGCTTCCCAAACTAGGGTCCGCGGACCATTTGTGGTCCACGAAGGTTTCGTTGGTGTTCAGCGAAGGTTTTCAAAATGTAAATTTTTTAGAATGAACCGCATATTTAGTTGAAAATTTTTTGGAAAAGCTAATCAATTCTTACACTTTCATAGGTATTCAATATTTTATTAACCCTTAGTTAGGCGCGCTGGCGTACGGAGTACGCCAACGCATTTTGAAATGCTGGCAATTTGTAAATTTTGCATTATATACATTGCTTTTTTATGTAACGTATAAGTATTGCCTGAGTAATCGAATAAGGTGTTTGCAACCTTTTAGCTATTGTTCTTGAGGAGTAAAACAGACGCAAAGCTGTGTGCGTCTCTTCTACCATGTAAAACTATTATATATTTCACGAATTTCTCCTACAATTTTTAAAAATAATTCTTGGAATAAAAAAACTAATCAGATGCCCCTCAAACAGATAGAAACCTGTGTAATACATTTTAAAATGTTCAAATAAACTACGTATCCAATTAACCTCTTTCCTTAAACGTAGTTACAGTAAGTACATTTGCGTAAGAAATGAGGTGGACCGTAGAGCCTGGAGGGTTGCTGTATTGGTTCGCGGAGCTCAAAAGTTTGGGAAGCACTGCTCTAACCACTACACCACCGGCTCCCCCCAATGCGCAAGCGCTACTGCGGCCGCGCGATTGGAATGTCTAAGCCCAACTTAAGGGCTAATCGAATCGAACCGAAGCGAGGTAAACAGAAAAATAGTGTAAGCACAGATATAAATGAATCAGCTCTCTCACGTATGCGCGGTGAATCGCATCGAAACGAAAAGAAGAATTCTTTGCGAAGAATATTTTCTTCGATTCGACGAAATGAAGTTTTCGACCCCACAAACCTCCCGACAGTCATCAACTTGGATTAGGAGTTCGAAACCGAGCTCACGTACATGTCCCCTCGCAGCAGAGGTGTCGCTAGCCGACCACGTCATTTGCAGTAAAAATTAAACTATTTTATGTTGTTAGCCTAGTGATCATCAAATCCGGATTAATGAGCTGATTAAGAGTGTCTGTTAAACGTAGTTCTACGATAAATAATAAGGTATTTACGCTCACATGTAATCTTGTCGCTCAGGAATATAAGCTGAGGCAGCGCATCAGAGTGTCAAACAGACGCGAACAATAAATCGCTCTTTATTGCATTTTACCCTATCCTCCTCACGCGATCATTTTCAGCGGGTGTTCTTCGCACGCTCCGTGTTTATCTGTAATAAAATGTGCTACAAATTTCACTAGAGCCGCATAGCGTAGACTTTTAAAATCTTATCGGCAACCGCAGATTTTCAGTGACCGGACCGCGTGTTTGACAAGCCTGGGCTATACCATCTGTACACATATGCAAAAATTCCACAAGTTATACGTTTAAATCATATATTATATTGAAAATTTTTAAACTTTTTAACAATGTTGCAATGCCGACCGTGTCATTGTTAAACCTCGAGATTGCAATGTCGTCCTTATATTATATGCGTAAGGAAAGCGTGCTTTGAATGCTTTAGTACGAGAGAGGGAAGGCGCCCGAATTA
Organism: Tanypteryx hageni; assembly: GCA_028673005.1. Lineage (NCBI taxonomy): Eukaryota > Metazoa > Arthropoda > Insecta > Odonata > Petaluridae > Tanypteryx > Tanypteryx hageni. The sequence goes on along the minus strand of CM054114.1, from coordinate 156,002,518 downwards.
TTTATAATTAAAATCGTGCATTTCATTAATTTCTTTTCAGTTAACTTTAGATTGAATTTTTTGGTAATTAACTATTTTATGGCTATTTTCGTAGTTTTTCTGCTGTGCATCTTATAATTTACCGGATCGCATATATAAATCACGCACATGCACATCTTTTTCGTTTACATTTTAAAATATTTCAAGGATGAGGTATTTAACTTAGTTATGGAGAGAATAGAAGAATTTAAATCTCATTCATAAATCTCCAAAAATTACGTTTTAATATGATTTATTCGCATTATCACCCATTTTATTTATATGTAGCCACTGTTTTTCCAATTGTTGAATTCTACTCTTTGCCTCATAATAAATGCACCAATTAGCCAGCCATACACGAGCGGACTTTTTGACGGATCTGGTCTGCGGATCTAATCCTTCGGATCAGATTCAACGGACCTGGTCCGACGGATCAAATCTCTCGACGCCCACTAGCGTTACATAAAATATCCGTGGTCCGTTGAGGATTGGGTCCGTGGTCGAGCCAGGTACCCTAGTTAGTGGCTCAGAATCCGCCAGTTTTCGACGGAACTGGTGATAGCGGACCAGGTCCGCTGAACATTCAACTTGCTTAAAATCACCAGCAGACTTTTCGGCGCACCTACTGTTTCTGAAACGTTTTAAAGTGTGTTTTCATGTATAAAAGAAAAATTTAAATTTTCGCTGCTGGGATTTATGTATATTATCACGCAGTGTTATGTAAACGAAAAAATCGTTCGAAATGGGTGAAAAACTTGATCGCTTAGAGAGACGTTGTTGGCCAAAGAATTAAAATGCAACGAACAAAGTGACTTTAAGAACTATTTACGTATGTTTGACTCAGATTTCTTTTTATTCTTCCTTACGGCTCTTTTGGTTTTGACTTTTTTCTTTCACACTTTTCGTGGTAACATCAATCACTTTGGAATATAAAAATTCATACGACGAATTTTTAAAATTTTTATATATATATTCTTCAGACGTAATCTTTCATAGGTACTGCCTGAGCCGGTACATACAATAAATTCACTCAACACGGTATTATCCCACTCCATAATGTTGAAATGACTGAAAACGCTAGTACGTTGATGTAATAATTTGCATTAATGCGACCGTTCCTACGTTTATTGAAAAGATATTATTATTAATAATAGTAAGTAGTTGTTGATCGTAATTATTAATAATAGTAAGTAGTTGTTGATCGTAATTATTAATAATAGTAAGTTTTCATTTATCTTAAAACCTTTATATCTTTAAGGTTATTCTGAAAAACTTTTCCTATAAAAATAACACTGAAAACTTTAATGGTGACTACTGATTATTCTCATAAATGGGTTTGTTTAAAACCAGTATAAATTAAGCTCATTGGTGAATTTTATTATTCTTATTAAATTATAATGAAATTTGTATTGTGCTTCTAATAATAATGCGTTATATATATATATATATACATATATGCATTGTATAATAATGAAATTATAAATACATTCGTATTGATTGACTATTAATAATCATTAATGCGATCTTTTCGGAATAGTTCACATTTAAAATTAATTTGAAAATATTTTAGATGATAATATTTGTTTATATCGTTTCTTTCGTGAACATAATTTAATTCTTTGGACATGTTCACTTGGCTTATTTTGTACTTTGGATGACCTCTAAGATATGACGAAAAATATATATGTAACTCCAGAAGAACGGGAGAAAAGACTAGCTCGCAAAAGGAATGATTGCAAAATAAAGAAATTAAACGAAACAGCAGACGATAAAGAAAAGCGTTTACGTCGTTTTCGTGAATACGCACAGAAAAAAGAGCAAATGAAAACTCATGTGAAAAAGCGTTTCGTTTGCAAGAGCTAAGAATGAAACAAATACCAATTATTCAACAGTTTCACTGTCGCAAGCATCTAAAGCTGATTTGCCATGATCTTGCAACAAATTTTTAATGTTTTACTCAATATGAATGGAAAAATCAGTATTTTAATTAAAGAAACAAAAGATATTAAAATTATAAAGGTTTCGAGACAAGATGAATCCCAACGATTCCAATTCTTATCATGATTTTCCCTTAACTAAAGGATTTGTTCCGCGGATTTGGTCCTTGGCGGACCAGATCCGTCAAAAGGTCCGCTCGTGTATCGCTGGCTATTTAGTGCTTTAACACGGATCAGACTGTTATACATGGTATAACTTATTTACTGAATCTAGTAAGTAAATAGAGGGAGCAAGAAATAGAGAAGAGGAATGAGCAAAAATGGAGAAAGAGGAAGAGGACCTTGCATTTGTTTAAGCCAAATGGCGGGAATTCATAAAACTAAATACAGATAAGGTAATATTCAATGGATTTCTTTAAATGATAATATAGCAAATATTTCAAACCGAATTTCTAATATGATTAAAAAATAACATTTTATGACTTTTATTTCAATCTCTTTAAATAAAGCCAATTTTCAGAAAAAATCAAAACTAATATAGGTAGTTAAAAGAAAATATCGATCTTAAAATATAGTTAAAACTCATTGCAGTTCATGTAAGTATTTAGTTCACAGAATGTTACTACACATTTTTCCTTTGATGGTAAATTGACTTCATTCACGTTTTATCCACCTTTAACCTCTTAAAAAGAGTGAGTAAAATAAATCGATTATTAAGTTAGATTCAATAAGTTTTAAATAACTTGTAATTTGCTCAAATATTTCATCTAAATTTCTGCAGCTTCTTCATACATTATATCTCATTATTTCGATTTTTCCTCTTATTTCTCTTATTCCTCTTATCAAATATTTGGATAATTATTTGACTCTCTGTTAAAAATTATTCAAACAATATAATAAAACGAAGATAACTTTCAAAAATACTGATTTGGTTGTCCATGAAAGCCAAACCAGATCATAGCATATCTTAGGATTTTTTATATCGAAATCAAATATATTAGGAATATTTTTATGATAATCCAGTCATATTTGACGGAAAATTACGCTAGTATCACTCATAAAAGACGTTCTGAAAAGATGAACGATATTGCGCAAAAATTTATGGTAATTTTTCTTGTATATTTTGAAACAAAATTCGATTTACTCAAAAATTGCTATAAGGATTTCGATTAAAATTCAGCCAATCGTACAGCCTGATGTCACAAATAAAGGCATTTATTACTAACTAAGCTATATGTCAAAAAAATAGTTACTATATGTTGTCCAGTGGCATTATTTCTGTACAAGACGCTCAGCGCACGTGTCAGTGGGCAGGGGGAACCCGGGGATTCCCTAGTCTAAAATTCCGTACTTCTCTGTTAACGCCACGTGCTTATTAGTGAGAGGTATTAGATATGAGAGGTTGATGGTGTCAGTTGCTTTGGTTCTGTTGCTACGCATTATTAACATAATTGGCAGTGAATTGCCAAGTACACAGTGTTAATTTCGAGGCAAAGTGTGTAGTGAGACCAAACGTATCGTATATACGTATATGAGAAAGTTTGTGCAATGTATATTGCGCCGTTTATTTAAATTGCCCGTGATTTTCATTCCGCGAAAAATGACGGTAGCATATATTTTGCAAGTAAGTGCTGTTGAAGTTTTTTGTGTCTATCTTCCTTCTCCCACGACGTACAATCGGAATCAACTCGTGCACGTGTGTGTGTGTGTGTGTGCAGGCGTTAATGAATTAGAGTTGGCAGCTAGGATAATTAGGAATTGTTTATTGCAGGGGTTCTCAACCTGTGGTACGCAAGCCAGTGCAATGTGGTACGGGAAAAAATAAAAACATGTTTTTGCCTCTAGCTTAAAATATTGTTATATTATAATTACGTAATTCAATTACAAATTTCATGCACGATTGTTGACACATAACATTATTATAATATTTGAATTTAAATTGCCGTCAATCTCACTTTGGTGGTACGCGGACATATTCGTTTTTGATTTGGTGGTACGAAAATAAAAATGGTTGAGAACCGCTGGTTATTGGAAGCAAAAGCGTTAAGATGAATGATTGCGTTGCCTCGCACTAGTACTGCTCTCGAATCACAGCTATAGAAATTCATGGCAAACATATTACGAACCTCCTTCCCACGAAAGTGCTCCTAATATACTTCTCCCCACGAGCCTAAAATCGGGATAATTATTTTCACACATTTCAAGACAGCGCGAATTTCCCGCCAAGGACAGCGAGAGAGTTTTTTGTTTCTCCAGAATTAGTCCGTTAAATGTCTCGCTTTGCATTCTCATACCTCTTCGGCACACCACCTTCTCACCCTAAAAAAAACTCACGATATACGAACAATCGTAAATCAAATTTTTTCGTCCATACACACACGTGGACGTCTGGACCAAAACTTCCACGTTTTTCGCATTTGCCCGAGGTTCATATTTTTTTGTTATCGAAAGAATTTCGTCACGTCGTTTTATGAAAATATAATTACGCTGGATTTGCTTATATCGAGTTATCACAAGTTCAATAATTGATATACATCTTTCTTTCGCTGAACTCCTATACGAATGTTTACAAGTCCGAATACCGAATTTTAAGAAAAAAGTAAACTTCGTTCTATTGATCGCTCATAAGTTCAAATAATCAGTTCTTACCTTCATTCTATCCTATTATAAAACGCTTGTAAAACATATTATACTGTATCCAGTTACAATCGAATGGAAAAAGATTGAAAATAAACCAAAATTTGCACCAAAAAAATATAAATCTGGCTAATTGTATCAAAAGTTAAATGAAAGACAGTTTTAATGTGCAATTTTAAATGCTTTCGTTCTCTAAAAACTTTTCATGTATTCTGCACATTCTCTATACTTAGTTAGTAGACAGCGAAATATATTTTTCATTAACATTGAAAATGGGTAAAGTGAAAGATATTTCAGAAGGTACAATAAGAAAACTTCTATAAAAATTCTTTAATTTAGATCGACATTTGTAATCGTTAACACATCCTCCTTCGAACATCTATATGTACGTTTTGCTTTCCTTTCAACTGAACATTTGTATGAATCAATTTAGACAATTATACCTATTAGATTATAATACATACAAATTAGACTCACAAAATCAGCCTTTGCATGGGATAACGTATGGGTAAGCTAAATTTGAATATATCTTCAAATGTGTTCCCACCGGTTGCATTCCTAGATCTTTTAATTCCTGTCCAAGTTTTTAATGTTTTTAAGATTCAGGACCACAAAATTAACCTGGTTTCATTACTTGGTTTTATTCTAAAATCTTCCTCAATATCTTTTGTTTTGACTTAAAAACCCGGTCAATGCCGGGTAATTTCAGCTAGTAGACTATATTACGAGGTCATCGATATCAACCAAGGATGCATTCTTATGAAGATGTCATAATCATAAAACAAGAAAAAAAGCTGCTTATGCAATTTGCTCTGAAATTATTACCTCTCTTGTATTCCAATATTTCTAAATAAACATCACATTAGTAGTATTTAATCAAATTTTTTATTATATCTAATTAAAATATAAATAATCACGTAAAATAAAATATATCCGTAGCCCACCCTTATCTTAAGATAAATCCGCTATCGGGTCCATGGTTATATTTTGTTCTGGTGGAGGCTACGTGAATACAAAAACATTTAAGATCCTCTCTTTAAGCCAACTTAAACTATTATATGCTTCCATAGCATATGCATAAACAATTTTTAGGCTGGTTTCCAAAGGAAACATAGCCTTATGAAATGGTCCTGTCTGTGTGTGTGTCCCCCACTAACAACTTTTGCACCAATGGACCGATTTTCATGAAACTTGGTATGAGGCTCGTGCTGCCAGGGCCCACCTCTGAGCTATATTTTATTTTGCGAAGATTGAAGTTCCGGGTTCGATTCCAGGAACGTTTTTCCCTATTTGATTTACATAGGAAATCCCAAATAATCTTGCAGAGATGTTTTCTTTAATACATTAAAATAACTTAAAATTGTGACATCGGAGCGAGGTTTGTACTGTTCTAAGGGGAAGAGAATTTAGATTTTAATTCTTATTGCAGAATTTGATAATTGATCGAATTTTCTTGAATTTCTACTATTTTTGCGTTTTAAATCGCATTTTATCAGATTTTTGCCATGAAGACGATTATTACCGAACTCGGCTTGAGCATAGATGAGTGAACGAACAAATAGGTTATTTTCTTTTCCGCTCGACTACCTTCCAGCAATGGGCATCTGATCCATACATATTAGCGTATATACAGTATCATTTTTTAAATTCGTTTATTTAAAAATAAATGTAAAATATAATGTTAGAGATGCTGACATTGCTTTTAGTATTTTAAAACTGATATTGCCCTATTAATTTGTTTTCCAATTTTTCTCTATCGCTGATAAATTACGCATTACAAATGTATGGGATTATATAAGAATTTATTCAAATGACTAACACATACATTTCCTGTCAATATAAGTAAACAATTCGAGAAGTCAACTTTGAGAAACCGGCCAGCATTAGTCCTGGTTTGGAATTCATGTTTGCTGCTTAATTTTTCTCTACCACATTTTATTTTTGATCTAATCTTTACCAATAGAATTAAATCTCGATTTTGTATCTCCTCCTTTTTCTCCGTATTTTATATGAGAGTAACGTTTACGAGAAGTAATGCAGCATAATTTTCATTCGTGTTTTAAAATTACTTAGAATCATCGTACGAATATGGTACTTGAAGCAAACAACGCAACATTGAAATGCACGTCGAATCGGATCATATATTCGTTTTGAACAAAAACATTTTCCATTTTTAGTCTATTTTCCAGAATGGAAATGGGCGTGGTTTCTTCATTGTGTCTGTCTGTCAGTCCGTCCCTCCTATTAACTTTTGAACCGATTTTCATGACACTTGAAGAAAATCTCTTGTTACATGGGCCGAACTCCCGAGGATAGTTTTTGTTGCAAGTATTGAAAATCCCGGGTTCGATTCCAGGAACTATCCATCCCATTTGATTTACATGGGAAATCTGAACTCCATCGTGCAGGGTAATTTTCTCTTGCACGTTAAAATATCTTATAATTGTAATATCAGAGCGGAAATTGCATTATTTCCTGAGATAAGGAATGGAAATTTTCATTTTTATCGTAGAATTTTGCGTAGCTATCGTATTTTGTCGAATTTTGGGCAAAAACGGGCGGTTTTCAGTTTTTATCACTCATTACGAGAGTGTCGCCATCGCAACGACTATTGTTGGACTCGGATTCGGTATAGTCTAGTATATAGACGCGTTATTTTTGCCACACAAATAAGCGTGATCAATTTATTTTTCCATTCGAATGTATTTGTAATATTTTATAGCGCTTAATTATGAAATTTTGGAAAGTAGGCATAATAAGCTCAGTTTGGATCATCTCGTTTGGGTTAAAAAATCACTCGTCGCCAAGGACAGTGGCATTGTTGTTGCTTGGACAAATTAAGCGCAACGCTCAGAGGTTCTTCTTCTCTCTACCACCGGCGCTGACACTCTTCCTACTTTCCAATTTTGAACTACATGCAAGCAATAATAAGAATGAGAATTCGATTTAAACAACAAATAATACATATATCCCTTCCCGTCATATGGACGGGCTTTTGAGCTAGTTATTGAAGAATCACAACAAAGTGTGTGCGTGCGTGCTTGTGTGTGTGTGATAGCTTTTTGTGGATGCTCTAACTCAAAAACTACTAATCAAGGCAACGCGAAATTTTATATTTAACATTTATATAAAAGTCACAAGAAATGATTAGTTTTTGGTAAAATGTCGAAACCAGCGTGAATGTTGCCGAGAAATAAGAACGCGAAAGGGCGCGAATGGAGCCTCGGAGAAAGGGCGAGGAAGAGAATGGAAGATGAATCGCGTCCGCCCCCCGCTATCAAGACAATCGCACGTCAGGAGGCAACGGAAAACAAAATGGAAACGTATTACTGTAATTACGTATGGGGACTCGTTCATCTTCTACGTTTAAACACAAATGAAATCTCTGCCACCCTCTCTCCCCCTCTCCCTCTCCCCCTCTCTCTCTCTCCCTCCCCCCCCCCTCCCGCCCTCTCCTACTTATGTGCCTTCTTTGGTACCTTTTTAACAGGGCTCACGCGCCCTGCCGGAAATACGGTCCTCTCATTACGGGAAACCAGCGCTTTGCGCTCTTAACTGGTTCCAGTAAAACCGAGCCTTAAGCAAAACCGCACTATCGGGTCCTTTTGTTCCATAAGAGTTTATGTAAATTAGTAGGTTTCTTAATTATATAAAAAATACCTTTTTGGGCCTCTTTAAATTATATATGCTTGGTTTATCAATTGAGGGATTAAGATAACGAAATATTAAAACACTAAGCGAATGTGTTTCAGTAAAAGCGCTTAAAATTGAGATAATGGAGCCACAAATACGACACACTGTGGCCCTCAAAACGGGGATGAAATTTGGCATCCAGTGTTAGCATTGACATATTTGGTCTAAATTGCCATCGGTTCTTCTCCTCCGCCTTGCCCTCTTGGAAAATCACAGGCGGGTCACTCTCATAATTAATAAAGGTTTGACGTGACCGCCTTAACATTTGATGTAGGAAATGGCGCTGTTTCAGGTCAGCTATCGACATACACCTATGCCTGATTAATACCCTGCAAGTCACCGTTTTCGTGGATGGCAGGTGGTACAGTTCATCATCTTAACTTTTCCTATTTTGTTCTGTTATCATCCAAGGGAAAAACGATCCTATATATTGCCCCGTTCTACAATTGATTTCGCGAATATGATCCTCAAAGTCCTGCCTTCCGAGATACGTCGGGATTCTGATAAGTCCTACTACCTCATTCGCTAGTCCCTCCTACATAAATTTTACCAATAGTCTAAATCTACCCTGCAGCCTACGTTCCTCTAACGATGTCCATTTCAGATTTTCTATTAATGATGTTACGCTTTGTTTACTATCGTAATTCCTCCCTACAAATCTAGCTACCCTGCGCTTTGAGAGTCCCTTTGCATAGGGATCCCACACAGCTGAAGCATATTCGACCTGCGGTCGAACCAAGCATAAATATCATAATTATTTCACTTTTTCGGAGCTATTTCGAACTATTCTCCATATAAAGGCCAGCTTTTTGTTAGCGGCACCTATCAATCGGCGAATGTGGGTGTCCCACGAGAGATCACCATGGATCGTGACTCCGAGATATTTAATCGAGTCTGAAACTGGAGTCTCTACTCCGTCCAACGAATAATTAACATCCAACTAGACATTATTGGTTCTCCAGAAATTGATGACGCAGCTTTTCTTTTGGTTGATCTCTAAGTGCCATTCCTTACACCATGCAGAAATAGCTTCTAGATCATTTTGGAGATACTGATGGTCTTCCGGATTGGTTATTTCTCTATAAATGACGGTGTCGTCCACGAAAAGCCTAATTTTACTTCTGATTACTTAGCTGATATCGTTTATATAAATTATAAATAATAACGGACACTACCCTGCGGAACGCCAGAGACAACCTCCAATAAGTTCAAAGATCTATGATTTAAAAATTTCCGGATCCAACTAACGATTTTAGAATTAACGCCTCAGGTTTCTAATTTCGTTATTAACTTCCTGTGAGGTACCTTATTAAAGGCTTTCCTAAAATCTAAGAAGATGGCATCGACCTGCGTATTATTTTCTCCGCTTCTCAGTATACAATTCATAAAAAGACCGAGCTGAGTATCACAAGACCTACCTTTCCTGAAGCCGTGATTGACAATCATCTAACAATGAATTACTATCAAGAAATCGCATTATGTTGCTAACGAGTATATTCTCGGGAATCTTACATGATATCGAAGTTAAGGAAATCGGTCTGTAATTTTCTGGGTTTTACTTGTCGCCGCCCTTATGAATTGGTGTAACGTGCGCTAACCTCCAGTCGTTAGGGGCCTCTGCGCGGGAAATGGATTTCTCGAAGAATATCCGAGGAAAAGGTGCTATTTCTTCAGCTAATTCTTTAAAACGCGAGCAGGAACTTCTTCGGGGCCAGTGGTTCAGTTAGTTCTGATGGAATTTAATTGCCTTGCCATAAGATTTTACTCAAATCCGCAATGGATTCTCTAAGACGAATACATATGGGTAAATAAAGATTTGTTATTGTTATCCGCCTTTGTTTTCCGAACATCACTTTCACTACCGAGTTGGGCGTGGGCTTTAGCGACACAAAGAGAAGCAATAGCCTTGAGCGGGGGCGCGGCGCCAACGCTCCTAAGCGGCAGTTCCCGACCTGGTGTGAGCGAGTATCGCCTTGCTCTTTGTCAGCGATTTAATTCTTTAACTTGTTTTCTTTCTAAACGTACTAAAGAACATTTTTAATCACTTTGAAGTCGGTTTGATTTTCTTTGATCCTATTTTTTGCGAAAAATATATTAGTTTCGCTCGATATTATGGAATATAATTTGGCGCCCGCCGCATTGGGAAGGTTGGGTTGGGTGCCGGGAGCGCTATTGCAAAACAGAGCTAAGCGAGGATTACCTGCGTTTAAGATTTTAATGTAAGCAGGTGGAAGGCATTGCAGACGAGACGAGAATGAAGCGCCGTTGATATACGAAACTACGAATGTTTAATATTCGGAACTCGCAGGATAGATTTTCATAGATCTTTTATTAAAATGCTATAATCACTGGCGCGTTGAAGTTTCGACAATAGATTTTGGTCATTTAGTGCAAAAGTCTGTTTTACTCCCGTGCGGTTTGAGACCTCCGGTGTAGGATGGACTATTGCTTTCTTCTGCCATATCGTTTTCTCGAGAGATTCGTCTTAGGCGCGAGGCCCCCCTGACCTTGACGAAGCGAGGTGGCGTCTTGAGGCGGCATCCGTGATGAGCAGGTGAGCCAGCACATGCGTCTGGAATCTAAGAGGGGGACTGCGGAGAAGAAGTGCATCGGGAAGGAGACCGGCTTAGGTCTCAATTTGAGTGAAGAGCACGGGTGGACGAACTGCGGCCCCTTTGGGAGGGATCCGGGCTGCAAGCGCAGTATTTTTACGGGCGACGAATGTGCAACGCAAAAAAAGAGGCGAGAAGTTTAGCTATTTTTTCCCCTTCGGAATGTGGTAAAGAAGTTTTTCTCGCTTAATAAAGGAAAATATTTTTAGACGTGACTTACACGTGGAGTCAGACCCCGATTTAGCGCCGCCGTGCGAAATTGGCGTTAAAGCGGGGGTGACGGTGGAAGTTCTGTTCTCAACAATTCATGGGCGGTATGCGGAGGATGCACTATATGCGAGAGGACGCTAAATCGAGGGTTGACTTTATTCGGTTACGCATAAACCCTTCTTAACATCCGACTTTAAAAAATTGTTGAATCCGACTTAAACTCAACTACGGCCAAACCGCGCATCATCTTACTCTCTTACTATCCGTTTTATCGAGAGATAAATCTATAATATCGGTTGCTTTATTGTTTAATAAATCTCATTAATAGTCTTATTATGATCCTTTAAATATTTTCTGCAGTATGAAGTTTTAGAGTGGAGGAGAAAGTCAACGGTGAGATTAATATGCGAAGTGATAGTGAGAAATTAAACGTCGTCGTAGTGAACTGCCGCAGCCTCCGTAGGAAAATTGCTTAGTTCGAGCATATTATTCGCAGTCCGCACGTCGACGTCGTGATAGGCACAGAAAGTTGGTTAACGGATGAGATTCAGAGTAGAGAGATATTTCCTAGAGCAGTGATTCAATCGGCGGGACGCGAAGGTCGTCAAGGTGGGACGCGAAGATTCGACGGTAATTAATGAATATCTTTTTCTCATCAAAATTACTTAAGGTTTTAAAAAGGACCATAAGGATTAATATGATTCTGGAATGCAGTTTACATAAAAATCCACTTCTTGGAAAAGATGGGGTTTGTCATTTATATTGTGGGACCAAGGCAGTTTGACAAAATGATTGGTGGTACTTAAGTATTTTGGCATAATGGTAGGTGAAACGCATGATGCAAAAGGTTGAGAACCACTGTTTTAGAGAATATCGTGTCTACAGAAAAGATCGCGCTAGTAAATAGGGCGGCGGGGATTTCATAGGTTAGCGATAAGTACGATAGCAGTGAGATTCCGATAAGTGACGACCATATCGAGAGTGTTTGGTGCAGCAGAGTTAAAGAAGGCTCCAAAAAGGTGCTCGTTTTACAGACCACCTAACGCTGGTGTATATTGTAATTTAAATCTCGAGAAGCAAATATCATTGCTTTGAATGATTAATCTAGATGGAATCATTATAGTCGGTGGTGACTTTAACTTATCCTCAATTAATTGGCAAAACCTGTCTCTGATCTAGAGGTAACGAACACGAATCTTGTGAGGCAATAATAGAAATATTCTGCGAGCCTTCTTACCTTCAATCAGTCAGAAAGCCAACGCGATCCGGAAACATACTAGATTTATATGCAACTAATGTCCCAGAAAGATTAATCAAAGTCACCATTAAAGATGGAATTAGTGATCATCTGGCCGTATATGCATAGTATAGGTTGAAAATCGAGAGGCACACTAAGCATCAAGGAATGTTTTATATATTCTCTAAGGGAGATTTTTCAAGCTTCAAGTCGCGCCTACGAGAAATACTACCTCGCTTCCGTGATATGACCGAACGATCAGGCGCTGAGTCTTCATGGGCATTATTCAAGAATACAATGCTAGAGAGCATCGATAAGTACATTCCAATTAAAATGAAGATCAAAAACAAAGAGCCACGTTGGTAGAACAAGAAAGTTAGGAGTGCGCTTAGACGTCCGAGAATAAGCCACGCGAAATAAGAAATATGCCGTCTACATCATCCGACGAGTATAGAGCAGCTATAGTTGAGACGTATAAGAATTCCCGCACTAAAGCGAGAAATAATATGCGCGAGGTTTTTAATAACTTCAGAAAGGTGTTATTTGAAGGAGGTCCCTAAAGCGTTTTGGTCCTATTGTGAGAAGTACAAGGTAGAGGCCCTACCATACCTTCCCTGCGAAATGACTCGGGAGCCGTTAAACATCATAGCGTAGATAAAGCCAGCCTGTTATGCGGTCATTTTGTAAAAGCATTTACAGCCGTAAACGATCAATGTGTATCTTATGCACCCGCTATGAGCGACCTGATGGACTATGTAGTATTTTCTATGGATAGAATAGCAAGGCACTTAATTTCCATCCGACTGGCCCCGGAGAAATTCCTGCTCGCGTTTTAAAGGAATTAGCTTATGAAATAGCACCTTCTCTGCGGATAATATTCGAAAAATACATTTCCCGCGGAGAGGTCCCTAACGACTGGAAGTTAGCGCACGTTACCCCCAATTCATAAGGGCGGCGACAAGTAAAACCCAGAAAATTACAGGCCAATTTCCTTAACTTCGACATCGTGTAAGATTCCCGAGAATATACTCGTTAGCAACATAATGCGATTTCTTGATAGTAATTCATTGTTAGATGATTGTCAATCACGGCTTCAGGAAAGGTAGGTCTTGTGATACTCAGTTCGGTCTTTTTATGAATTGTATACTGAGAAGCGGAGAAAATAATACGCAGGTCGATGCCATCTTCTTAGATTTTAGGAAAGCCTTTAATAAGGTACCTCACAGGAAGTTAATAACGAAATTAGAAACCTGAGGCGTTAATTCTAAAATCGTTAGTTGGATCCGGAAATTTTTAAATCATAGATCTTTGAACTTATTGGAGGTTGTCTCTGGCGTTCCGCAGGGTAGTGTCCGTTATTATTTATAATTTATATAAACGATATCAGCTAAGTAGTCAGAAGTAAAATTAGGCTTTTCGCGGACGACAACGTCATTTATAGAGAAATAACCAATCCGGAAGACCATCAGTATCTCCAAAATGATCTAGAAGCTATTTCTGCATGGTGTCAGGAATGGCACTTAGAGATCAACCAAAAGAAAAGCTGCGCCATCAATTTCTGGAGAACCAATAATGTCTAGTTGGATGTTAATTATTCGTTGGGCGGAGTAGAGACTCCAGTTTCAGACTCGATCCATGGTGATCTCTCGTGGGACAACCACATTCGCCGATTGATAGGTGCCGCTAACAAAAAGCTGGCCTTTATATGGAGAATAGTTCGAAATAGCTCCGAAAAAGTGAAATAATTATGATATTTATGCTTGGTTTGACCGCAGGTCGAATATGCTTCAGCTATGTGGGTGCAGGGCAGCTAGATTTGTAGGGAGGAATTACGATAGTAAACAAAGCATAACATCATTAATAAAAATTCTGAAATGGACATCGTTAGAGGATCGTAGGCTGCATGGTAGATTTAAAGTACTGGTAAAATTTATGTCGTAGTGAATAGTGAATGAGGTAGTAGGACTTATCAGTATCCCGACATATCTCGGAACGCAAGACAATGAGGATAAGATTCGCGATATTGATTGTAGAACGGGGCAATATAGAGGATCGTTTTTCCCTTGGTCGACAAGAGAACAAAACAGGAAAAGTTAAGATAGAAAAACTAGGAACATTTGGCGCACTGCAACCCCTGCCATCCACCAAAAAGTTGACTTGCAGGGTGTTATGTAGACGTAGATGAAGTTCTTTATTGTTGAGCATCTGCTTTTTTCCGATTAAAAACATATTTCTTTTTTAATTCGGCACCGATATGAATTTAGTCTTAAAAAATAAGAGTTTCTATTTGAATTATAACGAATTTAAAAATGCAAATTTATGAAACTCTGTACAGATTTCCATGTTTTTCTTATGGAGTGTCGAAATGGAACTTTGGTGTCAAGAATACCCATTAAAAATTAAAAAATTTGGAATTTTCGATTTTTCTTGTTGGTTGTACCTAATAATCTATCATCCTCCCAAATTTCAGATCCGTGGCATATTTAGAAGTATCTTAGGTTTTATATAATATATATATATATATATATATATATATATATATATATATATATATCCTATATCATCCTCCGTGTGAAGCATCTATTTATAATACATGTATTATCAAATGAAATTGCTGAAACGCGTACCAAAATTTGATAGAATAAAATGTAACACGAATGTCGATTATGTGCAAAATTTATTTATAATAATGTAAATAAACAAAATAGAGGTTTCATTTTATATCGAGTAAGCTAGTGGTCGATTGCATAGAAGCACAATCACCTTTGAGTTGGGCGAAATGATAAAAAAAATCGAGCGACGAAATACTTAGCCGAAATTCCCCCGGGAGCATTATTGGCAGAAATTATTATTATTTTCTTCCGTCAGGTTTTTTCTTATTGGCCATTGTGAGATAAATGGTGGCTTTCCGATTAAGATATGATACGCGGACACAATGGGAAGGTCTTAAGGCGGACTGAAGGGCTGTCACATTCCGGCAGTAATCTCCTTGTTAGATACGATGCTTAGGAGAGGTTAAGTGACCGCTTAAGTAGCCATTGCCTGAGCCATGACTTCGCGAATCCAGTAGATTCGTTGCTACCGTGACCAAAAGAATTATATTGGCCATTTTGAGTGTGGGTGAGAGAGAGGGAAAGAGAGAGAGAAAATAAGAGAAAGGGTAATTTTCGAACGAGATGGCCGCCGAATGGCTATAGCGATTTGTATTTGCTATCTGAAAAATTCCAATAACAAAGGCGAACATCGGAATGCTGAATGCCTTGAACGAAAAGGCAGTATTGATATTTTCGTGGAAGGGAAACGTTTATCACGAAAGGCGAAAAAAAAAGACTGCCTCGAAGTGCAATACGGTTCCACTACGCGGCTCAAAAAAGTTATCTTTTGCCTTTCGAACTTGAGTTATCGAGCCGGAAAGTAAAACAATTTTCGTGATGCCAGGGGACACAAATTTACATTGAAACATCGAAGTAAATATTTCATAGGGTTTATAGGAATTTTTCTTTAAATACGTTCATGTTACATCCGAAGAGTGTTTTTTAGAGGACAAATGTTTCATTGCTCGGATATGAAAATTTTGAAGGAAATATTCTGTCAGGTAATCCGTGGATATTTCCGTAAATTTTGAAGTGTATTGCTGACGTGAAATCTGGTGAAGTACTGCCTTCATAAGACGCGCACAGCGGACGTCAAGGACATGGAAACTCAGCTAAACGATTCGTCAAAAAAAGTGCTAAAACAAATTAAACTTTTCAAAGTTTGACGAAGCAATCGTCTGCTAGCTTCTCTTTATCCCAGAGTTTCTCATCGGTTTCAAGCACTAAGAACGCGTTTTGCTTACAATTAGATATCGAAAGTTTCGTGGAAGTCGTTTTGAGAAGAAGTGCAGAGGTGGAGATATCCAACCTCATGACTGACCTTTCGGTTGTTGGAGTTTGGAGGTCGAGGTAAAGACTCTAAACTGGTGGAAATGGAAAGAGACAGGTAGAGAGAGAGAGAGGGAAAAAGGGGTTAGAGGACCCGAAAGAGTCTATTTCGCGCAAATCCATGTTTGAATTATTTGAAATAAGGACATAGTGAGATATCGAGGGAAAAATGCGCTCCGAGGAATTTAGGGATAAATCGATTTCGAAACCTCGTCGTATCTTTCTAAAGCCGAGAGATATTTGTCAGGGGGCTTTTGGTATCGTGAAATAGTTAAGAAAGAAAAGCTGATGAGGCGACCTTGGGAAGAAATCGTTTGGTTAAAAGCAGGTAGACGGCGACCTCGCGGCGGCAGGTTTACCACCAACAAAAAAATACATCCGCTAATACGTTGTAAAACATCCTCCAGATTTAGACTAAAATAAGCTAAGGCTCTGTTACAAAAATCAACGAAATAAATAAATTTTAGAATTATAATTTATTATTGAATTAATAATTTTATTTTCACAGACGTGAAAGAATCTCTTTAGAGTAAAAATTCTTAAAAGAGAAGAGAAAAGAAGAAAGAAAAAAGAACGGATTTTGAAAAAGAAGATTAAAACAATTGAAACTAACCTCTTGGATATATGTAAGTGCTACGCCGATTCTAAATTTCGTACGTTTTCAATTTCAATATAGTAATAGATTCAGGAGGAATATGCCAAATTTGGAGGATAGATTTCTCAACTTATTTTGAGTAAAAAAGTTCCTATAAACATAGGTCCGATTTGGAAAGGTTAAGGAGTAATGACTCTTTTAAAATAAGACAATTTCAATGTAGATTGGAGGCTTCAGGTAATAGACTCTTGGCAACACTGTGAATTGTTGCCTTCCAAGGGTCTATTTACTAAAATGTAAAGCAGCGACATGCTAAAAATCTCACAACAACGTAAAACAGACAACAATGCAGTATTTGCCAACAGTCTATTGCCTTTAGCCTTGCCTTCTTTTAAAACAGCCATAACTCCTTAACATTTTCGAATCGGACCCATGTTTATAGGAATATTTTTACTGAAAATCATTTGATTAATCGATTCTCCAAGTTTGGCACATTCCTCTTGAATCACTCTGTATAGCGATGGTAACAAAATATTATTTAACAATTACAAATGAAGTACTAACCTGTTAAAAATACTGACGTCACGTTCAATAAAGAACACCACCTTAAACGGTCGATATCTTCAAAGATAGACTGGTAGAACTGATTCCAGTAACGATTCACAAAACACTGATGCACTCTAACTAAGGATGTTGTTTCTACGATAATTCTAGTGAAACTGATGCTGAAAGAGCGTTCTCCTTATCCACAAGGGTTTTAAAACTTCTTAAAAATACATTTCCTAGAAAAAATAGCTGTCCATCTGGAGACTATTAGAGTTCCAGGGTCATTTTGCTTTACCCGTTGCGTAGAGAGAAGACAAAGACCCTTACACAACCCTTTTTTCCATTCGGTGTGGGGTACCTTCCGGTCACCATTCCGTTGAGAAATGGGACGAGAGAATGAGGGACAGAAGGACAAATGAGGACTAGTAAACGAAACGTGCTTCAGTAATTCATAAAGGGAAATGAAAGAATGGAAAATTGAACCAACCGCCAATACGTAATGTTTTGTGTCAATCATAGATTTTAAGTTCTTATAAGGACTTGGCCTCTGAGGTTGCTCGTGTCCGAGAGGAGTCGGGTTCCGATAAGCGACTTATTGTCTGCAGTATAGTCCCTAGGATTGACCGAAGATCTGAGTTTTGGAGTAGGTTTGACGGTCTGAACCTAAGGCTGTGGAATTTCTGTCGGGACTTGGGAGTGGACTTCGTCGACCTACGACCGAATATCCAATCGAGCAGGGCACCACTGGATGTATTTGGTGTTCACTGCACGCGCGAATCAGCTCAGAGAGTACCGCGTAGGATTCTTGAGCACAGTAGGGATTTTTAAGGCTAGTGAGTAGGGTAGGGTGTAGATCAGATTTGGGTAAGGGAATAATCGATGCGTTAGTAGAAAATAAGAATCACGATAGATTATGTAATGATAGAATATACTCCGAGCGTAAGGTAAATGCAGGTATTATGAGAGATAAGGTTAAAGTTGATAGTAACATGCAGTACCAATTTCGCGACAAGTCATTGATAGAATGTTCCCTAAAGGATGCGACGGGTCGCAATTCCAATTTTGATGCGATGCCAAACAATCGTGGGAGTGACTTTGGTGGGAGCGCATGTAGTTTTAGAGTGGAAAATAAAGTAAAGGGTGAGATTAATATGCGAAGTGATAGCGAGAAATTAAACGTCGTCGTACTGAACTGACGTAGCATCCGTAGGAAAATTCCTGAGTTCGAGCATATTATCCCCAGTCTGCACGCCGACATCGTAATAGACACAAGAAGTTGGTTAACGGATGAGATTCAGAGTCATGAAATATTTCCTAGAGACTATCGTGTCTATAGAAAATATCGCGCTAGTAAATAGGGCGGCGGGGATTTCATAGGTTAGCGATAAGTACGATAGCAGTGAGATTCCGATAAGTGACGACCATATCGAGAGTGTTTGGTGTCGCAGAGTTAAAGAAGGCTCCAAAAAGGTGATGTTATGCTCGTTTTACAGACCACCTAACGCTGGTGTAGATTGTAATTTAAATCTCGAGAAGCAAATATCATTGCTTTGAATGATTAATCTAGATGGAATCATTATAGTCGGTGGTGACTTTAACTTATCCTCAATTAATTGGCAAACCCTGTCTCTGATCTAGCGGTAACGAACACGAATCCTGTGAGGCAATAATAGAAATATTCTGCGAGCCTTCTCACCTTCAATCACTCAGAAAGCCAACGCGATCCGGAAACATACTAGATTTATATGCAACTAACGTACCAGAAAGATTAATCAAAGTCACCATTAATAATAAGAAATAAGCCGTCTACATCATCCGACGAGTATAGAGCAGCTATAGTTGAGATGTATAAGGATTCCCGCACTAAAGCGAGAAATAATATGCGCGAGGTTTTTAATAACTTCAGAAAGGTGTTATTTGAAGGAGGTCCCTAAAGCGTTTTGGTCCTATTGTGAGAAGTACAAGGTAGAGGCCCTACCATACCTTCCCTGCGAAATGACTCGGGAGCCGTTAAACATCATAGCGTAGATAAAGCCAGCCTGTTATGCGGTCATTTTGTAAAAGCATTTACAGCCGTAAACGATCAATGTGTATCTTATGCACCCGCTGTGAGCGACCTGATGGACTATGTAGTATTTTCTATGGATAGAATAGCAAGGCAATTAATTTCCATCAGACTGGCCCCGGAGAAATTCCTGTTCGCGTTTTAAAGGAATTAGCTTATGAAATAGCACCTTCTCTGCGGATAATATTCGAAAAATACATTTCCCGCGGAGAGGTCCCTAACGACTGGAAGTTAGCGCACGTTACCCCAATTCATAAGGGCGGCGACAAGTAAAACCCAGAAAATTACAGACCGATTTCCTTAACTTCGATATCGTGTAAGATTCCCGAGAATATACTCGTTAGCAACATAATGCGATTTTTTTATAGTAATTCATTGTTAGATGATTGTCAACATGGCTTCAGGAAAGGTAGGTCTAGTGATACTCAGTTCGGTCTTTTTGTGAATTTTATACTGAGAAGCGGAGAAAATAATACGCAGGTCGATGCCATCTTCTTAGATTTTAGGAAAGCCTTTAATAAGGTACCTCACAGGAAGTTAATAATGAAATTAGAAACCTGAGGCGTTAATTCAAAAATCGTTAGTTGGATCCGTGTTTATCTCTGTGCGTAGTTTCCCGACAAATATTAAGGAAGTTGATATTTTTCGATCCGAGGTACCAACACAGTGGTTCGTTTTCCACGGTTTCTGCTGCATTTTAACGCTTGTATATATACATGACACCATCGCATAATTACGTTTTGCAATTTCGGGGATAAATATTCCGGAAAATCTAAGCTTAACACCATTTATTTTGTATACGTCATTTGCAATTTCGGGGATAAATATTCCGGAAAATCTAAGCTTAACACCATTTATTTTGTATACGTCGATCGCTAAGACAGTTCTATTGGCAAACAACAATTAAAAATCCATATTTTTCTCTCCCATGCTCTTATATGATCTGTGTGGCATAGACTAAAATTTTTATTGAAATAGAGGAAAACATTTTCCCCAAAAACGTCCGCGGGATTATATAATTACTACTTATAGTTTCGGAGATAAAAATTCGAGGAATTTCTAAGCATAGCATTACATACAGACATACCTCCCATAACGAAATAGATTCGTTCCTAGCATCCACTTCGTCCTCGGAAACTTCGTTGCCAGAGGTAGATTTAATATGTAGTAAAAGGGGATAAGTTCCAGTACATCGTTACACATATCGTATAAGATATGTACGTCTTAAAATAATAGAAACGTATTTACAACAAATAAAAAGGCAAAAAATCATTTAATATCTCTCGCCAGGAATTTCACATGGAGCTTAAATCATTATAATTACCAACGTCTTCGCCTTAACTTCGCAACGGTGGATTGCAGACCTTACTGGGGGTTAGTAGTGCTGGGATCCCGGGTTGATGGACTTGGATCTTGGGGCTGTGGAGTAGATGATTTGTTCTTAAGGAATGCATCAAGGGTAGACTGTCTTGATTTCTTCTTTATTTCTTGAAACATCTCATGATAGCCTGCCTTCCTCGACTCAGCAAGTGAGATGGATTTTCGTTTTTCTTAGGAGCACTACCACTCGATGGTTGTTTGGCTGACATTAGGGTTACTGTTAAATTCACTTAATTAAACCCTAAAATATGAATTTAAATTCCAAGTAGTGCTTTTGAAGAACGTAAAAACACTTCGTAAAAGGCGTCTGAGAAAGTACGAAAGCAATGCTCACTGCGCGTCGAAGACTTAGAACTAAAAGCGAACGATATTTTGCTTTTATATCAGGGACTTCTTTGAAGGAAGAATTACGTAATATAATCACAAGATTCTAGAAACTGTTTGTGGCGAATAGAGCATTTGGAGACACCTGTGCATACATGCGGCGACGTATAACTAGGGTATGGATTTGTTGGGTAAAAAAAAGTTTATTCGGAGAGTAAATATCGGGTTTCAT
Organism: Tanypteryx hageni; assembly: GCA_028673005.1. Classification (NCBI taxonomy): domain Eukaryota; kingdom Metazoa; phylum Arthropoda; class Insecta; order Odonata; family Petaluridae; genus Tanypteryx; species Tanypteryx hageni. The sequence goes on along the minus strand of CM054114.1, from coordinate 155,981,109 downwards.
TATTTTCCTTTTCATTCGGGTTAAAATCTTGTATAAATGAGTGACAGATTTTTCCAAGTTTTAAAAAAGTTCAATCTGGGGCAATTTTCGGATTTTATTATTTTGCAATTCGGATAAAATGATTTTAAAATAAACATTTTGTTTAAACAATCAAAACTTTTTACTATAGCTTAAGTATGGTTGAGAGTGTGATATTTTGTGTTAAACGCCTACAGGTGGAGAGGAACACCTCGCAGGCTGCACCAATATCTTGCTTCCCGTTCAACTTCTTTTGAAAACACATTATTAGTGTAATAATTTTTATTTCGTATTGTTTTCAACTAACAGACAGACTCTTTTTAGCCTATTTTCCAGATTGGAAATAGGATTATAGTTTTGTCGTTGTGTCTGTCTGTCTCTCTGCCCATCTGTCTGTCTGCTCGTCCCCCCGATTAACATTTGAACCAATAGACAGATTTTTATGAAACTTGGTGGAAATCTCTCACTACATGGGCCGAACTCCCGAGGATAGTTTTTGTTGCGAAGATTGAAGTCCCGGGTTCGATTCCAGGAACTATCCTTTCCATTTGATTTACATGGGAAATCTGAAATCCATCGTGCAGGGTAATTTTCTCTTGCACATTAAAATATCTTAGAATTGTAATATCGGAGCGAGTTTTGTAACTATTCTCTGTGAAAAGGAATGAAGATTCTAATTTTGCTTATCGATTGTATTTCTTAGAATTTTGCGTAAATGCTGGCGATTTTGCAGATTTTTTTCGCTCATTACGAGTGTTGCCAGAGGAACAACTATTTCTGGACTCACAAGGAGAGGACACGGTAGTGGGACCACGGATTTTTATTAAACTTGGTAAGTAGCTCTGAATTCCAGGATCACTGCAAACCCCCCTTTTGAGCGTATACGGGTGATAGTTTTTCCAAAAATCGCGATTAAATATTGCAATTTCACGTCAACTCGTATAAATTTCTGAATGTACGCATAATTCATCAAGTAATTGTTGGCAGTGAGCGTACAGTCCGCAAACGTGACGACGGTGAGGACGTCAGTTCTATTCTCTCTTGGGTAACTTTTTTCTTTCATTCCTCCTCCTTTTACAAGTCCTTTTTCGTATTTCGCATCAAAATTTAACTGGGCAGTCACATTCATATTTTTTTTCTATGTTGTTAGGTCGTTCAAAGCACGATTGTTTCAACAAAGTTAAATTATTAAATCGCATATTCTTTATTGGACTCGGCACACGCTACACTCTATAGCTAGCTATATTGATGCTTATGACATGGAAAGGATCCCTGAAATTATTTTTGCGAAGACTTATTTTAAATTCCGCTTGAAATCTAGCCTCGTCTCCTTTTCGTCCCAAAGTAAATGCCCCACCCCTTCCTGATTATTTACGCGAGATTATAAAACGTCGCTACTTTTTTCGCCGCCAATGGCAAACATTTCATAGTCTTTATGACAAACCGGGCTTCACCCGCGCCAACCATATAATAAAACGCAAAATTCGTAAATATCGCGCCAAATTATGGCACGACAAAATAGATTCACTAGATACCTCGGACAATTCCATTTGGAAAATTATCAAATCTCTAACCAAACTCAAATTTATTTTATTATATGTAATGTGGTGGCCCTGCTTTTTATATCTCTACTAAACAAATTGATTTGGTTATACTATGTTGTTCGCCTCCTTCATACAAGATTTCGTTGATTTCAGTTCAGCCAATTTCTTTCAAATGCATAATTACTGAAATTAGAAATAATTTGGTTCGAAGGCTTCTACGGCGTGATGTTGACATAAGGGTGGTTTCCGGGTTGCTGCCGTGTAGATCCATTTCTTCAGCGAAGAAGCCGACTGGAACGCCGGCGAAATATTGTCCAGCGAAATGGATATACACGGCAGCAACCCGGAAACCACCCTTATTAGAAACAATTTACCTACGATCTTCGGACCTAAACCGTTTTAAAGAAAAATAGATAACGTTTCTTATTCTTATCGTTACACTTTGCTTACGGCATAAAATCGCTCAAGTTCTACGTTTAAATTATATTTATTGGAAAATTTTAAGTTTTTTAACGATATGTGGTCTTGCCGACCGTGTCGTTGTTAATCCTCGAGATTGTATTGTCGCCTTAATCCTTATACAATATTCGTAAGGAAATCGTGCTTTGAATGCTTTAATACGAGAAAGCGAGAAGGCGAGAGAGGAAAAAAGTAAGGAGGAGAGAGATGGACAAAATTAAATGTTCCATAAATTAAAAATAATTTTGGGCGTATAAGAATTTTATAGCGTAATGCATTTCTTTGGCATGCAATTTTTATTCGCCCAAAACTATTTTTACGCTCTCAAACACTCAATTATGTGAATTTTATATTAATTGCTTACTTTTTACTGCATTTAAAAGTTGGTTTCATTAATTTTTATTTCAATTTTCACTTAATACTTAATTCACGCATACCCTTCATATTTGACCGGAAATTACACTAGTACATATATACATATACATATATACATATATATATATTACAATTAAGTACATAGATATATAGTCACTCAATGAGATGGGTGGTGCTGTTTCGCAGATGTCAGAGTTTAAATGTCTGGTTGAAGCGGTGATATTATAAACCTTAAATCTGGTTCCACATCCAGCCTGTTTCTGTACTTTGATTTCAGCGCAACAGTCGCAGAAAATACATAGGTTTAGAGCGGAGCAGAGCAGCCGAGTGCCGCATGCAAACAGCTGATCGGCCGTAGCAGTGATAGAAGTGACTGTTTCGGTGGTTTGACTAACTAATATGGAATGTTGGAATTATAAAATTGTTGCGTGAAAACAGGGCATCGAACCGGGATCGAACCGAAAACCGAAACCGAAAAAACCGTTATTTTAGCAGGAGTGAAACCGAACCCGAACTGAAATCAAATATTTTTCTGAACCCAAACCGAAAACCGTTATTTATTTCGTTCCATTTCATCGGTTCGCATAAACAGTGGGAGAGGAATAAAGGGATTTCCTTTTGTTTTAATATGAGTCTTTTTTGAAAGCCCCACTTTTCAACATTGAATAAGACAAAGGCTTATGGTTTTTTTGAAAATACATGCTCCTAATCCTTTGGAGAGATGCATCTTTGTGATAATATCTGTATGTTCACTGGTGAGATTTCCATGGGTATTTATACATAGAGTGAGGGTCAAGGATATTTCCTGCTGAGATTTCCCAGGACCCTGTTAAACGAGACTAGTGGAAAGGAACTTAGTGGTACTTTGAAGATAGCCGCTAATCGTCTTGGTACCCTCCCCCGAGCCTACCTCGTAGAGTGTTCCGGATAAAAATGTTTCAAGATTATTAACTTGGTTTTTGCTTATAGCTGGAGGTATTGTCCCCATAAAACTGTCATCCCTTCTCCATATGCATTGAACTCCTATATTCTGGTAGTCTTTCTCTAAAACTTATCCAGGAAGGATCGCTCGGCAGTCGTGCTTTTGGGACTTCTTACTCCTGTTAAATGTTCTTTGTCATCTTAAGAAAATTTATGTAATTATATATTGTATGGTATTTGTAATATTAACATCTAGATTTTAGTATTTTAAAATAGTTAAGTAGGTCGTATTTGACTCTCTATGAATTACATTCTACATTCAAATGTGAATTAATATTATTGTATCTGTTCAATTACGTGCATGAGTAATGTCGGAGTAAGTTGATTATGATAATGAGAGTATCTGCTTATATTGGAATCTGGAATATTAGAAGTGTAAACCAAATAAATGTTGAAAAACTTCAAAGTCGGAGCAAAAAAACCGGTTCGAAAAGGTTCAATGGTGGTTGCTGGAGCGAAACCGGAACCGAACCGAATTTTTTTGTTTTATTTGAACCGGAACGAAAACCGGAGCGAAAAAGATTTCTGTTCGATGCCATGCGCGAAAATAACGGTCTATCGAGTTTTCCAAGAGACTCGATCCTAAAAGAACAATTTTTAGTCAGACTGTGTTGAAATGTAAAACAACTGAAGAAATTGAAAGCAATTCATAATAATTTAAAATTATTTCCAAAATAAAATAACTAAATAAAAAGTATTTTAAAAGATCTACCTTTAGATTCTCGACCAGTGGTCTTAACCTTCCCGACGCCACGGACCACTTTCAATGAAACAGATGTCCGCGGACCACCAAACATCTGTAGAACCTTATAATGCCAATAAGACAATAAATATAATTGGTAAATTACTAAAAAACTTTCTCAGAATACCCTAAAATTATTTTCAGTTTTATTATATTGATCTCTAATCAATTGAAGTGGACCACCCGACAAAAGCTCGCGGACCACAGGTTATTAAACACCGTTCTAGACAAATCTCCCGTCTCCCCTGGTAACCCGTAGCGCCTCCCACTTTGAGAACCTCTACTCTACGGTCATCTAGCGAGTCGCGGAGAGAAACAAGCTCCTGCTTGGCGCGTCAAATTCTAAGATGCCTGGTTCTCAGCGGCGGAAATATCAGGAAATCAAGCGCCGATTGGAGAAGGAAGACTTGCTGCGAAGTTATGTGAATTCGCCGATTTCTAGAAATAACATCGCGGCCTCTCTGGAATACATTCGCGGCCCACAATTTGGGAATCACTGGTTTAATACATACGCGCGTTATTTTTGCCGCACAAATACGCGTGATCAATGCAATATTCCGTTCGAATGTATTTCTAGTATTTAAAAACGCTAAATTATGAAATTTGGGAACACAAAGAGCTACATATTCGCGATGACTTTAAAACTATTAAAGCCAATATAAGTATTAAATAAATGATTAAATGGAAAGTAGGCATTATAAGTTCCGTTTGAATCATTTTGTTTTAATATAATACTTCATCATCACTACCTGTCATTTTTATGAACAATACTGCATGTTTCAATGATAAAATGTCAAATTAGTAAAAATCAAAAGTTTCAAATCTGAGGATTCATTCTTATTATGTAAAAAAGTTAATTATCTGTATTTAATTTACAGTATAAAAACTCGAATTAGACTTTTGTAATTCAATCGGCGATCTTAAATGCGGAAATAACGTTCAAGTTGTGCATATTAATAAGATTTTAATTATACTACAATAGACTTGGAATGTTTTTGCGCATTCAAAACTCATCTTTGGCCCAATTTGATATAGAATCGATTTTTATCAGCAGCATAATTAAACTTCATTCTCTTTCTTGCGCGCATTCATGTGGCGAATTACTCTCTCGATTATATTTTACTTTAAAATGGAAATTTAAAATAGTTTATCTAACGGGTCAATCAAAAAGATAAAAAGAATAGAAAAGGTGGTTTTATCACGAACGATCCGGCCCATCTGCAATGAGACTAAAAAAATTCGTCTAAATTTATCGAGTAGCTTATTTTATCATAATCATTGCCACTTAACTGTACGTATTTTAATCACGTAGCGACGGATTTAAAAATAAAGTTGAACTTCCCATTATATAAATTGATGACATATCACTTGTTTAATTACAATCAAGCGGTCATGATTATCAGAAATGTCTCATCAGTCTTGGGTTGATAGGTTAATAATTTCTGCCGTGACATTCTTTTTTTACTTCCCTTCTTTACTTAAGCGCGTTCTTTTAACTGTCCAGCGGCTGTAACTGAGATGCCACAGGACTACGCAAGAAAACACAGCAATAAGAAGAATGCCATCCCAACAGAAGTTTCGTCTCGTTTCTTCAATTTACAAAATGAATTGTATCATTTTGATTGTTCTGTTGCGCATTTCGGTGTTAATTTTTAATTTCCATTCTTATTAATTGATTTAAACTCGACGCAATTAAATCTTCACCTTTTGGGCGAAAATGCACCAGCGCTCCGATCAGCAGTGTCCTAGAGGTTTTTCACCTCGTCTCTTAGAGAAGAGAGACTTTCTTCCCTGTTGTGACGAAACGTCCTCTTGCACGAAATTTTGATGAAACAATTCCGTAATTTGGAAAAAATAAACGTTTTAACGACATTGACAGTGACTCTCACGGAGCAGGAAGTGTTTTCGAATCATCAAAGGTTGTAAACCCAAAATGTCTTTGAATGGGAGCTCGAGGATGTTTCCGAGTAGAGAGTTGAAGCTGAGTGAACAACAGGAGACATGCGCTATGAGAACCATCCAAATCTTTTTAGACAAATCATGTAAGGAGGCTAAAAACGAGGAAATGACCTTATGTGATTTGGCTGAATTTAGGGAAGATGATCTGGTCGACTGGACTGGTGGTTGTGAATTATAACCATGTAGGTACAGTGATTTGTTTCTCTTAAGTTAATATCAATTAAGTCAGAGATCGTTACTAGGCATGACGAATTCCCCTTACCCAGCATAAATCTGTATAAAAGAATCTAAAATAATTAAATTAGCCCTTGCATAGACACAAAATTTTAATGCAGAAGTAATCCAAAAAATGTAACGAATCTAAATTAGTGATGCATATTTAGTCATCGCTTTTCTCAATTTCGTCTTATCAACGCAATCAGGGCGGCTGCCCGGGGCGCCAAAGTTTCGAGGGCCGCTAACCCGATCATTTGTCTATGCATCACTTGCAAGTGAATAAACATTGGATACCAATTTAAATCGAGGAACAGGCTAGAATCTTGATGGCATTCCTTTTAATTATTCATTATCGATAAGTTTTACAGAGCGATGAACGAATAAAAATATACTTTGAAAATATCTCAACAAACATTAACGGAGGCTGGCGCAGGAATGCTATCTCGTCCGGGACGCTGAAATTCATTGGTTGATGTATCGTAAACGTATAAAATCTAACACGAAAGTATTTCATGGTATGGATTTAATACTTTTGACGCGCTTGGCATAGGAAGCGGAAAAATTAGATTGCTTTAGCTCCGAGGACGGGAAAACTCGTCGAATGACTAACGCTAGGTGTCGGCGGGGCGATAAAAGTTGAAATTTTCGCTGTGATAAATGGCGCGTAGGAAATTCGTGTCAAGGTGAGTGAGACTCCAGAATCTTGTTTCGACGAATACTTGATTCGGACTTGGGCGAAAAATATTTGAGGACCGCGGCGAAACAACACTTGCTATAGGGACAGCGGATCTTGTCGCATCGGAGGGTCGACCGGGTAATTGACCAAGTTTCGTGCGCCTGCCCTACGGCAGGTGATTTAAAAAAATAAATACGGGTATCACACTTTTCCTGAGTTTGGCACCCATACGAAATTGTGTGTGGACAGAACCCTTGAGATAAAAATTCGGTTGGCTTGGTTGGGCGTTAGTCGGCGTGTGTGGAGATCTTCACCTCTGTCCTCACTAGTAAACAGGTTTAGATGCCGTAGCAATACATAACGATAAAGAAATATGTTTAAATAAATTAGGCTACATCAACACAACCTGAGCGCCAACAAAATACTTAAGTATTTATTTATTAATTTGTAAAATAAGTGAAATTCTCTGCATGATCTACCATCTTGTCAGGCAACCAAAATTAAAATTTCACTTTCACTCATTTTATTTTCATTTCACTTTCCATCTTCTCTCACAATTTCCTCGAGCACGTATCATTGTATTTCTTAATGCTTTATCGTTAATCACCGAGATAGCCGATCTTACATTTCATTGGGGATAGATTCGAGCGCTTTGTCTAACAGTCATGCATTCGCGTTTTCTTTTTTGCTTAGGTCTTCCTCGTATCACAGGAATTGCTATCGCATGCTCGCAAAAACCGGGAAAAAATCCTCTCCGCGCATTGGGAAAGTGAGATATTTCCGTAGAACACGACAGACCGAAATTATCTAACTCGACGCGATATTTTCAATTAAGCTCTTCCCCGGAGGATGATACAATTTCACCGGTCGCGCGCTTTTTTTCGTCACACAACATCAAACTCACCCCCGATCGATCCGGAGATCGTGACGGAGAGGCTTACATATTTTTAATAATCTCGGTCCCAAATCTGGCGTCGTGCGCTCTAAGGACCATGACCACGGAGAATGAGGCAAGAGAGCAGTCCTCTCCGGAACCTCCGGATCCTCATCGCCACTCCGACCTCTCATTCAAATTTCTCCCTCACGCACGCCCGGAAAAAACCCCACACTCCTCTTGCGCACGCCTCTCGTCTTTTTGCCCAATCCATGGGATCACTAGGCGAAGGGAAGGGGGAGGCGGAGAGATAAAGGGTGGGGAAGAAAGGCAGAGGGAGATGTTTGCCTAAAATCCTCCGAGAACCTGTTTTCCCACGACAGACTTACTTGATATAAGATACGGCACGAACGCGAGACCCAGTCTACTATCCGTCGTTCGAGGGGTGCATAGGATCACGCCTGCCGCTTCTTTATCCGTGCAGATTTTCCGAGGAGAGGAAGAGACCACACGCGCCGCCGCAGAAGAAAGGGAAATTCGTCTTTTAAACCTTCAACGGCCGCCGTCGCCGGAGTGGAACGAGGGACTGAAAATGGTGGGTACGGAGATTCGAACGCCACGGGAATACGCGAGAGAGCGAGTTAATTAAGGAGCGAGGAGGCGGCAGGAGTCCCCCGCGAAGGATCCGGTTTATCCGGACGGGTTCTAAATCGAAATTGGCGTTTGCATCCGGAAAAATCGATGGAAACATTGCAGTGTATGCGGAATCGCATGCGTGACTTTTTCCGTCTTGGTGCCGGGAATTGTTTTCCACAGAGCGCGTGTATAGCACTGTGAGAAAGGTCGATACCTCTAAAATAAACATCTCCCGAGTCTGGATTGTTATCGATTTGAAGAAATTTAATCACGAATAAAAATGCAGCTGGGATTGTTTTTAGTTTATGAAAACCTTAAAATCAAGACCGCACGGAAAGATGTGTTCTAATGTGAAATTTTTCTATTCAAATCATAGATTTTATATTTGAAGTCGTGTGGGAGAAAGTTTATTAGTTTTTTAGCGCAAACGTGAAGAACGATAGATTTTTTTGTAAAATAAGAATGTACGTAAATTACTCGTGCTATTGAGTCAACCTAAGGTGAGAACTATTATTAAAATTTACTTTCGATTTCTGACGAAGAGGTGTGTCCTGTAAAATCACGGATGATGCGATGCAAGTTCTGAAATGTAGTGATGCTTTATTATTTCATAGATATGTTGTGCGTTTCTCCAAACTATGGTCACCGTAATATTCTCATTTGACCATTCTATCCACCTTGTCTTTCCAAAACATTCGTTTATTTTCATTTGTTCATAAACAGAATTTTGTAGAGAGCATTTCAAACAGTAATAAAGGTAATCACATACATCCAGGCTCAAAGCAGGTTTCAAACCTTAGAATTTGCAGGCAAACAAGGTCGTCAAAGGCAACAGCGTCTAAAGTGGAAACTGTGATCAAATAGCTGAGTTTGATGTTTTTGTAATACTTCTAATCTCTCTAACACGTTTCATTAATATAAACAAATCCTTTAACAAATCCAATAAATACCGAATATTTAGAGTAAAATATTAGGAATGACTTAGCGTACAGCGCACGTATGTTAAATATTTAAATTTATGCAAGCTAAATGCTTTCATCACGATACGATGTCTGCAGGACAACTAGTATATAATGAGCAGAAATGACCGAGATATACAGTGTCAGAGTCACTTGACTCAAGAGTGGAGAGATGAAAAATCGTTTGATGAATCGAATACAATAATTCAATCGTAATGTTAAATAAAATCTCCGGTAGCTCGTGTTTTGTACGATTTCCTTTATTGTTTTCCAAAGCTGTTTACGATAATTTCCAGAGCTCAGGTTTTAGGACATTTCGATTCCGGGTTCCTTTTCAAGGTCCCCGATAAATGTAAATATCCTAATTTGCGGGAAAGAAATTTTCTTGGAAGCATTTTTAACACGTGTTTGCTAAAAACACGTCAGTTTCTCATCCAAGAATGCATCGCAGAGTCTGTTTTTAGCCATTGCGGAAACAATGAGATCAGCAGGATTTATTCTGTTATTCAAATTTTAAATATCATATATTTATTAGTAACTAACTAATTTAATAGTTTTATCCAAGCTAACAAATCCATAAAACTTGAAGTTAAAAATATTTTACAGTAAGCTTTATGCTCGGAAAAAAAGTAGATAATTTTTGAACCTATGTTTTCGATTAATGATAATTCTATTGCGCGTATTTTCTACGAATTTCTGTTCTGTCTCGAGAAATAAAAAACATGTGATTAAAATCAATGTAATTCGCTCCCATGCATACAGTTATTTGCACAACATATTAAATCGTGTTTTTTAAAGAAAATAATCAATAAATCATTAATTTCGGATTCTCGACATTTTTGAGATTATTCTTTTGCGATACGATTGTTCCAATCGATCAATCTCCGCTTGGCCAACACGTCTTGCCGCCATTTTTCGAACCATTCCACGAACCGTCTTCTTCCACCCGGGCGAGCGATAGTGAAGCACGTCCCGCCTTCGTCTATCCGGTTTGAGCGTCGACCTTGGCTCCGTCTTATATATTTGACCGATCTTTATGGACAAGACAACAGGTTAGGATCCACCGAGGTCAGAGTTCCTTCCCGAAAACCTCCATGTAAAGCTCGAGTCCGTCCTTTGCCATGCCCCTTTCGATGTTTATGAACAAGAGAAGAACGCATTCCGCAGATGTGGCGCTTAAAAGTTCATATGGCTGTCTGTTAAAGCTCATCTTGACGATATCGTCTGTAAAGATGTGGAATTAATACCGAATTGAGCTGAATTTATTTTCCGCGCCATGCACCATTCTCCTCTGTTCGTGATATATTTATGTCATTGCAATGCTGAAAAATTGATCAAAATGAAAACAGACCTGCATCCCGAAAGTGACCTCCATACCTCGTAATCTGGAAATCTTGTAACGGATGCGGAGTTGGTATTTATAATGATATTCGTCGGAGTTATTTTCAGGTTATATTAAGGAATTTTTCCGATTACATTTCACACCTTATATTATCTTGGCGAGTGGGTCGCTTATTCATTTCCAAATTAAGCATATTGTGTGGTATTAGCTTTAAAAGTAATCGCAAAGTTCCTATTCAAATCTCTTTCGTATGGGCGCATTTCTACATCCTCCGCGAAGCCTTGTCTCTTGTAGGATGAATAGTAAATTTTTAAACTACTTCGGTATAAGAACAATTTATGTGTAGTGCATCGAAAGATAACAAATCTATGAGTGGGTGCAGGTCGGCAACTGAACTTCGCATTCTTAGTGCCCCCGTCACTTACTTGATGCACTCTATTATGCGGCATTACTTCAACATACCACTAGATTCACTAAATCATTATAGATATAGTTACAAAAATTATATTTTATAAAACATAATGTTAAACGCGACTAAAAATTATTCGAAAACATTTTGGAGTAATGCAGACTATCATAACAAAAAAATTTCAAAGCGTCTAAACATGGTTAATGCGGATAAAGAGCTCGGAACAGAAGAAGTGCGACATCTGGCAGGCGTATGCCACCCGAAGAGCACTTTCACGACATGAGCTATCTGAAAGGCGTCGTTTTTTGCGTTTGCTTGTATATCCATGGGAACAAATCTCCTTGGGAAAAATCTCTCCTCCAGGCCTTCCAAATTCCCCTCGTGGAAAAGTAGACACGGGCCTCCTCCTTCGCCCCTCCATCATTCAGCCTCATACTATCCACTTGCATATACGAGCCTCCGTTTCCCCAACTCTTCCTCCTTTATCCCATTCTCGACACAATAAATCCCGATATTTCGAGCTTGTGGCTGTGACAGATGATATGAAGACACGCCTCTGCAACATCACTCAATGGGATTGAAAGCCCCGCTTGAGACAGGATAGTAAAAATCAAAGTAGGAAAAATTATAATCATAAAAATTCAAATTATCGCATGGGGCTATAAATGGGAAGAAGTCTTACATTTACGGAAGATCGCGTTATGGACGTTCGAATCATAGAAGCATTATGATATCCGCGTACATAAGTAAGTAAGATGCAAAACTAAGTTAGCTCTCTAGTCAAACACAGTAAGACCGACTTCTTTTAAAATCGTGGATCTGGTTAAATTATGCTTTTTTCGGAACATACTGAAATAAATTCTCTTCTTTGGCAATGACGGTCTTTTTGCAGAGAGAGATCCGTAATTATAGGTCAAACAAGATTATTTTCTCGGCATCCTGTTTTTCCAAAGCCATATCTATCACTATTATGATAAAAATTAATCTCGTATTCTCATTATCTGAGCAAGACTAAGAATTAACGCGAAATAGTTCAGGAACGGTCAGTTAGATTTCGATAAATCTTTCGCTAGATAGTTCATTTCTGCTAATAATTGTAAGTTTTTATTTATCGTAATTATTATTGATAGTAAGTTTTTATTTATATTTAAAACTTTTTATCATTATTCATTTAAGATTATTCTGAAAACGGTTTTCCCTTTAAAAAGGCTATTGGAAACCTAGTTGGTGACCAACTTACTAGTATCTAAAGTTGAATTACTCTGAACTAGCAGTATATTTTGGTTGATTTTAAGCAATATGAATGGATAAGTCAGTCTTTTAATTAATGAAACAAAAGATACTATCAAACATCTTGCTACTAATATACCAAACAGTCTTACGTTTGCCACTGAATTCTCTACTTCTGACTGCCATCTCTCATCTGTAAATAGATTAAAGACTAAATATAGAGACCCCCACATCCCTCAACACCTGGTAGACACTTTTGAAACTTTTTACGCCCATGCAAGCAGAAAGGTTATCATAATTATATTATAGAGTTTATTAATATTTAAGTATTAACTATATAAAAGTTGGTTATAAAAATACGTTTTTATATCTTCACTTGTTATATCTATTTCTTTCATATTTTTTAGCCTACTTTCCAGAATGGAAATAGATATAATTTGTCGTTGCGGCTGTCGGTCTCTCTGTCCATCTGTCCGTCTATCTGTCTGTCCGTCCGTCCCCACTATAAACTGTTAAATCAATAGACCGATTTTCATGGAGCCAAGCTCCAGAGGATAGTTTTTATTGCGAATTTTGAAAATCCCGGGCTCGATTCCAGGAACTATAATTCCCATTTGGTTTACATGGGAAATCTGAAATCCATTGTGCAGGGTAATTTTCTCTTGCACATTAAAATATCTTAGAATTGTAATATTGGTGCGAGATTTGTACTGTTTTCTGAGGAAATGAATGGAGATTATAATTTCAATCGTAGAAGTTTGCTTATCGATCGTATTTTTTCAAATTTTGCGTAAATACTGGCCTTTTTGCAGTTTTTATCACTCATTACAAGAGTGTTGCCATAGCAGCTACTATTGTTGGACTCGGATTTGGTACATTCTAATATTACATACGCGCATTATTTTTGCCGCAAAAATACGCGTGATAAATTTAATATTCCGTTCGAATGTATTTGGAAAATTTAAAACGCTAAATTATGAAATTGGGAACACAAAGAGCAATTCATCCGCGGTGATTTTAAAGCTATTAAATCAAATATAAGTAATTCCTTCACCTCATTTAATTTAAAGTGATTAATTGGAATGTAGGCATCATAAGTTCTGTTTGGATCGTCTTGTTTTATTGTTGTATACGAAGAAACGTCGAGATTCCTCAAAACACTCTGGATCCAAATGACATAACATTTCAGTCACTCATAATAGAAGTGCACTCGAAAGCACGTGTAATAGAAAAATTCGCGATGGAAAACTCTCGACAATTGATTGATGAAATTTAACATTATTGGACGTAAAAATATTCCAAGGTAAGGCTAAATAGAATATTGAAATAAGACTCGATATTGGGCCTACTAAAGAAGAAGCCAAAGGCAGTGTACTGTAAGCACTACGGAACGATAAGCCCGCTTTATCACACACTTCGAATATCATCACGAGGATTCTAAATAAATGGCGAGAGAAAAATGCCGAAAAAATGTTAAGAGAAGATCAGTTCGACCCCAGAAAAGGACGTGGAACCAGAGATGCTTTTGGTGTAGTGATCATACCAGGTAGGGCATTATCAGCATGCCGGAAGGATGAGTATCTTACAGTTGCTTTGAGAGTACGTTCCAATGTTATTTAAGGCGCCATTATACTTGAATGATAAAGTATGGGAGATTGGGTGGGGAGGGGAATAAGATGGAATTTCACTAAATTTTTCATGTTCCAATTATGTTTTGCCACCCAATTACACTAGTCTGTAGTTACCTTTCAGCACAAATTCTAATGGGAACGCCAAAGATTTCTCAACAACAAATGCGGCCCGCCATGCAAAAAAAGGCTCCGATCCCTGTTTTACAGCGAACGAACAAATGGCGAAAGGCACGCGCTCTTAATTATCGCACGCGTTTGAAAGAGTTCACTACTCACCCGATACGGACGCTTGCTCGGTAAATAAACCTTTTTCGTGTCAATATTTTAACGCTGATATAACATACGTAATCATCTAATTTCCAATGTAAATTAAGGCAATCGCGTCGGGAGCGCCTTCGCAAGGCCATCACATCGGAAGTGCCTCGTGTTTTGGGAATGTATACTCATCGGCTGGACTCTTATTTATAGATAAACAAAACTAATTGTCATACTTGAAGTGACATCAACACCAAGTTCAAGTGCATATTCAATATTTAAAAACAAGTAAGATATCCTTGCTAAAGTAAAAGGTGGAAGCACATTTTCTTAAAAGGTTTCTGGTTTGCCTCCGCCTTTAGAGAGAGGACTACCCGCAACGTTAGAATTTAGATCCTTATTAGACCTTCCTATGCGTGCAAAATTTCACTCCTCTAGTTTCAGTAGTTGGGCTACAACACCATTTCAAATTTTCGAATTTTCCGAATTTGAAACCATCTAGCGGAAAACCTATGAATTACTGTGAAAATTCAATCAGTGAGGCATTAATGGATTTATAGGAGTTATCTAATTAAAAAAATATTTTCGAAATATCTCTTAAAACAAAAAATTGATTGTCGACAGACGATCGGACAGACGGAGTGATCACATGAGCACGTTTTGGGGACCTGCTCGAATTACTGTTCTGATAAAAAATTTAAAATTGAAATTTAACGAGAAAAATCTATTCATCTTCTTAAATAATTAATAGGAGCAGAACTGCCTTTGCCGTGGGCACGCAGGAACAAGGCCAGGATTCTTTCAAAACCAAATCTAGCCGAGTTACTAAAAATAGGCAAGCACGTTCACCAAAACTGGGTGCTTAAGCGATTAAAAGCTCCCATTGGCTCCGCCCCTGGCCACGAGTACTACGTATATGATGCAGTGGCGTAACGAGACGGGGGCAGTTGCCCCCGGGCGCAAAGCTGAAGGGGCGCAAACTCATGAACCTAAAATTAAGGTTTCTGTTTATAAAAATAATATATTATATATATTATTATATATTCCGAATTAAAATGCTAGTATAGTATTCTTGGGTTTCCAACACATTCCTCAAATTAGATTTGTCTGGAAAGTTGTACAGGGAGCAAAGGAAGGGGGTCGTATCTCTGTGACTTGCACCCGGGCGAAGGAGAACCTAGCTACGCAACTAATATGATGGACTAGACGGCGGCGGTGTGAATTGCTGAATTGGTTCAGGATATCAGAAGGTGTAAATCCAAAGCATTGCCATCAATGAATATTAAAAGATTCAGATTTATTTTGACTTGATCTTAAGCCCGCCGCATCTAATTTAATTAGCCTCAGGACTAAAACATATAATTTACTGGAAATAGCATAAAATGGGATGTTTTTAAACGGGAGGTTATGTAATGAAAAACACCTCGCTAATTGCTTCCTCGGCGGGTAAATAACCCAGATTGCTTCCCCTTCAAACTGGAAGGACCTTCTAACCAACTGAAGGAGATGAGCGAGAGAGAGAGTCAAGGAAGAAAGTGTGATGTAGTGAAAGGAGAGGGTAAATGGGAGAGCGTTGAGGGGGCAGGAGGAGAGTCTCGAGGAGTGGTGAGGCAAGACCAGACGCGCACGCAAGCGAACATATCCTCAGATGCCGTCACCCGCACTACAATGAGAAATTGATACGCACGCATCACGGAAAATCCCCTTAGTTGTAAGCTGCAGCATTTCCTTTGGCTGAACTATTGTCTACCGGAGGAGCGGAAGCTCCCGTCCTAAATGTAGCATAGGCGTTTCTGTTTTGACGAAAGTTTGAGTTTTCGTAATAGGATTTTCACGGAAAATGGGATTTTTAGTCTTCGCTGATGGAAAGTGATAAAAGCAACGGAATGTTGGGGCCGTAGTCAGGGCCGTTTTAAGGGGAGGGGAGGAGGAGGGGAGGGGAGATGAGGGGAGGGGAAGGGGAGGGGAAGGGGAGAGTAGGGGATTGGCAGGGCACTCACCCCGCGCCTAGGGGGAGGGAGGAGGGGCACGCCTACAGGGCTCCGTGCTTCAAGTTAGCTTACTTACTACTACTAGAAACGTTCGTGGACTTACAGAGTTTGTTTTACAAAGTTTTTACATTATTTCAGTCATTACACATATTATTAGGTGATTTTTTACCAGCGAAGCGGTAGTAGCGTAACGCCTTATTGGCACGTTTTGTCCGTCCGTCTGTCTGTCGTAACTTTCCTCTCCTAAATCGCTGGATTGATTTTAATTAAATTACGTAGGAGTGATCCTTATTAAAATTTATCTCCAAATTGTAATTTGGACTGTATCCGCCAATTATAAATTCCACTTTATATTAACACTTAAATAAACGTATATGTACTCGTGTCTCGTTCAAAGCAACAATTAAATACAATAATTTTTCTCCCAAACTCATATGAACTGTGAGGTATCGATTAAAAAATTATTCGAATAGAAAACAACATTTACTTACCTCAAAAAAGCCCGCGAGATCACATAATAGGATTTAAAGTTTCGGAGATAAAGATTCGAGAAAATCCAAAGCAAAACACCTCATATTTTGTTTACATCGGTCGATACGACGATTCCATCGGCAAACAACAATTACAAAAATACATATTTTTCTCTTCTCTCATCTGAGACCAGCCGATTAGCCTCTGTCCTGCGTACAATGGGTATCTTAGAGGTAGTGCAATGATAGCCAGGAAGGGAGGAGAAGAAACACGGTGCCGGCATCTGCCTGCTCTTACGAAGAACACGCGGGGGGGGAGGGGGCAACTGCTTAACATCCCTCATAAGGATTCGAACCGGGTGTCGCTTTTTTAGCATATCGTACGGTGGGGCCAACACTCGAATCACTACACCACCGGTTCCCCGTTCCAAGATCTTATATGACCGTTGAGGTATATATACTTTAATTTTTTATTATTAAAATTCAGTTTTTGTAGTTTAAAATCCCACTTACTCATAAAACCCCTTATAATGAACATTTAGCACTCTTGAATATTTTTTCGGCTCGCAGACGCTTTAAATTGTTCAAATTGCAATTTGTGCTCCATTATTACTACTTTCAGAAAATAATTAGAAAAGTTGACAGTAATTCTCAGTAATGCACTTCTTATAGCAGTAAGAAGATAATATTAAAGAAAATCTACATCTACATGATTACTCGCAAGCCACCTTTTTGGTGGATGGCAAGGGGTGCAGTGCACCAAAGGTTCCTAGTTTTCCTACGTTATCTTTTCCTCATATGTTTGTTCTCTTATCGTCCTAGAGAAAAACGATCCTCTATATCGCTCCCCACCCTCCCTAAGGACTGCATAACCTTACAGAGGTGGGAGGGTTTGTGTACTCTTACGAACCAAAGAGCTATGCCGGCGGGAGATAATTCTCCTGGTAGGACCATCCAAGCCGGAAAGGTCTGAGGGGAAGAGTCAGACTAAGAAGCAGTCTTGGGGGTTTTACAACCCCCTGTGCAAGGGCAGCAGCTTGCACAGTACCTCTGTAGGTGGTGATCATGTGGATCTGAACAGCTACAGATGGGTAATCACTCTGTGAAACTGCGATGAGGAAAGCAAGGGGAAACTACCTCATTATATTTCCCATGATAGGTTGAAAAGCTGAAAATACCTCTATGGATCTTTCTGGGGTAAAATATTCCGGAGGTAAAATAGTCCCCTAATCGGATCTCCGGGTGGGGACTACCCTAGGGGATGCACAGAGGAAATGTAAGATTAATAAGAAAGCAAGTAGTGAGAAATTAAAAATAGGCACATGGAATGTTAGGACTATGAATTCAGGGGGTAAACTAGAGAACTTAAAAAGGGAAATGAGAAGGAATAATGTAGGTATAGTAGGTCTTAGTGAAGTTCGGTGGGAAGGAGAAGGCGAGATAAATTCAGACGAATTTAAGATTATTTACTCAGGAGGGGAGAAAAAGGAAAGGGGAGTGGGGATTATAATGAGAAAAGAGATAGCTGAAAGAATTAGTAAGGTAGTGACAGTTAATGATAGATTAATAGCCGTAAAACTCCAGATGGAGCCAGTGGAAATGCTTATAATTCAAGTGTATATGCCAACGACTAATGCTGGCGACGACGAAGTAGATGAAATCTATGAACAGATTATGGAGATATTGGAGGATGAGGGAAAAGGAAGGATCACCACCATAGTAATGGGAACAGTGTAGTCGAAGAGGGACAGGAAGATAACATAGTGGGAAAATATGGACTAGGGAAGAGAAATGAAAGAGGGGATAAACTTGTGGAATTCTGCCATAGAAATAGATTAATTGTAACTAATACATGGTTTAAGCATCACCAGCGAAGACTTTACACATGGAGAAGCCCAGGAGACCAGAGACGATACCAGATAGATTACATACTAGTCAATGAAAGATTTAGAAATAGCATTAAAAATGTGAAAACACTACCAGGGGCAGATATCGATTCTGACTACAACCTTTTGGTGGCAAATATACAATGTAGACTGAAGAGCGTTAAGAGAAACATAAGAGTTAACAAGAAATGGAACTTAGAGGAACTCCTTAAAAACAAGGTGGCTATCATGACTGAGCTGGAGGAAAGGTTGGGGGAGAGAGCTGAAGAAAATAGGAAGAATGTAGATGAGGAGGGGAGATTCATCCATAGCAACATTAAAGATGTAATGGAAAAGAAGGTAGGAAAGATAACGGGTGAAAGAAACAAAAAACCCTGGATCACAGCAGCCATGCTGCAAAAAATGGAAGAGCGGAGAAAGTGGAAGAACATAAACACTGAAGAAGGCCAAAGAAAGTACAAGGAGTTAAATAATGCTTTAAGAAGGGAAACAGATAAAGCAAGAGAACAGTGGATAAATGAAAAATGCGAGGAGATTGTCGAATATGAAAGAATTTGTAGAACAGACCTCATGTATAGCAAAGCAAGGGAACTATTCAAGAAAAAAGCAAAAAAGATAGGACGTAAAGGAATCATGAACAAAAGTGGTAAAATAGTATCGGAGCCAGACAATGTAAAGAATGTCTGGAAAGAATACATTGAGGTTCTGTATGACAAAGAAGGAAAGCCAAGAAATATTGAATTAAATGAAGAAGAGGATGTGGAAGAAGATCAGCTAGGACCAAGTATTCTCGAGTCTGAAGTTAAAAGAGCAATTGATGACATGAAAAGAAGGAAGGCTGTTGGGAGTGATGATATACCCGTGGATGTTCTTAAGGTTTTGGGGTCTAAAGCAGTTAAGCAACTCACAAAATTTTTTAACCAAGTATATGATACTGGCATATGGCCTGAAGATTTTTTAGATGTTGTGATGGTACCACTGGAGAAAAAGAATAATGCAAAATGTTGTAAGGATTACAGAACTATTAGTTTAATTTCTCATACAGCTAAAGTTCTAACCAGAATAATAACCAAAAGAATTGAATGTAAAACAGAAAAGGAGCTGCAAGATAATCAGTTTGGTTTTAGAAGAGGAAGGGGGACTAGAGATGCTATAGGATGTATGAGGATGATGATAGAAAGAGCGCTAGAAGTCAATAAAGGTATGTATTTTTGTTTTGTAGATTGGGAGAAAGCTTTTGACCGAGTGAAATGGGATAAAATGCTGGGTATTTTAAACAAAATAGGAATAGATTGGAAAGATAAAAGACTTCTTAAAAACCTTTACTTTGATCAAAAGATTAGAGTCAGGGTTGAAGGAGAAGAAACAGAAAGTACTTCAATAGGGAGGGGAGTGAGGCAGGGTTGTCCTATTTCACCAGCGATATTTAATATTTATCCAGAAACAATAACAGAAGAAGCGTTGATGGAAGAGAAAGGATTTAAGATAGGAGGTGAAAGTATTACCACCATTAAATACGCAGATAGGCGAAAAAGAGCTTCAGAGGATGACAGACAGACTAGTGGAGGTTGGCCAACAATATGGAATGAAGATCACTACAGAAAAAACGAAAGTCATGGTGGTTTCAAAGGAACATAAAGAATTAAATATAATGGTAAATGGCCAAAAATTGGAACAAGTAAGTAGTTTCAAATATCTCGGCAGTATTTTAGCACAGGATGGAAGTAGTACACAGGACATCAGAAGTAGGATTGCAATGGCAAAAGCAGCATTTAACGAGAAGAAGGAGCTTCTCACAAGCAAGAAAATAAATTTAGAAACAAGGAAGAAATCAGCGTAATGCTACATATGGAGCATAGCTCTTTATGGTGCAGAGACGTGGACGGTAAGGAGAAAGGAGGAAAAATATTTAGAAAGTTTTGAGACGTGGGTATGGAGAAGAATGATGAAAGTGAAATGGACAGAGAGGAAGAGAAACGAAGAAGTATTAGAAATGGTGGGAGAAGAAAGGACGCTAATAAAAACAATCAGGAAAAGAAAAGCAAATTGGAAAGGGCACATATTGAGAAGACAGTGTTTACAAAGGACGATCTTAGAAGGAAAAATTAGTGGAAGAAGAGGAAGAGGGAGAAAAAGAATAGGAATATTAGATAATATAAAGCAGGGATATAATACTTATAGAGGTATAAAAGAGGCTTCTAGGGAGAGAGAGAAATGGAGGCAGCGATTCAGTTAAAACCTGTCTTCGGATAGAAGCATGATGATGATGATGATATCGCTCCGTTCTACAATCGATCTCGCGAATCTTATTATCGCTGTTCTGCCTTCCGAGATACGTCGGGCTTCTGATAAGAGGTACTATCTCATTCGCTAGTCCCTCCGACATAAATTTTT
Source organism: Tanypteryx hageni (assembly GCA_028673005.1). NCBI lineage: Eukaryota > Metazoa > Arthropoda > Insecta > Odonata > Petaluridae > Tanypteryx > Tanypteryx hageni. The sequence continues at coordinate 155,960,062 of CM054114.1, read as the reverse complement.
CTAGTAGTTTAAATCTAGCCTGCAGCCTACGTTTCTCTAACGAACCCATATCAGATTTTCTACTAATGACGTTACGCTTTGTTTACTATCGTAATTCCTCTTTACAAATCTAGCTGCCCTGGGTTGCAGTTTTTCTATCTCGTTAGTGAGTCCCTTTTCGTAAGGATCCAACACAGCTGCCTGCGGTCGAACCAAGGATAAAATAATATAATTCTTTTACTTTTTCGGAGCTACTTTGAACTAATCTCCCTATAAAGGCCAACTTTTTGTTAGCGGCACCTATCACTCGGCGAATGTGGTTGTCCCAAGACAGAAAATAGCACAGCAGAAACCAAAACTTTGTATGACGGTATCATTCTTAAGCACAAGGCTAAAGCATACAATATTAATTTTAACAATGTGCATCGGAAACCTCAGTTAAGATTAAACTTCACATTCTTTCAATAAATGGAGTAGTGAAAAACGCCAAAATGCTAAAAATCTTGTCACAAAACTAACACTTAACTACAGAATAGTTACACAGTTAATGAAATTATGAAAAGAGTCCTACCGCAAATTATGTGTACAAGTGTGTGACACTTGGAAACCTTTTGTCTAATTATGTTATTATGTTGGACAGGAGTTTTTCTCAACCTTTTTCACCTATTTCAGTAAGAGTACGGATATAAATTTTGAAAAATAACGTTAGTTTGACGCATATAACTTGCAGCAATTTTAAGAGGGCACTTAATTTGACTGTTATGGCTCATAGGAGTACGCGACGAAAAGATTTTGGGAAACCCTGCGCTGGACCACTTAACTACGATTTATAGTTTCGGAGATAAAAATTCAATCTTTCGATATCGTTTTATACGCATTTCCTATGAAGAACGCCTTTGAAATCTCTGTGTATTCCATTTGTAGAGTATACTTTTCTTTCTTGTTGTGCATAGTCCGATCAAGGAAAAACCCTGTTATAAGCTTAAGACTTCTTCAGGGTTGATTCAGACGCAAGGTTTTGTTTAACTATGTGGCAGTTCATAACTTCTGCTTTCTCCGGGGGTGGCGTTTGCCCAGCATTCGCCCTAAGACGGAAGAGAAACCCGGCAAAACCTTCAATCAAGCAACTTATAAAAAAATTTATTAACACTCTCATTAATAATTTGTTTTGTGTGCTACTTAAAAAAAACATGGACGAAAACGATATGTCCTAGCCAAGATAAGAATTTGACTGTATCTATATTGTATGTCTCACGATTAAGGTGGTTAAATCTTTGGCGCCTCCGCCTCTCCCCTCCGTCCCACGCTCCCCCCTCCGCCCCCTCACCCTCCACCCTCTCCCCCTCTGTCCCCTCCCCTCCGCCCCCCTCCGCGTCCTCCTCCTCGGCCCCCTCCCTCCTCCCGCTACCACCCGCAAAGGGCTGCTCACGATTCGCCGTTCTATCTCGCCTTCGAACTTTCCCACTCTGTTTGTAAATTCAATCTCCTTTTAGATATTAAGAAGTTAGAGCCACGTAAACCTAAAGTTACATCAGACACTGGAAAAGTCCCCTAATTCTTTGCTACTTTGCATATCGAATATTTATGTACTCATTTATTTCTGTTTTTACCGTCTTGATAAGTTTCGTGAATTCCACTTTCGACAATTTCAGCTTAAATTATGATACTTTGTCTTATTTTTTAGAATTTGTCACGTTTCCTTATTTCTCCCTTTTTAAATGAGCACGTTTTCCATAATATTTTTCTAGATTTTTTTACTCACGCGTGTTTGTCTTAACTACGCGGACATTTATAGAACCTAGTCTTATAATTATTCTGGACTTTCACCCTGTGATTTCAAATTGTGTTGTGACCATTCCTTTTGTTTATTCATTAACATCTTCTTCTGTTGACTTTTCCTTTCAGTATTATTTTGCCCTATTCTGCTCGATAGCTCCTTTGCTTTTGATTCTTTAGAATAACATATAACTGATCGATCAAAGGCCCAAATTATAGAATTCTAGTAGGTACATTTTTTGGAATATTAAAAGCTGATAAGTTCCTTCAATTAGTTACGGAAATAAAAAGAGTAATTTAGGTTTTAATTGCTTGACGTGATAATAATCCTCACGTTCAACTACTGGTGATTTTCAGGTTATCCCGTAAATATAGATTCGTAATACGTCTCAATTTGAACACAAACGCGATGTAGAAAATGATTTGATGCATTCATTGCCACGGCGTAAAAATACAAAACAGCTGAAAAAGGAAGGATATTAAGAAAGAAGGAAATTTCGGGAAAGAGAGAAAGTAATGGCCTTTGAACGCGCAAAGTTGGGAAGAGGTTTAACCGGAGGTCTGCCAAAAATAATGATGAACTCAAAAATAAAATACGACCAACCCACAAGTGAAAGAGAGATTCTCGTTAGGCTGGTTTCCAAAGGAAACAGCCTTATGAAATGGTCATGTCTGTGTTTATGTGTCCCCCACTAACAACGTTTGCACCAATGAACCGATTTTCATGAAACTCGGTATGAGGCTCGTGCTGCCAGGGCCCACCTCAGGGATATATTTTATTTTGCGAAGATTGAAGTTCCGGGTTCGATTCCAGGAACGTTTTTCCCTATTTGATTTACATAGGAAATCCCAAATAATCTTGCAGAGATGTTTTCGTTAATACTTTACAATATCTTAAAATTCTGATATCGGAGCGAGGTTTGTCCTGTTCTAAGGGGAAAAGAATTTACATTTTAATTCTTATCGCAAAATGTTGATAATTGATGGTATTTGTAGAACTTCAACTAAAACACAGCGTTTTAAATCGCAATTATTCGGATTGTTGCCATGGAGACGATTATTACCGAACTCGGCTTGAGCATAGATGAAGTGAACAAATGGGTTATTTTCTTTTCCACTCGACTACTTTTCAGCAATGGAGAGTTGATCCAGACATATTAGTGTATGAACAGTAACATTTATCAAATTTGTTTATTTAAAAAAATGCGTGCAAAATATAATGTCAGAAAGAAATTTTGACATTGTTTTTAATATTATAAACCTGATATTGCCCTATTAATGTTTTCCAATTTTTCTCTATCACTGATAAAATATAAATTACGAATGGTATTTATGGTATTAGAATTCCTTGGAATGACTAACACATACTGGAGTATTCCCTGTCAATATAAGTAATCTATTCGGGACGTCAACTTTGGGAAACCAGCCTGCATTAGTTCTGGTTGGGATTTCTTGTACTCATCTCGATTCTCTGAGAACGTTTGACCTACATAAAAGCTCATATTGGGCATTTGGAACTCAATCTCCTTGGAAGACATCTCCGAATGAAAATTGCTTAATTCATAAGTAATATTCCTCGTATAATGATCCTGGGAATTTCGACCGGTCTTCCTCATATTAACCATATATAATTTGCTTGTTTGTGTCAAGTGTAATGCTCGACTGTGGCGCCATTCTTAAAGAGCCGTTATAAAAGAGCGGCAGAATCGAGAACTATTTACGACTGACTGTAGTGCTAATTTTAACAAAATTTCCGAGTAGATAGAAGATTGACATTTGGTAGGAATATTTGATTCTTATAATAAAAGACATTTAGGAAAAAATCTCCCAAAAAGACCCGGGTTCGATTCCAGAAGATAATTTCTATTTCCCGTAAGTTAACAAACACGTAAAAATCAATTTAGCGACGCGCAATATTTTCATTCTTTTGCTCATAGAAATGAGAAAAATTGTCCCTCGATCTTCAAACCGAGACTGTTTTAAAGATAAATGAACAAAGTTTCTTAGCCTTATCGTCGATTGTTTCCTTCAGCACACAAACGCTCGAATTTTATGTTTAAATGATTAATTTTTACAAAATTTAAAGATTTCATGAGGATTTGCCTTGACAACTATGCCATTGTCGAAATCGCGACATCATTATTATCTCAATTCTCATATGAGTAATATAAATGTGTATACGTAAATATATTCCTTCACGTCATATTATCGGGCTTTTATACTAGATTCTTATTATTTTCTCTCCTGCGTGCAATCCCTGTGAATGCTTAATGACCGGCCCGATGGAGGATATTGACCTTGGCTCTCAACGCTGCTCCGACGAGTGGGTGAGAGAGCTCGTTCCATTTTGTCCGAATTCGCTTCTCCTCTCCTCCGCGGCGTGTTATGACGCTCGAGGACGCCGTTCCACCTTTGACCACTTTTAGGACCTTCGTATACCCTTTCTCCACTTAAGAGAGGAGGCGGTTCGAGGCTTTTCGGACGGACCAAACACTCGCGCGTAGACACACACGTGTGTGCATACGTACGTGTTTACGCACTTTCTCTACACTTTAGTCCCGACTACTTTAGTAGTGCAGAATTATTAGAGAGATTAACTGTCGTTCCTTCTTTACTGTAAAATTTGCTACGTAATATCGATGAGACAAATCGCTTTAACCAAGAGAAATTTCCATTCAAACGCATTATAAATCTATTTTTTCAATATGCTGGAGTAATTCAGTTTTATCAAAGTTAAAATTGATAACGATGCATGGCCAAAATTAAAGGCAATAAATTCGTTAAAATCGTTGGTGTACGATCCTATCATTCGGGAAGAGAAGCAACCTTTCCGATAATATCATTCAGATGATATAAGAGGATATTTCAACCACTTCAAAGCAGTACTGATGGAGATCATAGAGGATGCACTATAGGGGCTAAGCAAAGCCCTCCATCGCCAAAGTTAAAAAGAGCCTATTCAATAATTTAGTTTCCACTATCGGTATGAAAAGAACAAGCGAACAAATTCATTTAATAGGTATGTAACACGCAAATTGAAATGTGTGATCTCACCGTCCCATTATACACACGTCATAAATCCTCCCTCTCTCCCTCCCTCCCCCCTCCCCTCTCTCCCTCCCCCCCTCTCTCTCTCTTTCTCTCTCTTTCAATTTCCGTTTATGGTCGCCTTAAAAGAAAAACTCCGCTCTCACTCTCGTTCAATGTCCTCCAGTCTACCCTTCCTTCTGGAACCAGTTCACCTCCCCTCTCCCTTTCACTTCCTCGCCTGCCTCTCTGTATAACATCCTCCACCATTACTCTTCGCCCGCTTCATCAAAATCCCCCATTCCCCCAACCATTCCGTAACTTCCAACTAATGTCAACTTTAGAAAATTTCAATTTTTATTGTCGACTTCGACTCGGATGCATTGGTTCTTATATTGGTTATCGTATAAAAAACTAGTTCTTTTCGTTCATTTTTTCCTTAAATACTCTTTGTGTTTCGTGAACGTCCGTGTTTATCTGACATTTTTCCCACGGGTAAAGTGGTAAAAATTATTTTAAAATTACGTTTCGCTCACCGTTTTACGCATTTTTAGTAACAAATCACAATGAAATTTCATTCTAATCCTATGGGAAAGTTAGACATGATTTACGGTAGGTGAAAACTCGAAAAACGGAATTAAATGGACGAGGAACCATTAATTTTAAAAATAATAATTAGCCTTTAATCATCTGCTAGTGCAGCGGATTATAAAAAATGTCGCGTTGGCACGAACGAAGTCTTGAAAATTGGAGTACTAAAGTACTAAAGAATTGGAAATGAATTCCCAGTCTGCAAACTTTCTGTAGGTGGTTCACGTTAATGATTAAAAGAAAAAAGAAACTGCGGTACGATAATAGACTTCAATTGGTTGTTCATGGCTATGTCCGACAATGTTAGAACATAAGAATAGTCATTATTCTTCTTTAAGTGAAATGCAATCAAAATTTACTCATACTATAATTTTATACATACTAATCGTTATTCAAAATTCATTTTTCATTTGTTATCCTTTGAAAACATTGATTTTACTATGTCTTTAAGAAGACTAAACTTCGTAATAAGCTGCGCCTTTTATTGAAATCCATTTACTAATAATATTACGCTGCCCGTTATTCATTAATTTGAATGGCAGTCATCAATTAACACATTCTTCAGATAATGTTTCTCTTAAATTCGCTTACTTTTGCGTTAAAATAAAACAGTATGAAGTTTTATGTATTATCCTCTGTACTAAAATGTCAGAAATATTATTCTCTAGTAAAAGATCAAATATAATTCTATTTTAAGTTTAAGCTTTATTAAAAACAAATATCGATAAAGTGATTTCAAAGTTTTTAAGTATTAATACGCTCTTAATTAGATATTTTGGTAATCGAGTGGTATAGCTACATTTCCAGAAGAATGCTAAAAATATCTTTCGCTCTATAAATCACAAAAAATAAACTTGTTCCCACCACAATTGAACAGAAAATATACTATGATATTTAATTTTGTAACATTCGTACAAATAAATTTTTTCTTAAGAAAATACGGTGAAAATACATAAAGTAAGTATTGCAATTACTTCATCTTGTAAGGCATGAAAGTATTTTTTCCAAATTTGTAATTAATTTCTTGACTGATTCAAAATTTAATCTAGCAGGTTCAATAATAATAACAAGTAAGGTTCTCCTGCTAAATCAGGAGATGGATTTCTTAGAATTTTTCAGGGTTCTGGTTTGCCGCTTCCTATGAGGAGGGGATAACACCCACCGTTTGAATGTAGATCCTCATCAGAACTTTCCCATACGAGAAAAATTAACTCCTGTAGGCCCAATAGTTTGAATACAATACCACTTAAAAATTTAGAATTTTTCGAAATTGAAGCCATCTAGCGAAAAATCTATGAGATACATGGAAAACATAATCAATAAAAAAATCAAAGATTGCTAAGTGCTAACGATTTCAAAAAGAATTTTACTAATATTTCCAGTAGTTTTGCTACAGTATCATTTCAAAGTTTTTCCAAATTTGAAGCCATCTAGCGAAAGATCTATGAATTACCGTAAAAGTTGAATCGGTGGATAATTAATGGATTTATAAGAGCTATCTAATTACGGACGTCAGTCAGACGGACAGACAGAGTGATCACATATGCACGTTTTTACTTTCTCCATACGTAGTAAAGGGAAAAGTATTGTTTTCATTAAAAAATCGACTTCGAGATTTCAACGGAAATACACGTTTTGAGATCCCCTGAACACGTTTTGACCATTTTCTCGATGATGTCTGTGCGTGCGTATGTGTGTGTGCGTGTGCATGTGCGTGTGTGGTTGTGTGTGTGTGTGATAGCTTTTTTGTGGGTGCTCTAACTCAAAAAATATTAATCAGATCAACGCGAAATTTTATATTTAACATTTTTATAAAAGTCAGAAGAACTGATTAGTTTTTGGAAAAAATCGACAAACCGGAAGTGGGTGTATATCGGAATAAAAGTTGTAGGAAAATTTAATTTTCTACCTTTGTTTGAAACATTTTCCCATATAATGCATTGTTTATGAGATATCTTATATTTTTAGCTCCCACCACCACGCCACCTACCGACCACTATTGTTAACAAATGACGCTTAGTTACGTCTTAGTAGAGTTCCTTTTTCTTTTCTTAATTGTTGGAGCTTTGTGGCTTGATCCAATATCAGAAGGCAATGGTTTCAGTTTATTTCTGTTCTTTGAAATGTCTAAACTTTTCTTGCAGTTTCTTAAAATATTTATTATTATGTAACCTATTTGAAATTTTTAGAAATATTACAGGTATGAAGATAGTCATGTGGTGGCCACGTCAGATTTGTTCTTTTAAGAAAACGTCAAAAATCGCAACTTTTTCCTTTCTACTCTACATAAGTTCAAATACGAAATTCCTATTGAGATTCTGAACATTTTCAATGTACGAATAAAAATCTCTTAAATTCATTCCCATTCAAATCAATAAATTAAACGCTACAGGAGCCGAAGTTGCTTTCAAAACATAGACCGTAACTTGAGGCTTAATGAGAGGAACATTGATAAAAGTGATTGAAATCTGACCAGCCATCTGAGACTCGTTCACGATATTCACTGTCATGATTAACCACTTTTAATCACGTTTTCTTGACTGCGGAATGTTCTTTGCGCGCAAACTAATATATGCTTTCCATTTGCAAAGAATTGAAGAATTGACGTTTATCTCTTAACAAACCATTTGTAAAAATCTTTGAGGCGGATTAAAGTTCTCTTTTGAATGAAACTAACCTGCATTCCATCCACCATACGATAGTTAAAAGTTCCGAGATTGTATCAGCACTACAAATGTGGTCTGTAAAATATGGGCTATAAAAATGATCGATTGATTGATTTACTCTTAAGTAACTTTTAGTTACAGCTCAAAAATACGCTCTTCTTACGCCATCTTGCGTCGCTCCCGTTGAAAATCCGCACCGCGCAAGCTGAACTCAGGGCGACTATATACTTTTTATATGCATCAGTTGAAATATTTTTACGCAATGTAATTTCAATATAACTACATTCACATTCCGATTTAGCGCCATCGTTTGTCCATCACAGACATTGGCGCTAAAGCGAGGGTGGCGGTAAATCGAGGTATATGCTTGCTGTATGCATTCCTAAGATAGGTATTCATAAGATGGAAGTTTTATTCGCAACGTTTCATGGGCGGTATGCGAGGGTGGTGGTATATAGGGGGGGCGCTAAATCGGGGTTTCACTGTACAATAAAGCCTATCGGAAGCTCCCCCCAGTTTCTGTAACAAGATGGAAAAGTATACTCCATAAATAGAATACTCAGAGATTTCAAAGGCGTTCTTTATGGGAAATACATATGAAATGGTATCATTAGATTGCGCTAAAATCCGTCCAGCAGTTTAGGAGATGAAAGTTATGACAGACATACGGACGAATGGTCGAAATTGGCCCATAAGACGTTCCGTTACTACTTCGCCGGTAAAGAATGCCTAAAAATTACCATTTTGATGGGCGACCGCCTAATAGTGTTTTGTGCTGAAGTTTTACGGCAGAGGGAATCAATTTAGTTTCAGAAAGTAAATGGTCCTTTAGAAGGGTTGACCGTTAAATATGGCTAATCGCTCTGAGAAGTTTTACTTGTTTTTTTCTATTGTATGTTTCTTATCTGAATTCTTAATGATTCCTTTTAAAACAGCAACACTTTTTCTCTTTCTTCAGGATTCTTCGCCGGTCCAGGTAATCCGGCATGTGCCCTTTATCTCACCTCTGCTCCCCTCACCCCTGGCCTACCCCTCACTCCCGTCATCTCCGGGCTATCTGATAGCCTGCGCTTTCCTGGCGTGCATAGCTCCTCTGATACTCCTGAGGCTCTCTCGAACCGCCAAACTGCTGTGGGCGCTGAGAGGTGTCCCGGGGCCTGCAGCCGTGCCGTTCATCGGAAATGTCATTCTATTCACCAAAGGGAATTCAGGTGAGAAAGCAGCGCACTCGACTGATACGCCTCTGGCGGACGTTTGAAAAGGGCATAACTCATGTTTAGGCGCGTTTCGCTTCCAGTATAAGCGCCTATTAGCTCCGCTCCTTCCGTCCGTCCGTACGTGTGCTCGTCCTCGGCTTCCACTCAACGGATTTTCGGTAAATTTGACAATTGGTACTTAATAGGAAAATGCAAAAGAAAATAGCATATACTCTGGTTCACATAACCCAATCAGGAGTGCCACTTTACTGAGAACAAAAAACGATTTTTCCTCACATCTCGTGAAATATTAGTCATATCGAAAAACTCTTCAAATAAAAGTTGTTGAACTATTGAAATATAGAACTATTAAGTTGCATACGATGTTTTTGGATATTTTCGGCGCTGATTTCTCGAACCCAAGGGCCCAACCACAAAAACCCCGAGACACGGGTCTTCTTATTTTCGATGTAGAATCGCCTGGTCGAGTTTCAACAAAATCCATGAAGGTCGTAGCCTCTCCTGGTTATGGCATAGATACGTAATTGTTGTCAACGTAAACAACCTTTGCAATAAGTAAAGTAAATAATATCTGCTGTAATTGCGAAGATAAGCTCAATTTCATTACGTGTGCATGCAACATGTTGTGGATTATCTACGACGATGAAAAGTACCTGACATTAAATATTAAAACTATATATTTAACTCAATTGAGGTATGTTTTTAATAATTTTCAATTTTTTAAATAATTACAACTAATTAAAAAATAAATCGGTATATAAAAATTTAATATTTTCCTGGCATCATTTTTATATATCGTTTTGTTTTATTTAGTCATTATACTAAAATTACTTAAATACGTTCATTAATACACCAAATTAGAGGAGGGAAGAAGTTTTTAATAGACAGAGAGACATGCATAACCGGTACATGTTGTTTAGCTGTTTTATGCTGTGTGTTCGTTCATACTATATCGTTATACCCCATAAAACGAAACCAGCATGCATACCTATTTGTGATTTATTGTAAACTTTCCTAACTTGTTCCAGTATTGGATTTCGTCCTCATCATTTTGAATCTTTTCAAGGCAGAAATACTTCGATATTATCGCTAGCTTTCCTTTATTTGTCTATTAATTCGGTTTGCCGAAGTCAACGCGTAAATTTTATTTGGTCGAAGAGGTGTGGCACCTCTCCTATCAAATTATCGGTCGTCGAAGCTTTTAAATCTGGCCTTGTGAGAAGTGCATATCAATGTAATTTTGATTAGATGTCTCATTGTCAGAATTGAACTCATTTGCTTGCGTCTACTGCTGAGGTCCAAATCCAGGACGCTTAATTTTGGTTACTAAAATTCATCATACAATCACGCGCAATTGATACGAAAGTTACTGAGCCGAAAAATATAAGATAACCAAGTGAATAGAATTAAATTTAAAATGCATATAATTTTATCTGCAAGAAAAAGATTGAATTATGCGATTAAGGGTTGAACAGAATGAATATAGTACTATGTAAAAACTAAAAATTATATATTGTGCAAGAATAATGCATACAATGGTAGGTATACAAAATGTATATAATCATGTAGAAAATGAATCCTAAGATTATTGCTACAACACAATAAAATGTGATTGACTGTAAATCTATTAGGTCAATACTGTGTTGTCATCCGGCATGGCTAATATCAACTTCTGTGAATAATATAAATTGTTTTTTATGAAGGCAACGATTTTTATTATAATTAATTAATCATATCTGAACCCCTTTTCCGTGACAGAGTTATATCGACTGCTGAAGATATGCAACAAGGTCTACGGGTCAATGTTCCAGCTGTGGATCGGCCAGAGGCCTTTTGTGTTCTTATTCAGGGCTGAAGTGGTCCAGCCCCTCCTCAGCTCACCTCACCACATAGACAAGAGCAGCGAGTACACTTTTCTCAAGCCATGGCTCGGAAACGGCCTCGTCACGTCTACAGGTAAGATGGACCTCTCAATTGCTGCAACTGATACTAAATGGCCATCCGAAAGTATTTAGAAACCAAACAACCCCATGGAAGCTGCTGAAGAAATGCCCCCTCAGAGCAGTTAATGTAATATGTAAGGAAACTTAGTTCGGCCAAAAATGACGGTATCGGAGTAAGTAGTTGGACTACTCCGCGACGAATGTCATTTTTCATCACGGTATATAAATATTAAACTTAGATATGTTAAAAAATATTTGCGTTAAAAATTAAAATTTTAGCTCATACGTAGATGCCTTTTACTTGTGGATTCATATAGAATAAAAAACTGGAGTATAAACAGCTTAAATGCCTTCTTTGGCCTTATCTTTCGGTAGCAGTTAGGTTCTCATTCTCGAACTTACTAAAAACTGCGGCAAAATAATAGCGAGAGTAAAAATTAATTATTGATTAAAAATTTTAAATGCATTTTTCCGTAATAAATTCGTCGAACTTTTTATTTTTTATCAAGCTTCTGCTTTCTCCGGATCTGATGATATATATATATATATATATATATATATATATATATATATATATATATATATATGGATGTCAACAAGGTGTTGGGATGAGGAAACCCAGTGAGCACTCACCAATCAGACGACTTCAGGTTGGCGAGGCCCCGGGGATGTCGAAGCGACACACGTAAAATAACACAAAAACACAGAAACATCACAAACGTAAAGCTTTCGGAACTACTCCTTCTTCAGCTACAGAGTTTCTGTGTTTTTGTGTTATTTTACGTGTGTCGCTTCGACATCCCCGGGGCCTCGCCAACCTGAAGTCGTCTGATTGGTGAGTGCTCACTGGGTTTCCTCATCCCAACACCTTGTTGACATCCATATATTCATTTTACCTTTCCTTTTCCGTAAGTTGTTTTATATATATATATATATATATATATATATATATATATATATATATATATATATATATATAAAGATTAAAGTTTAAATAGAGAGACCCCCACATCACTCAAGAGCTGGTAGACACTTGCAAATTTTTACGCCCATGCAAGCGGAGACGTTATCATAAATATTATAGAATTTATTCATATTAAAGTATTAATTATATAAAAGTTGGTTATAAAAATTCATTTTTATATCTTCACTTGTTTTATTTTGTTATTATATAGTATTTTATTGTTTTATACCGTACTTGTTCATTGTTTCCAATGTAATTGGGCCATTTAGCTGTTTCTGTGATAAATAAATAAATAGGGAAATGCGAAAGGAAAATATTATATTGCTTTTATTCTGCTGCCACATTTTGTAGAAAAGATAGTGGCACGACAAATATAAAGCGTAACTGTTAATTATTTAAACTGCCAAATTATACTTTTAAGCATTGATTGTTGAATTTTTCAAAGAAATCCAAACAATGTAGGAATACAAACTTTGTAGACAACTCCGAAAGATTATATTTCGGTGAGTTAAGACATATTAGCCTTTCAACTGTGACTTAATCTTGTTCAACGACAATTTATTCCGTATAAATTCTAAGTTTGAATAGAGACAGCTATAACTGAAGTGCATGGTTTGCATGGCAGCTTTATGGCTTTATATCATTCAATTAGGATTTTACAATTAGAATTTTCGAACAAAAAGGAAGGACTAATTACAGTTTTTTCAACATACACTATACAAGAAGCTTTGTGCAATGGAGTCCAAAATTTTGCCGCAGTTATTATTTTCTCTGTATACGAAGTATAGAGAAAGTATTGTTTTGGCAACAATCGTTCAACCGAAAGTGGATGTTTACTCTAGTCATATTTTGGTTTTTGGCAAATAACTCTTTTAAATATTCATAAATGTAAATGTTTGTTTGAATGCCCAGTCAATTCGCCTCTCTTACCGCACAAATGGGTATCTCAGAGGTAGTGCAATGAATAACCGGGGAGGGAGGAGGGAAACCCGGTGCCGGCATTTGCCTGCTCTTACGAAGAACAGCAGGAGGGCCAACGGCTTAACGTCCCTTCCGAAGGCGGGAACAGCTGAATTTGCGCGGTCTCCTCAAACTACGCAAACAGGGGGCCGGGTGACCTTGAGAAAAATCCTACTCGCGCAGAATTCGTACCCGATGACTTTTTCAAGCATCGGGCGAGTAGCAGCCAGCGTCCTAACCACTACACCACCGGCACCCCCACAAATGTAAATGTTGTATATTATAAACTTCATAGATAATATTATTTTATATAACTTTTGTTTGAAATATTTTTTCGTAGAACGCATTGTTAAGGAGATATGTATTCTATTTTTTAATATTTGCATTAATATTTGATGAATTTAAAACAGTACTGGAGGAAAATCGTAGGAAATTTAATTTTCTACAAACATTCGAAACATTTTGAAGAGATTTTTAAAATAATTTTTTTAGCTGCCACAACTACACCACCTACCGGCGACTATTGTAAACACTTTACGCTCTTTTTTATTTTCTTAATTGTTGGAGCTTCGGGGCTATATCCAATATCATAAGGCTACGGTTTTAGTTTATTTCTTTTCTTTGTAAAGTCTTTCATTTTTTCCACAGTTCTTTAAAATATTTATTATCATTTCACCTATTTGGAATTTGTAGAAATATTACAGGTATGGAGAAAGTCATTTGTTGGCCACATCAGATTTTTTATATTGTATTCCTTTCATATGCATATGGATTTCGAATGTCAGTTGTCTCCTTAACTGATTTGCAGTCAAGATATTGTGTCGCAACGGCGTGCCCAGAATGCTACTTTTCCGTTGAAAGATAAATTCTACTCATTTTTAATTAGCTCAATTGAAACCCAAAAAACATTCGAATGGAGAAGTTAATCCTCATGACGTTCCCTCAGGCGACAGGTGGCACTCCCGCCGTAAGCTTCTCACGCAAACTCTCCACAAGTCCGTCTTGGAAGTCTTCCTGAGTTTGATGTCGCAGGAGGCAGACATGCTGGTCCAGCGCCTCGGAGAGCAGATTACTCCGCCGAACGAATGGTCCGAGGCCTTCGACGTCGTCCTACTGGCGAAACTGTGCGCGCTTGAGGCCACTTGCAAGACCATAATGGGGATCAACGTGCACGAGCAAAGCGAATCCGACTACTTGGAATACGTGACAGCCATAGAGAGGTCAGTCCAACCAACGTTTAGAGTTATCACCATCATCGTCCAGAATATTTGACGTTTCGCGAAGTTTTCTATGTAAATCGGGAAGAAAGCACCTCACCAATGTTTCGCTCGATCAACCGATATCCATTAAGCTTTCAATTTCCAGCCCTCGGAGCGAAAATAAAAAAGAATTCTCCAAATTGTTAAAACGGTTTTTTCGGACTTTTTGAAACTTAACAGTGTAAAGCCCGCGATAGCTGATATTCCCGATTATACGTTGCACAAATAATGATAGCATCGTTTCAACTTCCCGTTTGCGAAGCTAACGCAAATCCGAAGATAGCCCTCGGCTCTCTTTTCTCAAACTCGATCAGTTAATGGCTTGCGCAAGGCGCGTGAATTGGATCAAAGCACCGCCTTAAGGATACAAATTGAATATGGATCGGTCGAGAGATTCTAACCTGAAATGTTCCTTAATTAGGGTTATTATCCTTTCAAATTGCGTTTTGATTTGATTAATTAAATTTAATCAAGCATTTACGGCGCAATTAACCAATTTATGTAGTACACTTGTTTTTCTGAAGCATTAAACTGTGCGATATAAGCGATGATAGCTGCGATGACATTTAAATTTGTTTTCTCGGCTAGTAAGCGCTGATAGTCGAGACGCGCGCGCGCAAGCAGTAAAGGTGAAAACACGTTAAGCACTGTAGGAAAGAACGCCTCCAGTTAAACATTACAGGTAAGTAGAAATATATTTGAAATACGTATAAAATGCATAATTACATCTAATTTTTTATTGGTATTTTATATTTAACAGTTTATTTCTTTTAGAATGGAAGTTGACAAATTAATAAATCCTGTGTCATCGCGATCGCTTTTGTGGAAACAGGACGATCCTAACCACCACAATCGTTTCATGCTTGACAAAGCATGGAACGAAATAGCAAATGAAATGGGGACTACAAGTGAGAAATAACTGTAATGGGCAATGTTTGCAGTTTTATAATATAGTATTATATATTATTTACTGATGAGAAATGAACTGAGAGATTTGAAATACTTTCAGATACATTTTGAGTAATCACTTTACAAAATTGATATTAGTGTTTCATACATGAGCTAATGTCATATAAGAAATGAAATAACAGCTTAAATAGAAAAAAGCACAGTTATACAAAGAAATATAGTAAGTCTTTCTGGAGCTTCTGCAGACCTCATAACACCGATAAATTTCTTGTAACTTGGGGAAAATTCTTAAATATTATGCCCTTCGTTGTGTAGTAAAGTACTCCTTGAACATATTTCTTACATATCTTGCCTGTCTGCTGGAAGTATTGCATCCTCGTCCTACTGCTCTGGTTTGTTGCGATATATAGTTCTGCGTCTCAGTCGAGGTTCGCTGACAAACCTTCCATCAATAATTGTGTTGTGGAGGACACAAATAGCCTTGATAATTTTATCTGCATTTTCAGGCGATGTTTCAATTGGCTTCCAAAGAATTCTGAACTTAGAAGTTATTATGCCAAACGACATTCAACGCATCTTCTGTCTCTCGATAATCTCTGATTGAAGTATTCACATTCTTCAGTGAGATCAGCTCTAGGATATGGTTTTAATAAATTACTTATTAATGGATAGACCTCATCTCCTACGAAAACATAGGGGAATGAAGCATTAGATCCTGTTTGACACAATTACTCCACTTACAAACGACTTTAGGCGACAATTTCCCTAAAATGTTTTCGAAAGTGGAGACAGAGATCCTTAAATATTCCTGGAATTTTTTGGATGCTTCTTTAGTTCAGGAAAAAGGTGGTGAAATTCGCCGAGAATATTCCTTTTTTCATTTATAGGATGCACTGAAAAAGATCTCCCGTTTTCTATCGCTAAAATACGCAACGCAAAACTTGGTTCACGCAGAAGACACAGCCGCTGATCACCTGTTAGAGGCATACCGGCGACTATCGGCGAAGCTGTGATCGAGTATTCTCCTCTCTAGCATGGCCGTAGACAGCGCTCATCGCAGCTATGCGCTAGGCTCACTGCTGGTATCTCTGCTCTCGTCGATGAGCGATGAGCGTCAGCATGGACGCAGCCTAATAATGTGTGTTTATTTCACCTCCCATTTCTTCCTTCTCTCCTTTATCCATTCGTTTTTATTTTATACTAGATGAAAGAGCCCATTTAAAACGGGCTTTGTATTCAAACAATATAAAAAACAAATTATACCATTTTATTATAAAGTTATAGTATAGCCATCCAACCAAATTTGGTTGAACTGGCTGAAGACACGGCTGAGATATTGAGCGTTACGGACAGAATGGCAAAGTGACCAAGAGAATAAGGGTTTTATTATTATACTAGACTAGCGTAATTGCCCGTCAAATATGACGGTATCAGTGGATTAAGTATTAAATTTAAGGAACTTCCCATTCTTCCTCCTTTTCTCTCTTCCTCTCTCCCATCCTCCTCTCTCTCATCCTCCTCCCTCCCATTCTCCTCCCTCCCATTCTCCTCCCTCCAAATTCTCCTCCCTCCAAATTCTCCTCCCTCTCATTCTTCCTTCATCTATAAATAGATTTCCTAGCCTCAATCTCGCCCTAATAAAGACATTATCAATCTCTCCCTCTCCCTCCTTCTCTGTATCCCTCTCTCTCTCTTCCTGTCTCTCTCCTTACGTATGTAGTATAAAGATTGAGACGGCAATACAATCTCGAGGTTTAACGATGACACGGTCGGCAAGGTAACATATCGTTAAAAAGCTTAAAATTTTCCAATAAATATGATTTAACTTGTGCGATTTCGAATCGTGAGCAAAATGTGACGAGAATAAGAAACGTTATTTATTTCTCTTTATAAGGTTCCAGGACCGAAGATTGTAGGTCAATTATTTCTAATTTTAATTTGCAAAAGAGTAAATGCCTGTAAGTCGAAAAATAGATTTTTACGTGTTATCTTATGAGAAATAGAAATTATCTACTGGAGTCGAACCCGGGTCTTTTTTGAGGATTATTTTTCATAAATGGCTTTTCTATAAGAATTAAAATTTTCTACCAAATTTCAATCATCTACCTACTCGGAAAGTTTGTTAAAAATAGTATTACAGTCAGCCATAAATAGTTAATATTAGTCAAGCGTGACTGGATTTTTTAACTTATTTTAAAGCGAAGCGATGAATTAGCCCTTCTAAAAGGGTCTTTGTAATAAAAAAACGGCTGAGATATATATTGTCTAATGGAAGATTGAAATCTCCCTCTGGAGTCGAACCCGAGACCTTTTCTGAAATTTTTTATGTCATTCGCGAATGGTACGTGATCAATCCAATCCTACCAAATTTGGTTGAAGTGATTCTGATCTTCCCCAACCTTCTCCCTTTATACTCGCTCGCCAATGTTTCGCTCTCCCGCCACCTCCAGCATTTCTTCCATCCCAACACGCAGCCATAAGGCAGCAAGAAAAATTGCGCAAACATTTAGATAAATCATTTCAAGTCTCATCCACCATGAGATATTAGTGGAGCCATTCTTACTTAATTAAACGAAAGCGGCAGAATGTAGTACCTAGCGACTGCGAGATATTTTCAACTATCGTATATTACATTAAGTGAAGATTGTGTACTAGGACGTGTCACGAGGCAGCACAACCAGTCGCCGACTAACACGAATTCTACCGACATGATTTCATTTTAACACTACTTTTAGAGTAGGGCTGGTTTTGGACTAACACGACTGGTGGTTCGGTTTAACACGATTCCTCCATGACTTCTCTACGATCGTGAAAAAGGTCTAGAAAGCGGAAATGGAAACAAACTTTAGCCCTGCTCTTCATTATGTGGATGACAAAGACCCCTCCCCCCCCCCCATTATCGTAACATCTGATCCAGAGGATGAATTTGACAATTTCTTTGAGTCTGATGCAGAAGGCAAGTGATTTTATGGTTTTTGAACTGCAATGTAGAAAATACCATTCTTGAATGTTTTTAAAATTTCCTTTGATCATTTTTGTAATTTTCTATAGATCGTGTGTTTTGAAAAATTATTTCATGTATTAAAACAAAAATATTTAATTCTTAGTTATTTGTTTTTTTTTAATTATCGTTTCACAAATCTTCTAAATAACGTCTGATAAATAAATGGTGAACAGTTGAACAGCTGATTTAAAATGGCGGTCACCTACATCTAAAAATACGCCGGAGTTTATGATTCACGTTTTATTGGTGGTGGGAGTAAAAAACCGAGAAAAGTTATATCGCTAGAACTAGATTTACTTAAGCGCTATGAGAACAATGAACAAACACGTGATATCGTTCGTCATACAGGTCTTAACGAAGCAACGTTACGAACCATCCGCGTTATCGTCGTTTCTTTTCTTTAAAAATGAGTTACATGTATGAAATACTAATAGTTGGTGTTTGCATTCTGCAAGCATATCATCTCAACATAAAAAATATTCATTTTTCATATTTTATCATTACAGATATTTTTTTAATTCTAAATATTTCACCTCCGCAGCGATTTTCGTTTTTCCCTTATGTAAAAATAACAGATTAAAACAATCCCAAAACTTTGCAATTTTAAGAATTCTATACTTTCTCCATTATGGGGTACTAATTCTACACATTTCTGCCAAATTTTAAAGTTGTAGTACTTCTAGAAGTGAAATAATATAATTCCAATTGTTTAAATTTTAAACATTTTTAACGGCCGCCGCAATATGTTTATGGAGAGATTTAAATGTTTATTTGTGCAAATGCACTACTCTGTACATAAGTTGAAAATTTCAGCTTCCTAGATAATCCCGTTATGTCTAAACAGTTATCTATTTGTTTCAATTTTAAGAATTTTTAACTGACAGACAAATTAAAATATCAAAATTTGCATGATCATTATTTCGTTTTTTTATGAATTCTACTCATAAAAAAAATTTCAACTCCGTAGCACATGCGGAAATACATAATCCATGAAAATTTGTTTAAACAATTGCGAATTTTTAGCGGCCGCATTGTTGCACTTTTTCAAGATTTTCGTTTTTTCTAGTCGGTTTTGCACAAAATCCTATCTATGAAAAAAATTTCGAATCTCCAGCACATTTGGAAGTGCCTAAACATTAGTATCCTCCTATATGTTATCTGTTATATCCTCCTCCTCCTCCTCTGTAAGAAACGTCGATATATAATGATACATCCATCATTATAATAAAAGGCTATGTTAGTTGGTCCATGGTTCTGCTGGTCCGTTGGTCCATGTCACGCTCTTAAAACGCGAATAACTCAATCAAATATGCAGTATAAAATTTAAATTTGGCAGAGATACCCGGATATGAAAATTAATGTGAAGAAGGAAAATTTACGAAAAACGTCCTGGGTTCGACTCCAGAGGATGATTTGCATTCCCCATACGATAACACATCGACTTTTTGACGTGTAGGCTTATCTTCTTTTGGAAATTAAAATTAGAATAAAATGACTCATGACCTTTAGCTCTAAACCATTTTAAATAAAATATTACAATGTTTCATATTCTGTTCATCGTTTTTCGTCTACAATTCGAAATTCCTCATGTCAAACATTTAATTCACATATTTTGGGGAAATATTGCCATTTTAACGGGATGTTGCCTTGCCTACCAATTGCATTGCTAAACCTCGAAATCCTATTGGTATTCCAATCCTTATGGGTTTAAGCAAGTAGGAGAGGAAAATGATTTTTCATAGAAATCAATGTAAACAACATTCGTCACGTTATTTACGTGAACGAATACCTAAAGAGCTGAAATACTATTCAAAAAGATTAAAAATCGTAATAATAAGCTAAATTCAATATTAATGAAATGGAAACGATATGATAATCACAAAAATAATAATAAACGGCTAAGTTTTCAGTCCGTTGGTCTGAGTGTCAAGCTATTAAATCGCGAATATATCCATCAAGGTAGTATATAAAAAATTGAAAAACTTGTTTAGATAAACGCGTACTGATTTTAAAGATATTTACGTCAGATCACTGTCTCACACGAAAGTTCATAAAAACTTAAAAGTAAGCCATTCATATTACAACAAGATACAATGAAATAGATACGTTTGCCGTAACGAAGTATAAAAAAATCTAAAGTCGGAAGTAGTTTGGGGAGAGTTACGTATATTGGACCGCCGCCAAAATTGAACCATGCTTAGTGTAGACGTTTCTGTACGTTGGGGCGCTCTAGCGTCACGAATAGAAACTACTTGATGCATTAAATTGCAATATCAGTTGTGAGAGCTGTGTGCTTCGAGACGGCTGGTGTGGGAAGAAAAGTTCAATTTTAGTATGTGCAGGGCTATTTTTGAAAACCCTACCTAAGCGCAAATTCATTCTCAAGGCACGTAATTTTAATAAATCAAGGGTTCGTGCTGAAGTTATAGATTTCGGTCTTTCTTTTCATCGTACGAAATAGCCAGTAAGTGGGCAAGTAATTTAGATGTTGGTCGCTGCAAGTCAACATGGCGTTGTAGCTTAACTTGGACCATGTAGAGTTTCCTAAATTGAACCGGTACAATTTAGAAATACTAACAATCACTACAATGATAATGGGATTATATTTTATCCAAAATTTTCATCCTATGTATATAAAAGGTGGCGATTGTTGTTTCAGCATGGCATCAATAGGGGAATGTGGGACGTGGAAAATAGACCTTAGCCGAGCCGTGGCCGCTTACCAAAATGGTGAGTTTGGGCTAAACGAATATGCCCGCGTTTATAATATGCCTAAAGCTACAATTAAACGGCACGCTGTAAATAAAATTAAGAATCCAACGGTGCAATGTAACACTTTGGTAGGAGTATTGTCTACTCCAAAGAAATTGAAGATGAACTCGTGAAGCACATCCTGAAGTTTAAAGAGATTATGTTCGGATTAACAGTCAAGGATATCACGAAACTAGCGTATGATGTCGCAGACAGAAATGATTTGCCTCATAATTTTAACAAAGACATTGGTATGGCAGATAAAAAATGGTATTACGCCTTCATGCGTAGACATCAAGGGTTGTCATTACGACAACCAGAATCAACATCAATGGCCCGTGCAAAATGTTTTAACGGGGAAAAAGTCGAAGAGTTTTTTAGCATTTTAGAGGGAATATGCGATGAAAATGAGTTGGATCCCGCAAGGATATTCAACGTAGATGAGAAATGATTTTCTACAATGCAGAAAAGATTCCAGAAGATTGTTTCTCAGAAAGGGAAAAAACCAGTTGGCGCAATTTCAAGCGCTGAACGAGGTGTGAACACAACAATGGTGTGTTGCGTTAGTGCTTCTGGGCAGTTAATACCACCAATGATTACTTTTTAAAGATTTAGATTTGCTAATGAATTTGCGA
The DNA here is from genome assembly GCA_028673005.1 of Tanypteryx hageni. Classification (NCBI taxonomy): domain Eukaryota; kingdom Metazoa; phylum Arthropoda; class Insecta; order Odonata; family Petaluridae; genus Tanypteryx; species Tanypteryx hageni. The sequence continues at coordinate 155,938,381 of CM054114.1, read as the reverse complement.
TTGGGGCTACCCCAGGGAGCTTAATTGAAATTACCGAATCGGGATTCATAAATACAAAGCTCTTCACAAAATGGCTAAAACATTTTATCCAAACAGTCAATCCAACCAAAGATTTTTTTTTCAAAAATTTAGGACATAAGTTGTAATAATTAATACGAAAAATTGCGTTTACATGCAATGGTCCAATTTGAGAAACACGCGGTCCAATTTAAGCAACCAATTTCTCAATTTGGACCAAATGCAGTTGTTCAAAACTCTTAAAAGACTCCAGCGATAAAAATGCAATAACTACACGAAATACTACAAAAACAAAGCCGAAATTTTTACAAGACTAAAAGGAGAGAAATGTTTTAGGAGGAACTGAAAAAATCAGCTTTGTGCAAATAAGTACAGAGTTACAGAGTAATTATAGCATATTTTAAAGCTGTGTGGTGTTTAAAGACCACACGCGCCTACCGAAGGATTAACTCAAAAACTATTCATTTTATCGAGTACGCATTCAAAAATTATTTGACTACACGAATTTTAAATTTTAATTAAACACATTGACGCGATGGGTTTGCCTCTAGGAGATTACCATTTCTCCATTTGAATACCACTGGAAGAATTGAAACATTGCGTGCAGGCCTTCTTTCATTAACATTTTAAAATATCTTAAAGTAAAGATATCGACGCTGACTTTGCACCGTTATACGGAGAAAACATGAAGATTAATTTTCTTATCGTCCATTTTCGTCTTCAGTTCGATTTAACGTTTAAATGCTGCATTTTGGAGGAAATCTTACGATTTTATTCATTGGGAGAATGGACGCCACCTTTGACGGCCCGTGTGTGTCCTCAGGGCCGTCCAAAGGGTGGGTGCGGCGAATATTGGGGGCCCCCGAATATTGGGTTTGTAGATCTCACTCATTCAAGTATCGAGTGAAAATTTTATTTAAATTTTTACTAAATAAACACTTGCTAAACTGATTTCCAATAAAAAAAACTCCGAAAAAGTTATAATTTTAAAACATAGGAGCCCATAAATCACAGAATTCTCTACTGTTTACTGTAATGCTCTTCTGTATATATTCACAGCTTAAAAATGTATTCCATCAACCAATGCTTCGTAAAAAACTGAAATAATAATTCATTATTCTGATGTGACGTACATGAGGGGGTCGCCATAGATATTCGCATCCTGGCATCCTTCAGTGCTTGGCCCGTCCTTGTACTTGGAGTCGATGCGCCTTTTATCGGGCGACCCACTTCCCAACCGAGCGACTGCCTTTCCCAGCCTCCCTCTTATCCTTAAACTTTAAAATGGCACAAGGTCAGACACTGGAGGGAGTCTAAATGGTGGAACCTGTGTTTACACATGGCCAACTTTATTTAGCTGCCTCTAGAGTTTACCTGATTATCAAATAACATTAACAAAAAATGTTGTTTATCGCGATGCTTTGATTTAAAAAATATTTTCAATAAATTAAAATATCAATATGATAACTAATGTGAACAATCGTTTTAAATACGTAAACAACCAACTATATTTTTTTAACGTACACAAGCGTAGCTGTGTCACAGGCTACTAGTTATATTAGAAATACGATTTTTTTCTGCTCTTCACATACTTATCTAGTAATAAATAAACTGCGTTTCAGGAACTCCCCTGGTTAACGCACGTCAAGTTCTTAGTAGGGCGAGAGAGAGATTGAGAAGGGGAGATAAAGAAAGAGAGGGCGAGACAGAGAGAGAGAGGGCGAGAGAGATTTAAACTGCCACAACAATTTTACTTCTAGAATTGTTTTGTATACGTCGAAAACTCACCAAAGATGTTATTGCTTGATACGTTCACATTCACTAGTTGTGCCAGGTGAGATATCCGTAAAAACACACCAAAATTTCATCTTTGGACAAGTTTTTTTTCTTACATGCTGCCATTAAGTGGCGTACCGGAAAATGTCTAGCCCCCTTCCCACTTCCTCCCCCCCCCCCCGCCAAAACAAATATGCAGTCCCGGAAATAAATGTAAAGCCTTCCCAAAAAAGAAATTCCCCACATCTAGCGGACTGCTTTGGAAACGAGCAACTCGTTTCTTTCTCCACTTTTCCTTTTCTTCCGGATGAACCTATATTTATTTATTCCTTTGAGAAATCCTACAACACTAGTGAGATCCCCTTCAAATAATTCCTTAGTTTAAATGGACAGACTGGGGGACAGTTTTCCCCGTTATGAAAAATTAGGTTTTACAAACACCGAAATATGCATATCGTCTCCTTTTCCTTGAAAGCTTCCACAACAATAATCCATGAAATACAATCAAGTTAAAGAGTTTGCGAAGTTGCACGCAAGAATACTCGTTGAAACGGATCTTCAAATTAAATTGGTTTAAATTAAGTTAATTTAGAGTAACAACTTGACGCCGAAATACATTATTCGAGGGTTGATTGTTGTGCTCATGTTGTCTTGAACCATACTACTTTTGCCACAGATGTGGCAGATATAATCAGCCATCAATTTCTTCTACAAAGTAACAGCACTTATGTTAGAAACATTTTAAAAACGATATGAGCAAATGGTTCGCTCGACTGTTTTACACCAACATGGGTTTCTTAGATCAGGGGTTCTCAACCTTTTCAATGTGGTATCATTGTATGTCGGGCGATCATCACTATACATACTATAAATAAAATGAAACCAACGTAAAAATGTTTTTAAATTCGTTAAAAAAGAAAGCAACCGAAAAAACTGCCGTTGCTAAGAAACACGATTTTAAGCACCGCAGAAGAGCATTCTCAGGCTGCCAAAGAGCACGATGAGGCCTCAGAGCGGCGCACGCCTTCACCAACCAGGTTGGTAACCACGGTCCTAGGTCATGACTATAACAGCCGAATGAAGGAGGGATTTCTCTTTTATTTTGGGCAGCCAAATCGAACGGGAACAAGGCCTTTCCGTTTAAATCTTCGAACATATCGGGAAGTGATCTAATCCGGTCCTTTCGGATTAAAGGTGGGCGTTTTTCAAAGACCTCCAGCGAGGACACTATCCGAGGACGTGATAGCGTTCCAGAAAAATCCACGAAATAAACAGAACCGGTGTATATTTTCCGCGGACGTCCACACGTGTTTTCATCTCTGGGGGCACTATGTAATTTATTATGCAATACTCCTCAGAAACGAACTCGTTCCATCTTGCCTGTAATAGCGAGCTCTTCGTGCCAGCATCAATGCCTCGCGAGAGAGAGACCTCAACAATCTTTTAAAGAGGACGACCCTGGGTCATTGCAGTCGTCCTTGGTTGGCGCACGAGTGCGCCCCCTAGGACACGCTGCATCCATTTAATAATGGCATCGACGGAGTCAAATATCAGATATTAAGTCACTTCGTTCAAATTATGGTCGATTTTCGGTTGATAACTTTTCGTGACCTATTAATTGCGTCAAAAAATCAATCGTTTTGTTTGAAGAGCTGATTTAGTATTTCTTGCTGCACAGAATAACGTCGATCCTCCATCAGCGTTTCCTGACTCCGTGGCTTCGACCTGACGTGCTGTTCAACATGTCTTCTTTAGGCAAGGAACACAACAAATGCATCAGCGTGATACGAAGATTCTCCAACAAGGTAAAATAATAATTAATAACGGTGTGTTATGAGTAGCATATCGATCTTTGGAACTTGAATTGAGCTGAAATATCGAATGCGAAATTAACCCCATATTTGGCAGCGTCCCTCTCAAACAACGTGCGTTGGTTTTCGTTCACCCTCCCGTGCCATACCTCTCATTTTGTATAAAGTCATTTTCCTTGAGAGCAACGATTTCAAATAAATGTTCAAGAGAAATGAAATTTCTACGCATTAACGCAGTGTTTTATTTTCATTCAGGTGATAAAAGATAGAAAGGAAGAGAGGAGGCAGCAGAGAGAGATGACCAACACAATGGACGAAGGATCCGACGGAACTAGCGGTGAGTAAAGGGCGCCAAAGACCCATTAATCAAACAAGTAGAGGAACGCCCGTGATTGCGGTTAGCGTCATTGATCGGCGTATCCTCTTCTCTTATAACATGCGCTCCGCAATACGATAACTAAGTCAATACTTGATCTGCAAGAAAGAATCGTAACGAAAAACGTCATACTGGAACAATCCTGCTGTATAACTCCTGGTTATAGTCCAGAGGTGGACAACCTACGGCCCGCGGGCCGTATGCGGCCTCCAAGACCATTGTTTGCAACCCGCGAAGCTTGGACGAAAAAGGAATCCGTTAAAAATTTAACATACAAATTCATGTTTTTATATAAAAACTGTAATTTTGAAATTTTAACCCTATAATCCTTACGTATACTCGATTTTCACTTTTAGAATACCTCAGAATCTCACACAGGATGACTTCAAATTAAAACTCTAATCCGGCCCGCCTAATCGTTAAAACTTCCAATGCGGCCCGCCGAAGTATTCCCGATCATCGATGCGGCACGGATGACGAGTCTAACCCTGGAAGTGTTTATTAATGTTACATTTTAAAAAAACTAAATGTTCAAGATTCAGACCCGTAATTTATGCTCAAACCACTTCGTTCCTAACTAAAACAATTCAGCCCGCCTTTATTCAAAACAAATCTATACATCATGTGGAAAATTCGTAACGACTGTTAAAACTTTTTTCTTTTAACAGAAGGTATAATAACGAAATGTCTCATTGCGATTTGATTTTTACAAAAGAACGCAGACAGTTATCAGGCGTTCATAGAATCGTGCATTTTTATCTGGAAAAATGCAATGAACGTCAGAAAATGCATTTAAATCGGTCAAATCTATGTCCATTTTAAAGCGCGCTTAAAACATGTGGTTTCTCTAAAAGGATGCTTCATAACTATTGCTTTCGTCAGTTGAAAGGCGTTTTCTCTTGTTTTCACCCCTGTCCACACCCTGGCAGTTGTTAAGGTCGGACGGAGGAAAGCCTTGCTCGATCTTCTCCTCGAGATGTCTGAGAACGGAGAAATCCTTTCGGACGAGGACATCCGCGAAGAGGTCGACACCTTCATGTTCGCGGTAAGTACGATACTTTCGTTCGAAGCTAATATCTACAGCATTCTCACATATTTAAACAAGAATTTTCGCCAAGAAAAAAGTTGCTTTCAAAATATTAAATCTCTTTTTTTTCTCCAAGTTGCTATGGTTTGTTTATTGTTTACTCGCTGAAGTATTATACGTTTTATGTGCATGTGTGCAATATTTACGTGCATTAAGTTATCAAGACTTTTATAATTTTATTTTCAATTGCTATTCGAACAATAATTAATGCAATCTTTTATAAAGAGATAAAAAAACAATTAAATTAAAACAAATTTATGACGATAACATGTGTTTATACCGCATCTAACTTAATTCTATTCTTTGGAATACTTCAGTTGCCTTACTGATCCTGTGATTAAGATACGAGCGTGATTAGTGGCTTCCTTTATTAATAACTTTAATATTAACTTCGAAATGTATTGTATCTTTATAAAAGTTATTTATAAAAACGTTTAATTATAACCATTACTTGTTTATCCACTTTAAAGGGACACGACACCATTTCCTCGTGCTTCAGTTGGACGTTGTACCTGCTGGGGCACCATCCGGAAATACAAGTGAGTATTTATAATATTCCCAAGTTGTGCTAGTATTAATGACTATAATGATCCAGATACGAACGTAGACTACGTGGCTGGCATTAACGCTCTTCTTTGCCTTCGTCGTCGGATAATGAGAAAGATGCCACGCAATTCAGCGAAATAGCCCATTTGCATTTTTTTAGTAAAAAATGGAAAGAATCTGGAAGGAAGAGAGTTCTGCGGTTGAATAAATTTGTTGAAGTGGTTTTGTATTTCTTCAAGTAAATAAGCACCCTTATGCCCCGAACTCTTTTCCTCATAATCATATTTAATTTTTAATTTCCCCAAATTTAAGGTGCTTTATTTATGGATCTCATAGCAAAAGCTTTGTTGAAAATTTTAAGCGACCTTTCACTTCTCGTGTTATCACAATTCCTAAAAGCTTCATATCAACCGAATTATCGTCTAACAATTTTGCCTTCAACGTTTACTCTCATGCATATCATATGACCCATCTGTCAGTAAAAGTCGTAGAATGCAAAGTTGATTTAAATATCCCACCTCTCTCTCTCTCTTTTTCATTCAAGTTTTCCTTCTAACGCGTCTTCTTTTTTCTCCTCAGATAAAGTCCGACCAACTTCGCCTTCTTTTTCTTTTTGTCTGTATAATTTTCCCCTATTTCTCCTATTCTTCTTAGTATTTTCCCATATTTCATCCTATCTGTCCATTTATTCTTCAACATGATTCTCCATATTCCGAAGCTATCCAAGTATATTATAGAATTTTTCCTGAGTGTCATTGATTTTACTCCGTACAGAGAGGTACCCAACACGTATGATTTAATCAATTTCTTACTTATATCTTCCTTTTGCTTTTGCTATTTCGGTTCTTATTTTAACTGTACATTTTACATCTCGCGGTATGGTGATTATGATGACGGTTGGGCACAGGTAATGTTAATCTAGTAAAAGAAATAAAATAGCAACAAAACCTTAAAAACACCCGCTTATAAAAAAATCATACCTACGCGCACCTTCTCACACGCCCGCTCGCGCACAAACACATGCGCCGCGCGCTCGCTTGCACACACACACACACACAATATTGAGCTCATACTCGCGCCGCCATGCTTGTATTCTGGCACGAAACAAACACGAGGTCGTTCACATTGTTACTTTACGTTTGTTTGTTTGTTTGAATGCCCAGTCAATTCGCCTCTCTTACAGCACAAATGGGTATCTCAGAGGTAGTGCAATAAATAACTGGGGAGGGAGGAGGGAAACCCGGTGCCGGCATTTGCCTGCTCTTACGAAGAACACCAGGAGGGCCAACGGCTTAACGTCCCTTCCGAAGGACGGAACAGCTGAATTTGCGCGGTCTCCTCAAACCACTCAAACAGGGGGCCGGGCGATCTTGGAAAAATCCTGCTTGCGCAGGATTCGTACCCGATGACTTTTTCAAGCATCAGGCGAGTAGCAGCCAGCGTCCTAACCACTACACCACCGGCATCCCTCATTATTTTATGTTCGTTCCTCAGGCTAGACATTAACCCATCGATACAGCTAAGGCAAACGCGAAAACTAACCTCATGCACCTCTGAATCTTTCGTTCAGTATTCTATTGTATGTTTTTAATCCACCTATCCAGCAGCGAAATGAATTATTTCTTGTTTTGGTGATTTTTGCCGCTTTATATTAACTTAAAATCTTTTGGCTACTTTATTTATCATCATTTTCACTAACTGATTAGGGGAGATAGCATGTTCCGAGTATTTTACGTCATCTTTCTGAGTGCCCATGTTCCCGCTCCACACAAATACTCCATATTTAGCATTTTTCAATTTCTTACTTTTGCCTTACTTTAAAATTTCCTGATAGTTGTATTAGGTTTCTTCCTTCTGAAAGAGGCTTTTGCTTTCGCTATTCAAGTCCTTATTTCATCGGAGAATTTTGCATCTCTTTTAATGACGCTTCATAGGGTTTTCACAGTCTGAAAGCTACACTAATGGTTTTCCATAGGGTTGCCACCTAATAGTTGATTCCGGGAGATTTCCACCTCATGAGTAGCAAACTCCGGGAGAATTTCTCTAGATCGAAAAACAACTTAAGTGAGTAATGAAACTTATTTTATTTACTTATTAGGAAACATATGAGTATTTACTTTATATTTTATTGTTAAAGTTAGGGTTGCCACCTTGTAACCATTGTAGCTGATTCCGGGAGATACCCACCATATATTGCGAGATTGTCTGTAGGTTAAAAAACAGCTAATGAGAATAATAAAACTTGTTTTATTTATTATTTAGAAAACATGAACACTTAACCTTAATTTTGTTTTAAATTATAAATCTTTTATAAATTATAATAACAAACTCTAAATAATTGCATTACTTAAAAAGCCATACTTCATTTATTTAATTTGAATTTGTATTTTGTACTACTTCGAGCAGTTTCCAAAATATCTGTTTTTGATAGTAAAAAGGCATGGAAATCTTTGCGTGAATAATTAAAATTGGTGCATAGTTGAATCTTTGCCTTGATATGATCCACGCTTAATTTTTTTCAACCTTTACACAACAATTCATTAATGACATTGAACACACGTTCGCAGGCTGCGTTGAATACTGGGACTGAAAGCACAAACGTTACAATTTTCTTTAATTCTCTGCCAATTCCATTAACTTTTTAAAATAAATAAAAAACAATGTTGAATGTTTCTTGATTGGTTTAAATTGCAATAAAAATCAGACGACCCTTTAGCGGCGCGTCAGAGGTAGTAACGAACATGATCCTGTATAAAGAGTATATTTATATATTATGTATCGCTTCATTGGAATCAAAGGAAATGATTCTACCAAAATCTCAACTTAATATAAGGTAAAAAGACTAGTAAAGCTAAAAATAACATGACTACGAAGATTTTGGGCTCCCCGTCAAGTTCTACTAAATTCCGGGAGAGACGTATCTAAGGTGAGTTAATTCCGGGAGAGATGGCAATCCTAGTTTTCCACCAATCATTAGTGTTCAAATTATCTTCTTTTCTCAATACTAACATGACCATGGATTCCCTATTTATTTCCATGCCGTATTTTCTGCCCACTATTACCTGCCAGTTATTTATAGTTTTCTCGGATTCATTTTCCTTTCTTGCCATCATCATCGTATAAATACGACCTTCACAATTTGATTTACGTACAGATTCCTGATAAGCCTCCTGCATTTCCAATCTACACCTAATAGGTACATCAAGGGGTGAGCTGCCAGTCTGTTAACAATGGGCTCGCTATATGCAGGGCATGCTGCCAATCTCTTAACCTTGTTCATTCCCGCACCTCCTGTTACCCGATGGACAATAATTTTTCGGTTCGTCTGCTCGAGCGCCATTTTCATATTGCGGCCCTTTGTCAGATACTTCAGGAGAAATGTGTTCCATATCATATTAGAAGTTGAACATCCCTGCCTTATTACGTACAATGCGCACATCTGATAAATTTTAACTATGGGCTCGGTGAACGGGTTAAAACTTAACAATGGGCTCGTGCGAGACCAACCGATCCCACCGCAGGTCACCTCCGGGTGGGTATATCCTTTGAATATATTGAGCCACTCCAAACTCAGGCTGCTTAATATGTTGACTTGGAAGGGTTTTTTTAACGAGGGAACCTAGTGATCGAAAAAATTGGCGAATTAGGACATGAAACACTCGGAACACCCAGGCACAGGAGCGGTTTATTCACGTCCGAAGTGACCGCGAAGCCACACGACGTCCGACTACAAGCTTCCACCTTCAGAATTTGTCGTAATTACGGAGAATTTGTCATTTAAGTGAAATTATGGCGCCCATTCGTAGTAAATTTCATGCTGAATCTAATTATGCATATTATATTTTTTTTTTAATTCGGGAAAATTACTTAACATCTCAGAAACTACAAATGTCGGTACGGTAATAATATTAAGAACTCTAATTCACTTTATCAATTCTTTCTCTACATTATTAAACACGGTTATTCTAAAGAATACGCAATTTTTCAACTTGTTTTGATTAATAATTCTCGAAAAAGAAGCGTATTTTCCTGATAGCAAAACAACGCCTGCACGATTATTCATTTATTATAATAAAATGAATTCACAAATATTTTTTACTTTGCTTCTGGATACTTAAGAAGAACGGGTAAGGAGCCCCCAGATAGTTTATTATATAACTAGCGTAATTACCCGTCAAATATGACGGGATTTTGATATAAATATTCCAAATATATTTTATTTCGATATGAAAAATCAGTAAAATACGTTAAATGATTATAATAAATAAATAGTAATATTCCCTCCCTCCCTCTCACTGTCTCTTCCTTCCTCTCTTTCCTTCTCTCTCCCTCCCTCTTGGCCTCTCTTTTGTCTCACCTCCCCATCTCTCATTCCCCTCCTGTCCCAATCCATAGCTCTCCCTCTTTTTCTCCGTCTCCTTCTCAATCTCTTTCCTCCCGTTCTATTCTAATTCTATACCTCCCTTACTCTCTATGTACTTTCCATTCTATATCTCTTCCCTCCTATCTCCCTCCCCACATCCCCTTCTCTTTCACTCTACATCTTTATAGTCGTTTATATAATCAATGGAATCCAGTTCCATTAGGATTACGTATTTTCACGAAAAATCCTACGATAATTTAAGGCAATCGATGCATTCGTATATATTACACGTATGCGGGTTGTGACAACAATTGACTCTCGAAGTTTAACAATGATGTGGTCAGCAAGGCAACATCCCGTTTAAAAGCCTATATTTTCTCAAATAACCGAAATTTTGAAAATCGGTCGGAAAATTTTACTGCAAATTGTTTTTTTCTCAATTTTACTGCTAAATAAAATCTATTGCAAAATGAATCAGGTCAAAAGCTTGTTTATTTTTCGAGTTATTCAAGTTCAAAGAGCATTCCGGACAGAGGGGCATAAGCAAATTATTATATACCGATGACACGAGAAGCAGAATGATAATGATTTTTTTATCTTTTTTACGACCTGCTGATCCCTCCGGGCTACACGCAATGGGTATCTGAGAGATAGTGCAATGAATTAAATTAAAAATTTTAGGAAGAAAGGTGACTTCCCGTTTTCATGATAGTAATGATTAGTTTTTGCAATATTTTTCCTATACTTAATATCCTCCTGAGAGTTTCTGACTAAGCAAATCATTTTAGGTAATTTAAATAGTATGCAACTCAGGTTGTATGTTGTTTTTATGAGCAAAAAAGTAAAAAAATCACAGTATGAAACCTTTCGTGAATAAGAGTAGTAAGCGCCTTAAAAGGAGCCCATGGTGTAGTACAAAAATGTTCCCGTCTTATGAAGTGCGTTATCCACCATCTTGTGGCGTTTTTGTGAATTATTAATCCGCGATCATTTTCAGCAACATATGGGTGAAAAAATAAAATTCCAGACCAAGCAATTTAAAAAATACTTTTGTGTCAATGTTGTTTTATTTTCGGCACAATTTAAAAGAAACCTGCCTGCATAATAAATTAGCACTCTTCTTCATTTTTTACGAATTGACTTGCTATAATGACAAAGTGCGTCGGTATATTTTTTAAATTGCGAATAAGAACTTTTTTCAGACGCTTTAATGGAGATTTTCTTTAATGATCTTCACTTATTTTAATTTATCGATTGAATTTTCTGTCCGAACAAAAGAAACGTTCATGTGGATGCATAAAATAAAGTATAATAATTTACATCGAAAATTTATAACTGAAAGTTTAAAATCAGGCCAATACGCAAATAAGAATTAATTTTTAAACTAATGTTAGATAGAATTCGGTGTCCTTTAAAAAGTTTCAAAACCATATTTTTCTCCTCCATTTTGATTTAAAATATTGTTGTCAACATTTAAACGCTTTCGAATCCATTCTGCATCATATTTGCCTGACATCGGTAGTTGCATTTTGCACAGATTGGATATCCTGTTTGTTCTTGCAACAACTTTGAGAAGGTCAGTGAGGGCCGGCACGTGCACGGATGCAACGTGCACACAGGCGGCCGATAAGAGTTTCTCCAACAAATTTATGGGTTCACCCGATGCTCACCACCGGCTTTCGGCACCCATAGGCGAAAACGGAAAGGGGAATCGGGAATCTCAGATCAACCGTAAACCTTCCAAACGAAGTACCCTGCGAACCCTCGGTTTTCTTGTCTTTCTCATTGTTCTACTTCTACCTTGGAAACAGACCTACTATGAGCAGATCAGGATTTTGGCGTCGTAGCAGTTCCGTGAGAAAGGGGCGCATTTATTGCTTCCTTTCCTCTGCATTAATCTACGCTTTTCCTTATTGTTACAGAGGGCATGCACCCCGCGGCTTATTTTCCGTACTTAGGGCGGCTTTGCATCAGGCACTCGGTGGCGCGGCTTAGACGAGCCAGTGTTAAGTTCCAGGCCGCCCTTTGTTATTTTTACCCATATAATATCGCTATGGAAACCTCAATTATTCATCTATATAACCGAAGAGGAATATTCTCACAGGAAAAAAACTCGCATTCGTACCCTTCTGAAGAAAAGACTGCAGTACTGTCTCTCAGTCATTTTCATTTAGCTCTGCGAAGAAGCAAGTCTGTGCAGTGTTCTTGGTTGCAGCTGAAAGAGAAAGGCCTCCTCCATCTGTCAGAAGAGATTTTGATTTTATTAAGCTTAAGTGAATCCGCCTTCCTGTAAAGAAGAAACAGTGAGGTATCTGGAAACTAAAGGGTGGTATTTTTATAATTATTATTTTGAATGATTTCTATTGATGAGGATTTTTACAGAGGAACAGTGCCAATCCTTAAAAAAATTTATCAGATTTGCATTTTGTATCATAATTTGCGAGTGTTTCATATCTTATATAGAATTTTTACTAATTATAAATATAGTTGAGGAAAAATTTAGAGATACTTATGCGATCAACTTCTACTTGACCGTGTTTAATAAAATTTTAGATTCATTACTAAGACGCGATTAACCCTTGACTGTGGGCTTCCACTTAACGTAACTGCAACAAAGCAGACGACTAGTACGCAAAAGAAAATAAACGGCGCAATATACATTGCACAACATTTCTCATATACGTATATAACAGGGCTGGCCAAACATTAACTTAGAATGCGCCTCTTTCGAATTTCCATTCCGAGGCTTGTCGACGTTTTCACTACAGAACAAAATGAGATTATGAGACTGGAGACGTGTTGGGGATGCCTATGGGGCATGCATTGTCTTAATTGCTTCGGATACAGGTTATGTTTTACTGTTTGTTAATATATGAGTGCAGAAATTTTTCATGCGGCTCTCGAACTTCTAAAGATTATCGCATGCGACTCCGAGAGTACGTAAGTTTTGCCACCCCTGGTATATAAGTTTGGTCGACTATGTACGCTCATAAAAACGCTTATAAATCAAAGTTAACCGTAGTTTAGCGTATATTTTAATGCGACTGGTCGATATTTAGTAACATATGGCATAGTTAATATTATTTGTGACATCAGGCTGTACGATTGGATGGATTTTAATCAAAATCCTTATAGAATTTTTCAAGTAAATCGAATTGTAAAAAAATATCCAAGAATAAAGTACCCTTAATTGCTGCGCAATATCGTTCATCTCTTCAGAGTGTCCATTATGAATGATATTATACACAAATATGAGATATCATTCGATTTAGTGTAACCGTCTAGGCTGTAGTAAGATTTTGAGTGGACCGCGTCGAAGGCGTGACGTCATAGGGCTTAGGTAAGGTAGCTTAGCGCACATTGTAATTCCACTAGACGCTACATAGTGATTTTAAAAGATATATGGCTTACGTAGTATTATTTGTGACATCAAGCTCTACAAATGGATTGATTTTAATCAAATTCTCTGCAGCCATTTTTGAGTAAATCAAATTATTCTAAAAATCGCCAAGAATAAACTTCCCTTTATTTTTGTGCAATATAATTTTATGATAAAAATAGGTCTGTAAAAGATGATATATTGCACAAATACGAGATATCATTCGATTTTTAGGTATTCGTTTGGGCCCTAGAACAGCGAACAGACAGACAGACAGACGGCATGGCGAAAACCACTTATCAAAATCTCGAAGTAGAATTTTTTTTCACGATTACAATAGATACTTTCTTCAATATACTAAGTATATGAGAAAGTAAAAATGGTCAGATTTTAATTTTGCTTTAAAAAATGAATCAACAATAAATAAACAACAACAAAAGCCCTTTGACGAGGAAAAAAGACACTGGTACACTGTTTTAGAAAGAATAATGGACATTATTAAATTTCTTTCGCAACAAAACCTGGCTTTTCATGGCTGATTCGACAATTTGTTTGAACCAGACAATGGGATTTTTTAAAAGCTGTAGAAATGATTGCTGATTTTGATTCAGTAATGTCTGAGCATATAAGATGCATGAAAAATCAGAAGTAGTTTGTTCATATTTAGGGCATATGATTCAAAATGAAATTATAAATCTCATTTCAGAGAAAATTATTGAAGTAATTTTAAACATGCGTAGAAAAGCGAGTTATTTTTCAATAATCCTTGGCTCTATCCAGGATGTAAGCCATACGGAACAAATTACCATAGTAATCCATTTTGTGGAAATGAATACCGAAATTAGAAGAGCTGTAATCCACGAACACTTCCTTGAGTTTTACCTAATGACGGAATTAACTGGAGAGGGATTAACCCTGTTTGTTTTAAAAATGTTCAACTCACGGGCTTTTTTGTGCCATACGCTTCTCACAGTCTAAATCTTGTGATTAATGAGGCGGCAAAGGTCACCCTTGAAAATGTAGAGCTCTTCAATGTTGTGCAGGAATTATCTGTTTTTTCTTCCTCTACTCGAAGATGAAGCCTGCATGCTAAAGAAAAATATTAAAAAATTAACATTGAAACCAGTTTCAGAAACCAGGTGGGAGAGTAGGATAAATGCAATAAAACCATTGAGATCTGGAATCACAGTCTTGCCGAGTTGATAGATGGAACAAATGTAGATATGACCACTTGCTACCAGGCCCAATGTTTTGGCTGTAAAACCTCAGAGCTTTAAATTTTTATGCTCACAATCAGTCGTTATATGGTACGACATTCTATCTATTGTTAACGAATTGCTGCAGAACCCGAAGCTAAACAACAAAACTAGCATTGATCTTTTAAAAATTTTAAACGATTTTTTAAAAGAAAAGCATTCAAATAAAGGGTTTAAGTACGTAAGTCAAAGCAAAGATTTTGTGAGTGAAGTATTCAAGATACTTCAGCAGCATAACGATTCGTTTGATTTTCTGCATAATTTTTCCGATCTGAAATATGCCAGCAATGATGAAAAAAGAAGAAACTGAAATTTTACAGACAAAACCTAATAATAACAAAAGTGAAAGTGACATCAATGCAGTCGATCTGATTAATGAAACTGATATGCTTCAAGATATGGTGCGATCTAATATGGCTCCATTGGAAGTTTTAAATTATTTGTTGGAAAATGATTTGCATATAGTGTTTCCAAATATCGTTGCAGCATTAAGAATTCTGTTAATATTACCAGTGTCAGTGGCGGGAGGTGAAAGGTCATTTTATAAATTAAAAATTATAAAAAATTATTTTAGGCCAACAATGGCTCAAGAAAGACTTAGTAATTTGGCAACCATTTCAATTGCACATGAGGTCGCAGAGAAATTAGACACTCACCAGTTAATTAAAAAATTTTCTGAACTAAAGGCCAGAATCAAATTTTCCATTTTATAAGAATTGTTATTTTGAAATGCATCACAAAAATTTGCTCATTTTCTTTAAAGTTGATATGTCTTGATGATCAAATAAATTTATTTGTGAAGTTGTTTTTATAGTATAAATTTTACACTGTTTCAAAGCAAATGAAATATTGTTTGTTTTTCAGAATGCAAAACTTGTGCATGTGTTGTCCTATAATAATTTGTAAATAAATCTATAAAGTTTTTGTTATTACTATTGGTATGATTGTAAATAAATATGTATAATCCTATCTTTTATGTTATTGCTTTCATCAACTATATTATACAAAATTTAATTTACACCTCTGTTGAAAATCTACTGGCAAATATAACACAACATTATACAGATTTGCTTTGCCAACCTAGGGAGTAAGATTTCTGTCTCATTGGCTGGCAGTACCGTGGTTAGTAAGACAAAAGACCTAGTAAAGAACTGGATTAGGCAGAAGTTCCAAACTTGGAGGTCGATATGGTTATATTTTCGGTGATGATCTAGTCTGATAATATTCTTCTTTCTCCTAACGAGAGAAAGCTAAACTTATTTCTCGTTTTATATTTTCGGTGGACGATCCTATTGGAATTTGGCAAGAGCCATTTTTGTTATGCCATGAATTATAGAATTTACATCTTTGGGATCCGTCTTCATTGTTAGAAATTTAGTCGAGCGGAGGTTCTATGAGATGGGGGAGGCAATGAAATCTTTACACAATCTACCTAAAGCAGTTTGGCGATTGACGTCTTTAGCATTCCTGCTATACAGAATATTCAGCATGAACATTCGGAACAGAAATTGAAAATCCGCTGATGGAAATGGAGAGAGGTACAGAGATATGTGTACTTTAAGGGGGGGAGGGAGGGAGTGGGGGGGGCAACTTGTTTCCACACATGGGCAGCCAATAGGCACACGCCGGTCCTGAGGTCAGTTCATTTAGTTCATGGCCAGGGCCGTCCAAAGGGTGGATGCGGCAGATGCGAGGCCCCCGGGCCCCCAAATATTGGGGGCCCCTGAAGTTTGTAGATCTCACTCATTAAAGTATCAGGTGAAAATTTTGCATAAATCTTTACTAAATAAACACTTGCTAAACTGATTTCCAATAAAAACACTGAAAAAGTTATAATTTTAAAACATAGGAGCCCATAAATCACAGAATTCTCTACTGTTCTTCTGCATACTTAAAAATGTTTTTCATCAACCAATGCTTTGTAAAAAACTGAAATAATAATTCATTATTCAGATATCACATATCAGGGGCTGCCATGAATATTCACATCTGGGCCTCCTTCAGTGCTTGGCCCATCCTGTTCACAGCAATACTGTTTATCCAATGTAGTATAGGAAGCATGAATAAAAGATCCAAATGCAATTGGTAAAAATTAAATGAATACGAAAAGCACAATGGCATAATACAAAAGGCTGTGAAGAAGTTTGTACTTACTGGGTAAGTGTAAAATTTGGGGAAAAAGTAGGTACATATATGAAAATGTAGATAATCGTTCTTGATTACAAATGTTCTAAGATGGGTTTTAGACTAAATTTCAGATCAGCCAAAGTGGAACAAAATCGATTTCAGGTTAGTCAATTCAGGACAAACCCCTTTCAGATTAGCTACTGCGTGATTTTAAAAAAATCTTTATAAAGGAAAATTTACTAGTCCGTTTACAAAGAGTATAAAATTATATTTTTCAGTTATAAATGTATGCTTTGTTCCATTTCTCACACACTGTCACACCACAAGAGAAACGAGAATGAAACAAATCTAAATGCATGAATTACTTTGGAGAATTGAGCATCGAACTTCACATTCCGATGCACATCAGTTTGACATATTTTATTTTGAGTTAAATAACATCCCAATAGTATTCAGTGTAGCATAAAATTTCTGGTAATGAAAGGGTACAAGTAAGTAACTTAATGTAAATGACTTTTCTGTTGAACAAATTCATAACAAAAGGCTTATGGTAATGAAAGGGTACAAGTAAGTAACTTAATGTAAATGACTTTTCTGTTGAACAAATTCATAACAAAAGGCTTATATTAGATGCATAAATTGCATCAATTTACTTTCAATTTGTTTTTATTTGATCCAGTATTATACAGATTACATTAATTTAGCTACTTTCCATATGTTTTTATATGATCCAATATTTTTTATATTAAAAAAAATTTCTCAGTTGAACTTTGCATGCTGTCATTTTCATGTATACTTCTAAATTTTGTTTTACTATTAGATGAAAAGAAATTACAAGATTTTACCATAACTGCATGTGGGATTCATATCTGATTATCAATTTCAATCATTAGACATTATTCTTTCCTAAATAGAGAGAATAACATAAAACACTATTCCATAAAAAAGTTTGAATTGGGATTTAATAATTTTCTCAAACACTGGACAGGTTATTATTTTTATAATAATAAATCAATTTTAAATTTCTTGATATTAAATCTCTGGATATTTTCCTAACAAAATAGGTATTTCTATAATGTTTTATTCAGAATTCATACAAGAAGAGTGTCAAAGAGATTACTAATATTTCACCCAGAAAAATCAGATTTGGAAAATATATGGTGCCTGTAACAGAAATAGGAAAATCAGGAAGAGCCTAATGTAATTAATTAATCAATGCATATATATGTATATGAAATCGCCTTATTAAAACTGGTTGAGGAGTTGCAAACTACAAAATCTCATTTTTTATACAGCCTTGCTTAATTTCTTTATGAAAGGATCAAGTCGTGCAGGAAGTTGAGAGCATGCTTGGAGAAAAACTGGATAGCGGAGAAGAAGTGACACTTCGTGATCTAAATACCCTTGAGTATCTTGAAAGATGCGTCAAAGAAACACTTCGTCTTTTTCCTGTGGTACCATTAATAGCAAGAGATCTGAAGACTCCTCTCAAAATAAGTGAGTCAAAAGATCACAATAAATAAAGCTTTAAAAAGTGAGCCATGTGCATTTGTATACATACAGTAGGTGCCACTTAATGTGATCATATATTTGGTTAAATTGAAATAATTACATTTAGTGGCGGATAACAATAAATGGTAGGCTTTCTTAAACAAGATTTGGTTTTGAAATTACATTGGTACCTACTGTATTTGTATATATGCTTACATTAATAGTTTATTGACAATAGTTACATACAGAAATATTTATCTACTGGTAGATAGATTTTTCACCTTGAAGTTATATTACTTTTGCTAAATTTCTTAAATTGTGATGATCCTCCTGTTTATAAAATATTAACTAATGAAATACTTATGAAAATAATTTCACAGTGTCAACATATTTGAGATAAAAATGAATTTTTAAATTTTAATTGCCCCAAAATTTGGGTTGTGACTTGTGCTCTAAACAAAGGAATATGTAAGATTTCTTCCTCTTAATAAAAATTTTCTCTCAAATTTTAACTATTAACATTGTTGATGGACGCAGAGAACCACACACTGAAACCAGGCACCACAGTCGTTGTGGCCACATATATCCTCCATAGAGATCCAGCAGTTTTCCCTAATCCTGAACAATTTGATCCTGATCGTTTCTGTGGGAATGAAGATCGCAACCCATATGCATACACCCCATTCAGTGCTGGCTCCAGGAATTGCATAGGTAAATTAATATCTACAATTCCACATTCCTTTTATTTCATTTTATATTTATTATCATAAAAATATTATATTAGAAAATGCAACACTAAAAAAGGTTTGCAAGACGAGATATAATGACTAAATGCTTGACGGCAGTTAAGGAAAGGCATAGTCAGTTTTTGTAATCTTGCAGCATCTAATGGAACTGTACTAACAAAAGGAAAATTTTTATAAATAATAATAATGTCTCATTGTCTCTTCTATTCTATGGTTTTATAATTTTCTTGGTATCGCATTCTTATGGATATCTAATATTTTTAAAACATGGCTCTTATTCTTTTATATTAAATATGGTTTGATTTTCAGGTCAGAAATTTGCAATGGTTGAAGTGAAGCTAATGCTCGCCAAAGTTCTTCATCACTTTGAAATTCGCAGCATTGATAAGAGAAGAGAATTAAGGCTGCAGGGTGAAATTGTATTGAATAACCAAAATGGTGTGCGTATTTCTCTTAGCAGGCGTATGGAGAACAATAACAAATAATGTTTTGGTCTTTCATAGAAATTTTCCATAAAATATATATCAAACAAATTGAAAATCAAAAAATATTTTAAACTCTATGGAGATTGAGTTTTGATTATTAATGTACAAATTCATGTCTCTCTGTATATATGTATTTTATCATCATGTTAATGTATTTTGTCATCATGTTAATATATTTTAAGTCATATTAGACATTATTTTACTCTGCATAAAGATTGTTTTTAATTTAATATTATAAAATCAAAATAAATTGGTGCAACACGTTTCATTAGACTAATCAAATTGTTGTCCAACCCATACAGTATATGATATGTATTTTTCAGTTTTGATGTAATTAAAGCAATTTTTGTAAGACAATTAATCTAAAAATTCATTTTGAATATTTAAAAATATAATAACATAAAGGCGTTTTACCCTTAGCAATGCAAACAGTTGGAAAAACTTAAATATTAAGCTTAATAATGGTACCGACTATTTTGTCCTATTTGGAATAATTACACACATATTGGTACCTAACTGCTATTGTGGACTTTTTAACAGCCCTATCCTCTTATTTTGCAGAGGGACGTGTGTTGTAATTAGGGTTGCCTACTGTTTAAATGGGTTAGAAAAGAATATTTTTCGACAAAACTATTCGCAATGCTTTTTCTGTAAGCTAATCTATAATAACTTCTGATTTTGTCTACCTACATGATATTTTTGATGATTTATTTATTTATTTCAATGAACAAACACAAAATACATAAGGTTATAATAATTGTCAAAAAAATTAAATAATAAATAACAAAAATGCTAAAAATAATTAAAATATACCATCAACTTATCAATAAAAGTTATAATAAGAATTATTAGGTAATACTAATAATAAGTAGGTACATGGTACGCATAATAATAAAAATAATAAAAGCGTAAAAACTATAATAACACAATTTATAAATAATATATGTAACAGTATGCTGAAAATAGTTCATATATATCATCATATTATCAATAAAAGTAATAATAATAATTATTACTACTAAAAATAAGTAAACACATAATGCATATAATAATATAAATGATAAAACTACAAAAAATATAATACAATTCCAGATGAGCTGGAGATTCGAAATTTTTTTCTTAGGTAGGATTTTGTGCAAAACCGACTAGAAAAAAAAACGAAAATCTTAGAAAAGTGCAACTATGCGGTCGCTAAAAAATCGCAATTGTTTAAACAAATTTTCAAGGTTTATGTATTTCCGCATGTGCTACAAAGCTGAATTTATTTTAATGGTAGGATTTGTAAAAAAACGAATAGTGATTATGCAAATTTTGATATTTTAATTTGTTTGGCAATTAAAAATTCTTAAAGTTTACACAAATAGCTAACTGTGTAGGTACTACGGGATGAGCTAGAAAGCAGAAAGTGCTACAACTTTAAAATTTGGCAGAAATGTGTAGTATTGGTACCCCATAATGGAGAAAGTATAAAATTCTTAAAATTGCAAAGTTTGGGGATTGTTTTAATCTGTTATTTTTACATAAGGGAAAAACGAAAATTGCTGCGGAGGTGAAATATTTAGAATTAAAAAAATATTTGTAATGATAAAATATGAAAAATAAATATTTTTTATGTTGAGATGATATGCTTGCACAACCATTAGTATTTCATATATGTAACTCATTTTTAAAGAAAATAAATACAATTTGTAAATAATATGTTATAATATAAGACATTATATATAGACGTTTCTTACAGAGGAGGAGGAGGATATAACATACATAAAGGAGGATACTAATGTGTAGGCACTTCCAGATGAGCTGGAGATTCGAAATTTTTTTCATAGATAGGATTTTGTGAAAACCGACTAGAAAAAACGAAAATCTTGAAAAAGTGCAACAATGCGGCCGCTAAAAATTCGCAATTGTTTAAACAAATTTTCATGGATTATGTATTTCCGCATTTGCTATGGAGTTGAAATTATTTTATAAGTAGAATTCATAAAAAAACGAAATCGGGATTATACACATTTTGATATTTTAATTTGTTTGGCAGTTAAAAATTCTTAAAGTTTAAATAAATAGATAAATGTTTAGACATTACGGGATGAGCTATGGTGCTGAAGTTATGTACAAAGTAGTTAACTAGCACAAAAAAACATTTCAATTTTACCAAACATGCATTTCAGCGCCCGTTAAAAATTATTTATATTTAAACATATAGAAAATATTATTTCACTTATAGAAGTGCTACAACTTTAAAATTTTGCTAAATTGTGTAGCATTAGTACCCCATAATGGAGAAAGTGTAAAAAATTTTAAATTGCAACATTTGGGGATTATTTAAAACTATTATTTTTACATTTGGGGAAAACGGAAATTAGTATCTTATAATGAAAAAAGTGTAAAATATTTAAAATTGCAACATTTGGGGATTGTTTTAATCTATTATTTTTACATGTGGGAAAAACGGAAATCGCTGAGGAGGTGAAATCTTTAGAATTAAAAGAATATTTGTAATGATGAAACGTCTGTCTGAAAAATTATTGTTTTTTCAAGGTGACATGAAATGATTGCAGTATGCAAGCACATTCTACTACCTAGTATGTTATATATATATATATATATATATATATATATATATATATATATATATATATATATATATATATATATGTTATCATTATATATCGACGACTCTTACAGAGGAGGATATAGCACATAACATATAACATATAGAAGGATATTAATGTTTAGGAATTTCCAGATGTGCTGGAGATTCGAAATTTTTTTCATAGATAGGATTTTGTGCATAACCGACTAGAAAAAACGAAAATCTTGAAAAAGTGCAACAATGCGGCCGCTAAAAATTCGCAATTGTTTAAACAAATTTTCAAGGTTTATGTATTTCAACATATGCTACGGAGTTGAAATTTTTTCTATAAGTAGAATTCTTAAACAAAAACGAAATAAGGATTATACAAATTTTGATATTTTAATTTGTTTGTCAGTTAAAAATTCTTAAAGTTTAAACAAATAGATAACTGTTTAGGTACTACGGAATAAGCTAGGAAGCTGAAATTTTCAAATTGTTTACAGAGTAGTGAATTTGCACAAATAAACATTTCAATTTTACCATATATGAATTGCGGCGGCCGTTAAAAATTATTTAAATTTAAACAGTTAGAAAAATATTATTTTACTTCTAGAAGTGCTACAACTTAAAAATTTGGCTAAAATGTGTAGCATTAGTACCCCATAATAAAGAAAGTAAAATTTTTAAAATTGCAACATTTGGGGATTGTTTTTAACTATCATTTTTACATGAGGGAAAAACGAAAATCGCTGCGTAGGTAAAATCTTTAGAATTAATAGAATATTTGTAATGATGAAATATCTGTCTGAAAAATGAAAGTTTTTTCAAGGTGATATGAAATGGTTGCAGTATGCAAGCACCAACTACTAGTCATTATATATCGACGACTCTTACAGAGGAGGAGGATATAACATATAGGAGGATACTAATGTCCAGCCCAAACTACAAGAGCTAGAGAGCTGAAAGTTTTAGTTTTTGTAGATATGATGGAGAAACTTACAGATAAAATGAGACTTCTTACCTAAGTGACATGAGTTCGACTCCAGAAAATCCGAAAGTTGCGTTTTTTCCCGTAAGAAAAGCATTGCGCCATTTTTGTAAATTAATTATGGGCACTTGCCGGTAAGCTAGAAAAATGAAACTTTCAGTGTTGCTAGATGGCCGCAATATTTATTAGGAATTATTGTCAATTTTGCTTACAGTGTCTTGGGTTCGACTCCAGAGACCCCGGAATATCTCCCATAAGTTAGCATGGGAAAACGCAATCCAGTGTGTAGACCAATCTAATAAGTTTAAGAAGCTGAAATTTTGCAAGATTATAGAAATTTTCTCTTTACTAACTATAAAAATAGAAAATTTCAAAATTAATAATTTTTAGGGGTTGTTTTAACACCATTTGAACATTAAATTTTAATCATTTTTTAGGTACTACGGGATTAGCTAGGAAGCTGCAATTTTCAAATTATTTACAGAACAGCGCATTTGCACAAATAAACATTTCAATCTCTCCATGTATATATTGCGGCACCGTTAAAAATCTTTAAATTTTAAAAAATTATAAAAATATCATTTTACTTCTAGAAGTGCTACAACTTTAAAATTTGGCTGAAATGTGTAGCATTAGTACCCCATAATGGAGAAAGTGTAAAATCTTTAAAATTGCAACATTTGGGGATTGTTTTAAACTATTATTTTTACGTGAGAAAAACGAAAATCGCTGCGGAGATGAAATCTTTAAAATTAATAGAATATTTATAATGATGAAATATCTGTCTGAAAAATTAATGTTTTTTCAAGGTGAGATGAAATGCTGCAGTATGCAAGCACCTTCTACTAGTATGTTATATCCTCCTCTGTAAGAGTCGTCTATATATAATGATAATATATAACATATAGGAGGATACTAATGTTTAGGCACTTCCAGATGAGCTGGAGATTCGAAATTTTTTTCATAGATAGGATTTTGTGCAAAACCGACTAGAAAAAACGATAAACTTGAAAAAGTGCAACAATGCGGCCGCTAAAAATTCGCAATTGTTTAAACAAATTTTCATGGATTATGTATTTCCGCATGTGCTACGGAGTTGAAATTTGTTTTATGAGTAGAATTCATAAAAAACGAAATAGTGATTATGCAAATTTTGATATTTTAATTTGTTTGTTATTTAAAAATTCTTAAAGCTTAAACAATTGGATAACTGTTTAGGTACTACGGGATGAGCTAGGAAGCTGAAATTTTCAAATTATTTACAGAGTAGTGAATTTGCACAAATAAACATTTCAATTTTACCATATATGAAATGTGGCGACGGTTAAAAATTATTTAAATTTAAACAATTAGAAAAATATTATTATACTTCTAGAAATGCTACAACTTTAAAATTTGGCTAAAATGGTGAAATATTTAGAATTAAAAGAATATTTGTAATGATGAAATGTCTGTCTGAAAAATGAATGTTTTTTCAAAGTGAAATGAAATGCTTGTAGTATGCAAGCACCAACTCCTAGTATCATTATATATAGACGTTCCTTACAGAGGAGGAGGATATATGATGTTATATCCTCCTCTGTAAGAGTCGTCGATATATAATGATAACAGGAGGATACTAATGTTTAGGCACTTCCAGATGAGCTGGAGATTCTAAATTTTTTTCTTAGGTAGGATTTTGTGCAAAACCGACTAGAAAATAGAAAATCTTGAAAAAGTGCAACAATGCGACAGCTAAAAATTCGAAATTGTTTAAACAAATTTTCAGGGTTTAGGCATTTCCGAATCTGCTACGAAGCTGAAATTTTTTTCTTAGGTAGGATTTTGTGCAAAACCGACTAGAAAATAGAAAATCTTGAAAAAGTGCAACAATGCGACAGCTAAAAATTCGAAATTGTTTAAACAAATTTTCAGGGTTTAGGCATTTCCGAATCTGCTACGAAGCTGAAATTTTTTTTAGAGGTAGGATTTGTAAAAAAAAAACGAAATAGGGATTATACAAATTTTGATATTTTAATTTGTTTGGCTGTTAAAAATTCTTAAAATTTAAACAATTACATAACTGTTTAGGTACTACGGGATGAGCTAGGAAGCTAAAATTTTCAAATTATTTACAAAGTAGTGAATTTGCACAAATTTACATTTCAATTTTACCATATATGAATTGCGGCGGCCGTTAAAAATTATTTAAATTTAAACAATTAGAAAAATATTATTTTACTTCTAGAAGTGCTACAACTTAAAAATTTGGCTAAAATGTGTAGCATTAGTACCTTATAATGAAGAAAGTGTAAAATTTTAAAAATTGCAACATTTGGGGTTTATTTTAAACTATTATTTTTACATGCGGGAAAAACGGAAATCGCTGCGGTGTTGAAATCTTTAGAATTGAAAGAATATTTCTAATGATGAAATGTCTGTCTGAAAAATGAATGTTTTTTCAAGGTGATATGAAATGCTTGCAGTATGCAAGCACCAACTACTAGTATGTTATATCCTCCTCTGTAAGAGTCGTCGATATATAATGATAACATATAACATATAGGAGGATACTAATGTTTAGGTACTTCCAGATGAGCTGGAGATTCGAAATTTTTTTCATAGATAGGATTTTGTGCATAACCGACTAGAAAAAACGAAAATCTTGAAAAAGTGCAACAATGCGGCCGCTAAAAATTCGCAATTGTTTAAACAAATTTTCATGGATTATGTATTTTCGCATGTGCTTTGGAGTTGAATTTTTTTTAATGAGTAGAATTCATAAAAAAACGAAATAATGATTATGCAAATTTTGATATTTTAATTTGTCTGTCTGTTAAAAATTCTTAAAGTTTAAACAAATAGATAACTTTTTAGACATTACTGGATGAGCTATGGAGCTGAAATTTTCAAGTTATGTACAAAGTAGTAAACTAGCACAAAAAACATTTCAATTTTACCATACATGAATTTCAGCAGCCGTTAAAAATTATTGAAAATTTATACAATTAGAAAATATTATTTGACTTCTAGAAGTGCTACAACTTTAAAATTTGGCTAAATTGTGTAGCATTAGTACCCCATAATGGAGAAAGTGTAAAAATATTTAAATTGCAACATTTGGGGATTATTTTAAACTATCATTTTTACATGCGGGAAAAACGGAAATCTTTAGAATTAAAAGAACATTTGTAATGATGAAATGTCTGTCTGAATAATGAAATTTTTTTCAAGGTGATATGAAATGCTTGCAGTATGCAAGCACCAACTACTAGTATGTTATATCCTCCTCCTCCTCCTCTGTAAGGAACATCTATTTATAATGATAACATATAGGAGGATACTAATGTTTAGGCACTTCCAGATGAGCTGGATATTCGAACATTTTTTCATAGATAGGATTTTGTGCAAAACCGATTAGAAAAAACGAATATCATGAAAAAGTGCAACAATGTGGCCGCTTAAAATTCCCAATTATTTAAACAAATTTTCAATTTTTATGTATTTCCGAATGTGCTATAGAGCTGAAATTTTTTTTAAAGGTTGGATTTGTAAAAGAACGAGATAGGGATTATAGAAATTTTGATATTTTAATTTGTTTGGCAGTTAAAAATTCTTAATATTTAAAAAATAGGTAGATGTTTTGACACTATACGGCAAGTTAGGGAACCGAAAGTCTTAAATTATTTAGAATTTAGCCTACATAAATGAATAAACATTTCAATGTATCTATGAAATCGTTATTGCGGCAATTGAAAATTATTTAATTTTAAACAATTAAATGAATGTTATTTCACCTCTAATTGTGCTATAAATTTGAAATTTGGCAGAAAAGTGTTGCATTATTAACCCAATGTGGGAAAAGTATAATTTACCAAGAAACATTGAGTCAGGTAAAACATTCTGATTCTTTAAAGCATTAACATATTTCCAAAAGTGGTTTACATTGAAGGGAATAGTGGACTACATATTGTTAACAAATTCATCATAGCAATTTTTAGATAACTTTTTGCATAAGGAATGTACAAATGAGAACTCAGCATAATCACTTACACAAAAAAATTGTTTGTATACTCTATGCAATTGTTTTTTTAAATCACCATGGACTTCAAGTCTTCAGAAAACCAGCAAGAAAATTTAAACTTGGAAAGTTTTTAACAGGAGTATTGTTTCCAATAACTAAATGTAGCACATCACAAAACTGAGAAAGAGCAGTATTTATATCTAAGTTGGAAATAAATGAATCCCAATCAATATTTCTGAAATCCTCAAAAACAGAGTTAAGATCAGTATTTTTATAATCAGAATAGAAACTTAATTCAACCAAATTTTCAATTTGACTCATATTAATACTTGTGGTTATAGCAGGATGGTAATTCCCAGCAGGAAGTAAACTGCAGGTCACTTTATGTACTTCAATGTGTTGACTAGAGCTAAGAAAAAGATCTAGCATTTCATTATGATGGTTCACTACATTGTTTATTTGATAAAGTACTAAGTATGAAATAGTTTCTACTAAAATATTAGCAGAATCAGAAATTTCCTTGTGATATGAAGGTTAACCATCAGACCAGTTCAATTCAGGAAGGTTATAGTCGCCTACAATCAAGATTAGGGAAAAATCGGTCTCTGTAGATAGATCTTCTTCAATAGCTAAACAGTGCAAGGTATATGACTCAGCTGGTGACTTGGGAGGTAAATACACTTCCCCTACAAGAAAGTTTTTATTCCCTTTTTTGATAAGGACAAAAACATGTTCAATATTTGAGTAGGTTGAAGCAACTTACATGGCAGTGTGTTCTTTGTGTAGGTACTGCTACCAAAGTACCACCACCACAGCATTTAAGACTAGTTAGGGGTGATGTCTTTACGAAAGATGTTATAATTGGTAAGAAAAAGCTCCAAGTCTGAAATATTGCAGTTCAAATTTGTTTTAGTCAAAATAATAATATCATAGTGGCATAAGGACAAAGATACACATAATTTTCAAAGTTTAGATATTAGACATTTTGGTAATAAACACAGAGTTATTACAATTTAGTTATTTGAATTGACTCATTTTTTTTAACAATTTGAGGGACATTATTGATATATTTAATTGTAAGGTTGTCTTCACCTGAATTTGTTTGTTCCTCTAATTGCATAAGAAGGTGCGACAAATATTTCCTTTCTGCAGGTGTTCTATCCCAAGAAACAGATACATTGGAAAGTAAGGGGAAATGTTCAGTAATTTTTTGCTTATTGAAACCTTGGGCAAAGGCATAGGCTTCAGAGTTTGCATTAAAAATGACTTTGGTAGTATTGCTTTAAGGACCTACAATTTCCGAGCTGCTAGATCTGCAACAACGGCACTGTGAGTGACGAGAAATGGAACTACCACGTTTTTAACATGGGAGTTCCCACCCCCTGCTTAAAGCGATAATACCATGACTTTTATTGGGCACATGCTACCACTCCTAGGTTTGCCTAGGCGGAAGAAAGATAAATTAACCAAGCTGGACTGGTTGATAATTGTAATGACGTTCTCCACATGAACTGTGTCATGCACTGTAGGTTCACTATTGTTAGGTGTGGACTCTGGTACACCATGCAGGAGAATATTTTTGGTACATCTATTACGATCATTCATTTCCTCAATGAATGATTCCATAAACTTGGGATTCTGAAGTGACAGATTTCTCCAGTTTAGCCAATCTATTGCAAACCTCTTCTAGCTGAGATTGTAATTCCATCAAAAGAGATGACAGGAGATGTGGGTAGGAGAGGAGAGGTGGGCTAGTTACCATGATAGCAAGATGTTTGTTTACACCAGTCGCTTTACATTTTTTACAACACCATTCCAAATTGTCCACTTGCACAGCAATTCGAAATACAGCATCCTGAAGTCCACAGCACTTTTTATGATAGAACTTTGTACAGTTTCCACAAATAATATGTGCCTTGTTTATGTCATCCTTATCTATCTTATCTTATTATTCAGTTAACTTGATATGTATAAATCCTTAATGCTCCAAGATACAACTTGGCCGCTCAATATCTATGCTTCCTAAACTCCAAGGAGATATCCACAATTTAGAAAAACAAAAAGATGTACCCAAACAAAGTGATGATGGTAAAATCACTGTCAATTTTAGCACTCATTTAAAATGTGCAATCCAAAGAGTTATGCGAATATTGATGTTAAATTGAATGGTAAACATGCATAATTTCCTCCTTTGAATTCTTATTAACTAGGAATTTGTCCATCAGCATAGTTTAAATTGCTACTTGCATTCTTTGTTTGTGAAATTCACAACCATTATCATTTATAACTGCTCCAATTCCAAGATAAGCCTTATAAAATGTAATTTTGCACCAAGTATGTCTTGCTTCAGTTGGATTTCCTTCTGCTGACATAATCCAATCAAATTGCTTTTCCCATAATTTAGTAAAAATACATTTTTATGCCCATTATGAAGTATATATTGTATGTATTATTTAAATTAAGTATGTTTTACTTATGAATGTACTGTAACATTTATGAATCAAGTATGCATACTTTATGCATTATTATGTACGTATTATACATGTACTGTTGTTCTATCTTATACTGTAATTTGCTTATTACCTGTACTGATTTATTAAAATTAACGTTTTTTTTGTTTAGGTAAAGTTGCAGAATGCAAAGTAACAAGTAACAGTTTTAATGTGCAATTTTAAATACTTTCATTCACTGAAAACTTTTTATGTATTCTACATATTCTCTATATACCTCTCTATGCCTAATCTTGTGAAATATCATAATATTGTTGCTCAAGGTATTGACCGCCCGCATTTTTTCAATGATTATTTTTCCTCCAATTTCTCTCTGCCTACCTCTACTACTGACTCCCTTCCTTCTATTGCATCAATTTCTTTGGATTCCTTATCCAATATTTCAACATCTTTTTCTGAGGTCAGATACTTACTTGCTTCCCTGGATAAGAATAAATCTTCCGGCTCTGATGAGATAAGTTCTGTCTTTTTAAAAAATACTTCGGAGGTTTTGTGTATTCCTATAACTCTTATTTATAACAAGTGTCTGTTCAGTGGCCGTTTTCCTGCCATATGGACGTAAGCCAATATAACATCGATTTTGAAAAGTGGCAGCCGAGCAGATGTAACTAACTATCGACCAATCTCTATCCTCCCTCTGTTATCCACCATGTTTGAAAAGATAATTCATAAGCATTTATTCTCTTTCACCTACCCTTACATTTCTCCTCAACAACATGGTTTTCTACCTCGGAGCTCCTGTTCAACGAATCTTACAGTCAAACACCATGAAATCATTCTGGCCTTTGAGCAAAAATCCCAGGTTGATGTGTGCTATATTGACCTGGCTAAGTTGACCATAGACTTGTTCTTCATAAACAGTGGCGGCTCGTAGCTAAAATTAGTGGGGGTGCTGCGCATCTTTTTCATAAACTGGGGGATGGCTACTGAAGTACTGACATTAAGCTTAAGGAATATATATTGTACTACAAAAATAAAGAAAGAATTAAAGAAAAAAGGACTCGTTATATTAAATGTTATCGATAATATCAAGTGGAAATAGGGGGTGCTGCAGTTCCGCAGTGCCTATACACGAGCCGCCACTGTTCATAAATTAAGCAATAGATATAACCTACATGGCCCTCTTCTCTCTCTCCTGGAAAGTTATCTATATTCCAGAATACAGCGTGTTGTACTTAACGGACACTCCTCATCCACTACTCCAGTCTTGTCTGGTGTGCCCCAGGGTAGTGTCCTGGGACCGCTATTATTTAGTCTTTATATAGATGATTTAGTTGAGGTTATTGTGCCACATGATTGCCAAATTCTTTTATATGCTGATGACTGTAAGATTTTCAAAAGGGTTGACTCCGATGCAGACAAGCAATGTCTACAAGCTGCACTTAACTTGCTGACGGAGTGGTGCTACAAGTGGAAACTTGAAATAAATCCGTCCAAAAGCAAACTTTTGCCCTTTACCCTTAAATCCTCTCCTTTCCCTTCCTCATACTGTCTACTAGGTAAACCCATTCCTATAGTTCAATCCCATGAAGATCTTGGAGTGATCTTTGATGATAAATTAAATTTTAGCCAACACATCCAGAAGATTTCTGCAAAAGCGATGTCATTACTAGGTGTTCTCTACAGATTCAGTGAAATTTCCAATCCGTTAGCTCTTAAGACATTCTTTAATGGCTGTGTTGCTCCCATATTAAACTACTGCTCGCCTATTTGGTCCACTGCTTCTCCTTCAAACCTAAAACGGCTTGACTCTGTAATGAAGTTCTTTGACGCCATAGTTCGACACCGCACATGGGGTAGAGCACCCTCTTTAAACATCCCCTCTCTTTCTCATAGGCGACTTATTACCAATCTTAATTACCTTCACTCTCTCATCAATGGTTTCTGTCGCTCTCCATTACTTTCAACCTATTTTTCTCTCCGTGTTCCATTGTGCTCCACTCGCCTTCAAAGCCTATTTCATTTACCAAAATTTCGACTTTCCCTCTCCCAATGCTCTCTCTCTTACCGCCCCCCATTTGAATATAATTCTTTACAGGCTTCACTTCCAAATCTAGACATTTTTTCACTCATTTATTTCCATAATCTACTACCTGCTGCATAATCCTGTTTTTCTCTAATATTTGGCGCTCTCTGTGTTATGATCATTTCAATTGCTGGTAATATTGTTAACTCATCTTATTTTAGTTATTTATTTTAATGTTATATTATTTGTTATGGTTATATGTTTCAATGTTATGAGGCCTCTGTGCTGTTTTTGAAACTGAATAAATAAATGTACTTAAAAGACAGCAAAATATTTTTTTCAATAAAATTGAAAATGGGTAAAGTGAAAGATATCTCAGAAGGTAAAATAAGAAAACTTCTATAACAATTCTTTAATTTAGACAGACATTTATAATTTTTAACTCTTCTTCCCTTGAACAGCTATATGTACATTTTGCTTTTCTTTCAACTGAACATTTGTATGCATCCATTAAACCAATTATACTTATAAGATTATAATAGCACTTTTCATATCATACCTACCGACACTTTTTATCGCCAAATTCAGTTTCAAAGTTTGGGAAGTAATTTTGTTTTGTAGGCTTGACTTTAAAATATTCACATGACAAATTAGACCCATAAAATCAGCCTTTGCATAGCATAACGTATGGGTAAGCTAAATTTGAATATACATTTATCTTCAAACATGTTTCCACTGGTTGCATCCCTAGAGCTTGCAATTCCTGCCAAAGTTTTTAATGTTTTTCATATTCATGACCATATAATATCATGCAGTTTCTTCTGCTGGAACTATATTTTAGAAGGATTCCATCGATTGTTTATTACAATTACTTGATAAAAATACAGTTGCCAAATTTATCGATAAAGGATGCAGGAAAAATCTATTTATTTGGGCAAAAGATGAGAAGACAAGAAATATTGCATACCATTAAGCACTACAATAAAAATTAACCTGTTTTTATTACTTGGTTTTATTCTCAAATCTTGCTCAATGTGTTTTGTTTTGACTTAAAAATGGGAAATTTCAGCTAGTTAGTTTCTATTTTTCTTGTGGGAAGCAAATGAGATGGACAGAGATAGCATTGAAAGTCAATATGAGAAACTAGAAGAAATTACACGATAGTATGATGCCAAAAATATTATGAATGCTGATAAAACTGGAATATTTATATACCAGAAATCGACTATTGGTAACCTTGTATTTTTTTATAATAAACTAACTGAAGTGCCCGGCATTGCCTAGGTAAATCCAATACACTTCATGCATGACAAACTCTTACACTCTTACCAATTTGAAAATTAACTTGGACATAGCTAAACATTTCCCACAAAAAAATCGGTGAGAGCACATAACTACAACTTATGGTTTCAAAGATAGAAATTCAAGAGAGTGCCAAACATGCCGCTATGTATTTGGTCTACATCAGTTAACACAAAAATGTTTGGTGAGCGCAGTAAAAGAAGAATTTTTCTCTCAATGCGTTTTATATGAGGCATTCACAGCAATGGGCAGATTCACCATGGTCACAAATTTCTGTTTTCTATGGCATCAGAAAGCTGAATCCATGCTCTATCATATGACACAGTCCTTATGTTGACAGTTCGCCTCTATTGCCCTGTAAAATTCCATCGCTTATTAGAGGTGAACAGACCATGTGTGCCTGTCTAAACCGACCGCTTGGATCAAGGCAACACAGGTGAACTCACAACAGCAAGCAACCAATCAACATCTCACTATCTGTCCCCGTGAGCTAATCAGGGGTGAGTTGTCAGGCATGCTCCCGCTAACATCGTGTAAACAAATGTTGTTATGACACATTCTGCTTTATTTTACTTAAATTTGTGGCTTTATCACTCTCATTATGAGTGATTCAGATAGTAAAGTGCAGTAGTTAGAAGAAGTATTAGTTAATTTGAAGTGTCATCTACATAATTTACACACACATTTACAGAAGAGCACCCTTAGGAAACTCTTTTTATCATGTTCATAATAATAATCTGATGTTTTTTAGTGAATAAATATATATTTATTTAATATTTTTCTCTTCAAAATGATACCTATTACATCATTATTGATGAATATTTCATGATTTTGTTGTGGATTTCAGTTCTGAAACTTCAGGGCTCGTTTACTCAAAACTTTATTTTGGTGAGTTCGCCCTTGTTGCTCTGAAAGCCTAATATGATTTAGGTAGTAATTAAACAATTTATTCAGAGATGAAAATTTGAGAATTTGAGACTGCTTCATAAGCAAACCCCATATACAAAGGAAAATTTGCTCTTGGACGCAAACCCTGATACTTCAGAGAAAAAGTAATGCCTCGATGCCCTCAAGTTTTAAAGGAATCACAAAACTATACTAAGTTTCAGTGATTTCAGTGGGATCGTGAGTGTCAAAGAGCATAAGGTAACTAAGAGACATTGACTTCAGCAACAGATGACACATAACCTTCTATTAAATGAATTGAGGTGAAAATTTCAAATAAATCGCACATATTCACAGCATTTCATGACTCTGTGGTTTGAAAATTCAACTTGATGCAGACTAATTGCAGGTGAGTTGTAAGTGATGGTGCAGCAAATATAACAAGACAAGTAGGGATGTACATGGGCTTCCTGTGGTACAGAAGTGCTTTTCGTCAAATCAGCGAATTATTTTTCCTTATATTGGCCCTGCTTTTTTGATCTGTTCTAAACATATTCATCCCATTTTCCTGTCCTATACTAGCCCTACAAACAAAATTTCTTTGAAATCCGTTCAGTCAATAACTTCGAAATTAACAGTTACAGAAAAATTCTAACATACTAACCAGCCCTACAAACAAAATTTCTTTGAAATCTGTTCAGTCAATACCTTCGAAATTAATAGTTACAGAAAAATTCTAACATACTAACCTTGATATTATGGTAGACCTGTTTGGTTGACCTGGTTGAAATATGCTATTTTGGTTATTTATTTATATGAAGATTATATACACCATATTTGTTTAAAATTAATGCAGTCAGTTCTCTAGAAATACGTGTAAAAGAAATATTATTTTACTTTTTACTGTGATATTATTATTATTATTTAATGGTCCAAGGGGTCTAGTACAGACCTAGGACATGTCAGAGAGAATACAGACATAAAACCACAGATACACACAATAAATTAAGAAACAAGTTACAGTACAATTAATTTCCATTAAGGTATTCAGTCACTGAGTAATATAAATTATTTAATAAATACTTTTAACTTTAATTTGAAACTGATTTTTTATTATTTATGGATTTTATGTCAGTAGGTAATTTTTTATATATGTATTAGGGTTACTGTATGATATGGACTTTTATCAGATATTTTTAGATTATATCTTACATTATGTGTTTAGATTATGTTGGGTAGAGTAGCAATGTTCTTGTCTATTAACCCTTCCCGTGTCGAATATGATATAATCCGCACCGCGTTTTTCCCTTGCATGTCGTTTGCAACATATTCCATAGTGGGAAAATATGGACTAGGGAAGAGAAATGAAAGAGGGGATAAACTTGTGGAATTCTGCCATAGAAATAGATTAATTGTAACTAATACATGGTTTAAGCATCACCAGCGGAGACTTTACACATGGAGAAGCCCAGGAGACCAGAGACGATACCAGATAGATTACATACTAGTCAATGAAAGATTTAGAAATAGCATTAAAAATGTGAAAACACTACCAGGGGCAGATATCGATTCTGACCACAACCTTTTGGTGGCAAATATACAATGTAGACTGAAGAGCGTTAAGAGAAACATAAGAGTTAACAAGAAATGGAACTTAGAGGAACTCCTTAAAAACAAGGAGGCTATCATGACTGAGCTGGAGGAAAGGTTGGGGGAGAGAGATGAAGAAAATAGGAAGAATGTAGATGAGGAGTAGAGATACATCCATAGCAACATTAAAGATGTAATGGAAAAGAAGGTAGGAAAGATAACGGGTGAAAGAAACAAAAAACCCTGGATCACAGCAGCCATGCTGCAAAAAATGGAAGAGAGGAGAAAGTGGAAGAACATAAACACTGAAGAAGGCCAAAGAAAGTACAAGGAGTTAAATAATGCTTTAAGAAGGGAAACAGATAAAGCAAGAGAACAGTGGATAAATGAGAAATGCGAGGAGATTGTCGAATGTGAAAGAATTTGTAGAACGAAAGTCATGGTGGTTTCAAAGGAACATAAAGAATTAAATATAATGGTAAATGGCCAAAAATTGGAACAAGTATGTAGTTTCAAATATCTCGGCAGTATTTTAGCACAGGATGGAAGTAGTACACAGGACATCAGAAGTAGGATTGCAATGGCAAAAGCAGCATTTAACGAGAAGAAGGAGCTTCTCACAAGCAAGAAAATAAATTTAGAAACAAGGAAGAAATCAGCGTAATGCTACATATGGAGCATAGCTCTTTATGGTGCAGAGACGTGGACGGTAAGGAGAAAGGAGGAAAAATATTTAGAAAGTTTTGAGACGTGGGTATGGAGAAGAATGATGAAAGTGAAATGGACAGAGAGGAAGAGAAACGAAGAAGTATTAGAAATGGTGGGAGAAGAAAGGACACTAATAAAAACAATCAGGAAAAGAAAAGCAAATTGGAAAGAGCACATATTGAGAAGACAGTGTTTACAAAGGACGATCTTAGAAGGAAAAATTAGTGGAAGAAGAGGAAGAGGGAGAAAAAGAATAGGAATATTAGATAATATAAAGCAGGGATATAATACTTATAGAGGTATAAAAGAGGCTTCTAGGGAGAGAGAGAAATGGAGGCAGCGATTCAGTTAAAACCTGTCTTCGGACAGAAGCATGATGATGATGATGATATCTGAAAAAATGAACAGGAATTTATAATCTCTGTATATTTTAGCGACATGGGAAGGGTTAAGACTGAAAAGATGGGAATGGGTTTTTTAAAATATTGCTGCTTCGAGAATAAGTATGCATGGGAGAGGGAGAATACTGTAAGTTTTAAAATATGGTCTACATGTGGATAAATTATTGACAGTGGCAATTGCCCTAATAGCTCTTTTCTGTAGTTTAAAGATGTGTTCCATATGGCAGAATCTGGCCCAAAAAATTATGCCACATCTAATTTGGGAGTAAAAATACACATAGTAAATTTGTAGAGTCACATTTGAGGAGACCGAGTGTTATAAGTTTTTTAGCATATAAATATACTTGTGTAATTTATTCGCTAGATAATCTATATGTTTTGACCAGTCAAGTGTTTCAGTTAGATTAATACCTATGGATTTTATTTCACTGCAGTTCATGAGTGGAAGATTATTAAGTTCAAGCGATGGATGTAAGACCTTTTCTTATATGTATGGAATAGTATGTCAGATGTTTTTTGTTGGTTTAGTAAAAGTTTATTGTGCATTGTCCAATTAGCCATTTGTGCTATGGCTTTGTTAGCTTTTATTTCAAGGGTCTTCATGCAAGGTGCAGTAATAACATGATTTGTATCATCGGCAAAATTTATTAATTGTCCATTGCTAATATAGGTAGACAGGTAATTGGTGTAGAGGATAAAGAGAAGTGGACCAAGGGTAGATCCTTGAGGTACACCACAGCTAGAAGTAGTGATTTGAGAGTTATACTAGTTAATAGAGACAGCCTCATTGCAGTGCAATACAATACCATTAATGTCTGATTGTTTGAGTTTCTATTCAAGTGTATAATGGCCTATAGAGTCGAAGGCCTTGGATAATTCATAAAATAATCCCAGGGTAGGTATTTATTATCAATGGATTTATAGATGTCTTGTAATAGGTTAAATATAGCTGTTGGTTGATTTTCCTTTAAGAAATCCACGCTGTGATGGTGATATTATTTGAAATTTATTGAGATAGGTGGTAATTCGAGAAATAATAATTATTCTTTCAAAAATTTTTTTAAAAAGCTGATGTTAAGGCTATGGGTTGGTAGTTGTTAGGGTTTTCAGCTGAGTTATTTTTGTGTATTGGTATTATTTGGTTAATTTTAGTGATGAGGGAAAAATACTCTGACAGTGAGGAATTAATGATATGGGTAAGGGATGGTTTAATTAAATGTGAGCATTTGGCCAGTATGTGACCAGGGATATTGTCAGGCCCAGAAGAATGACAGCTAGTTAATTTCAGAAGGCATGAGTAGACTTATTTTTCATCAGTAGATAGCACAAAAATAGAATGATGTTTTTGGGGAGTGGAATAGAGGATCTGGAAGAAGCAGATGTTTGACTGGAACTAGTACCTATCTATTGAATTTACTGAAATTTTAATAAAATTTTTATTAAGAAGATTAATAACAGTCAGAGGATGCACATATCATCATCATAGGTAGTCTGTCCATAGATAGGTCCGTGATTATTCATGGTTAAACCTGGTTCTCCATATACTCCTATTTTCCGCTGTCCTCTTTATATCTTGATAACTCTCTTTCCCTTCCAAATCGTCTATCAGCTGAAACCTTTTCCTACCTCTTTCCCTTTTCCCATCTAGTTTTCCTTCTAACACGTCTTTAATCATACTCTCTCTCCTCAGGTAATGTCCAACCCAGTTAGCCTTCCTCTTTCTGATAGTCTGTATAATCATTCGCTTCTCTCCTATTCTTCGTAGCACTTCGTCGTTTTTCATCCTATCTGTCCATTTTATCTTCAGCATTCTCCTCCAAGTCCACATTTCAAAGCTTTCCAAGTATTTGATGTCATTTTTCCTTAGCGTCCATGTTTCTGCCCCATACAATGCTATACTCCATACATAGCATTTTATCAACTTTTTGCTAATATCTTCCCTTATATTCCCTGTAAGTAGTTGTTTCTTTCTTCTGAAAGCCGCTTTTGCTTTTCCTATTCTAGTTCAGATCTCACCCGTACATTTTGCTTCTCGTGTTATGATGCTTCCAAGGTATTTATATTCTGAAACTTGTTCTAAAGGCTTTCCCCCAATACTTATGTTCAGATTCTCTTCACTAGATAACCAATGTTCAGATAGTAGCAAAATATCAGTATTAAGTTCTTGTAGTACAAGTTCAAGCAGGTGACACTTATTTCTGATGCTCTGAATGTATAGAAAAAAGAATTTAACTGAATCCTCACTACTAGTTGGAGGAACACTTTTCACATTTGGATATTTGATAGTATTGATTGCAACACACTCCTGAATTGCCACATCAGCTTTGTTGCAGCCTAAATTTAGAGTGGTGCACTGATTATTGCCTAATGTTGCATCATCTAGTCACTTTATTTTAGGTTTCAATACACCAGCTTGGCCTCGAGTAATCATTTTGGGAGCCTGATTACATGTGGGGTTGTGGCTGGGATTAGGTGGAAAAATTGGAAGAGGATTGTTATCAACACTTTCACTTAGGTTACTAGTATCACAATCAATAGCACTGGCTGAAGAATCATGAGCACTTGCTGTATTCTGACTTGTGCAAGGAACACACAGTGTTGAGGGTGGGTCACTTAGTTCAGGTTTGCTAATTTCACTCTTCCTCCACCTGCTGAAGGAAAACCTACTAACACATGCACCTCCTGGCCAGTTTTCACTCTTATTTAAATCTGATAAGAAAGAGAAATCAGCACCAATTTTAAAGGAAGCACTCTGACTACTGTATATATCTAAACCATTTTCTTTATTGAGATGACATAAATCGCTAATGCTGTTTTTATCAATATCTTCTATTTGATATATAAACAAAACTTCAGAATGCAAAGCAGCTATGTCGAAATAATTTCTGTAACTGTTCTTGAGGGAGTTAAACGCTTCTTAAGGAAAAGTCTTATTGGAAAACTCTGTAAAATCAGTTAATTCAATGAATTTTAAGATGCCAAAGTTGTTGAATCTGGAATTTAACTGTTGAAGAATGTTGTCTATAACCTCTATAAAAATTCTTCCGTACGAAGATTTTATGTCACCAACATTGATAATTCATATCCTTTTCATCTGTGGTTCAATCTTCAGCCAGATTCACTTTCTTTTCCCGAACAACTTGAAAATCATCTTTTTCTCAATATCACATTTGAAAATACATCAATATTTACAATACATAAGCCTATATCATTATATTTAACTTGCAGCACATCAAATATCTTATCAGATATTGGAAATATTTTGGAAAACATATAAAAAGAAAATTGAAAGTAAAGTCTCTCTTTAACAGATCAAGGTAACCCTGTAAATAGTTCAAAGTTTCTGAATCCCAGTCATCATTAAGGTCCAAAATATGCTCAAATAGATCAATCAATTGCTTTTGATACTCAAAAACAGTAGATACAAGTCTTCCATGATATTGCTACTCCTGCTGCTTTTGGTAATCTTTTCTTCACTTCTAAATCTAACACTCGTGTTCATTTTAAGATGTTGAAAAACATGAAGCCAATCCACTAAGAGTGAGGAAAAAAAATTTGCACTCATTAATGCACAGCACAGATTGAGACAACACTAAATTCAATCTGTGTGCAAAACAATGAACAAAAAGGGCTTTTGGAAAAGTTTGTCTAACTTTTGTTTGCAGGCTACCTAATTCACCAGCATTACTGCAGCTCCATCATAGCTTTGTGCAATGATCTTAGACCCACAATCAATATCCATAATATTATTGCATACGATTTTGTATAGTGCATCTGCTGTTCTTTCAGTTGTTACATCCTGGAATCCCAGAAATCTTTCTTGAACTTTTCCATCTGGATTTACATACCTCACTATAGTAGATAATCAACTTATATTTCGGATGTCAGTAGTTTCATCAAAAATAATAGCAATGAAAGGCATTTCTCTTATTTCTTGCTTAATTTTTTGCAGTGTGACTTGGGCAACACAAGAAATTAAATCATTCTGTATTGCACTGGACATGCTGCGAAACACTGTGGAATGTTCCAATGGTTTTCCAAAGTTTCATCGTATTTAGCAACCAATTCGACCAAGTCCACTTAATTAGGTACCTTTATTTCAGAGTCACTGGATTTGTCATGACCATGAAAGCCAAGTTCATGCTCTCCCAAAAAAACAAACAATATCAATGTCTTTTTAACATTTCCTGATTTTTCTTTTCAGCTTCGTTATGCTAGCAATGAGTATTTTCCAACTGCTTATCTAAAACATGCTTTATTCGAGTTCTTCCAAATGTTTTTTTCTTGAATAATTGACTGTAAATGCTCTTTACTTATCAAATGTCTCTTTATTACATTATGAAGGTTATTTAAATCAAAAAATCCCGTTTTATTCCAAACATTTTTTGTTTGAAAAAAATTAACACTGTCAACAAAATAATTTTGCTTCGCTCTCACATCCAGTCAACCTTTCAACACTATTATAAATATCTACATTAAAATGCCCTGTGCATGATTTACTTTTTAAATTTAAATTTAGGCAAGGTTTTGGCCTATCTGTTTGGATAATTTCACTTTTGCCTGAAAATTGTTCAACGAAAAACTTTTCATTAATAAATTACACACTGCACAACATGAAACCTCACCAGAGATGCTTGAAAGCATTTGAGGCACTCGGTGCACTCATGTTTGCAATTCTAAAATTGCTTCCACTCTGCATTTTATTGTGCAGAGAAAAGCTGAGAAATTCCTCCTGAGCTGGAAATAATATCTGTTAATGTACTACTATAACACAAACACTTCTATAAGCATGAAGGTTCATGTTTAACATCAGAATTGCCACTTATTGAAACTGTAAAATAATTCGACTAGATGCCTATTCTCCTACAGCAAATGGCTCATTGACATTGACACAATAATATTGTTGCTTCCTAGTGGTTATTTTTGGCTGATGCATGGTGCCAGCTGTCAAGGTGGATTTTTAAAATGATGCCACAGTCACATGGTTTTACTGAAGGTGTGCTTCTAAAATTGTGCTAGTGAATGAGTAATTTTTATTGTTATTATTATTTTAATTTCTAATTTGGAAGCAATGCTTCCCTTGCTTCCATGGAGGACTCACCCCTGCTTTTGCTTATAAAAATACTGAATCTATAATTGAGAAAATTTCATACCTGACAAAGAAAATGAGTTACTGCAATTTACTCTGTCACTCTGAAAAACAGCCACAAGTCATTAAATTTGTCGTCATTCTGGGCAAGTGCCAACAAAGACTATCTACCTTCTAAGTAGGAGCGCTGTTTCATTGCTGCTGCATTCACAACAACCTGCATGTGTGAATTGGAATTTATGACTTCGACAGTTGAAAATTAGAGAAAGTAAAAGGGTTACTAATGCTCTTGATATGTGTGCGGCTCTCTCTTTCTCAAGGTATAATCCAGACAAGGACAAGAAGCCACACCTGTCACATTAGATAAATACATGTTTTACTTAATTTCTTGTTTATTTTCCCATCATCAATTCAGCAAATTCATATATACTGCAAATACTACTATAATTATTTAAGTATATAAGTTTAACTTTGTTGTTATATTGTTCATTTCATAATACATTAAACCTATATCAACTGCTAATATTCTTGCTATTATTATCAACACATGGTATATTAGCAACAACAAATAGCCATTTCAATTTAAATTTGTTTAAGCTACTATACTTGTTGAATTTTATCTTGTTTTTCTGAAAACTTGGATCATTATTTTTTCTTTGGGTCATGGTAAAAATTTGAAGTGGCCACCACATGAGTTTCTCCATACCAGTAATATTTCTAAAAATTCCAAATAGGTTAAATAGTAATAAATATTTTAAGGAACTGCAAGAAAAATTTAAAGACTTGACAAAGAACAGAAATAAACACAAACCGTTGCCTTCTGATATTGGATATAGCCACAAAGCTCCAACAATTAAGAAAAGAAATTGGAGCGTTACTAAGATGTAACTAAGTGTCAAATGTTAACAATAGTCGTCGGTAGGTTGCATGATGGTAGCAAAGCTAAATAATTTAATTTTTAAGATATCTCTTAAACAATGCATTATATGGAAAAATATTTCAAACAAAGGTTGTAGAAAATTAAATATCATACAAATTTTATTCCAGTATGTTTTTAAATATACCAAATATTAAAGCAAGTATTTCAAAAAATGAATAAATGACAAGAGTAAACACAGACTTTCAGATGACCAATTTCTACCAAAAACTAATCAACTCTTGTTATTTTAACAAAAATGTCAAATATAAAATTTTGCATTGATATGATTAATAGTTTTTGAGTTAGAGCACCCAAAAAAATTTCTATCACACACACAGATATCATCGAGAAAATAGTCCAAATGTGTTCAGGGGGCCTCAAAACGTGTATTTCCATTGAAATTTTGAATTTGATTTTTTTAATGAAAACAATACTTTCTCTTATACTACATATGGAGAAAGTAAAAATTGGTTTCTTATTCTGGGTTGCGAGGAAAAATGTTTGAAAACCCCTGCGTTAGAGAATCCATTACCTTCAAACAACACTGGGAGGCATGGGGTAATACTCACTGAGGACAGGATGAGGAGATAAGAAGGAATGATTGTATGCAAAGTCAAAAATCCATTTATATACATACCCAATTTGTGCATGCCTCTCTATACATGAACTTATGAAAAACTGAAAACATCAAATTGAATCACATTTTATTTCCTATTAACAAATATATTTTATGAACAGTGAGGGTATACAAAATTAAAATAAACACTATAGGTTTAAACTTAAGGAAAGTTCTTCACCTACTGAGTTACAAACATATATACAGTTTGAACACACAAGCCAATAAATAAAATCAATTTCATTTTGTCACAGATAACAATGAACATTTTTCATATTTTAACAAATTCTACTATAAACCTTTTTACAAAAACTTTACAAAAATCCTCCAACTATAAATTTTAGGCCAATTTTTTAAAAAGGTGTACAGTGTCAAGCCATTTAAAAATCACATTCCCACTTCCTCAATTGCTCAAACTAAAAACCAGCGGTTTCTTGTTAAGTGCAAAACAGGAACACCAAATGTTCCGTGAATTACCCAAGGAATGACTTTCAAAACGAGAAGTTCTGTTGCTTGTGCAGTATTTATTTAATTTGCTTGTGAAATTTAAAAAAATGTTAGAACTTAATGGCTTTGAAATGCAGGCACATAGATTATGAGGCAGGATGGGACAATTGCTGGATAACAACATTGGAGAAATTAGTTTGAGATTAATGGAGAGAGACATTATGCGGTGCTTGAACCCAAAGAGGCTCCACCAATCATTCCAAACAGAAGTCTGCTATTCCTCTTGCGGGCATCACCCGGCTCCCTTTCATCAACGCACATCGGGATTGGAGACTCGTAACCAGATGCACTGGATACAACACCACCAGTCAATCTGTGAAGATCGTCCACCAATTGTTTATAGTTATCTGAGAGAACCTTCTGGTATTCAAATCTATCTGCTGATACCAGCCCAGCATTTAACTTCAGGGCAATGTTGCACACCTTCAAAAACTCTCTGCAACAAAGAAGAAAAAATTCACAATTATTGTGAGAAGGGTCACATGCACAATTTGCTGAACCATTCAGCAGGCTACAAGGATTATAAACAAGAAGTCCAAACCAGGACTAATGCAGGCTGGTTTCCCAAAGTTGACATCACAAATTGATTACTTATATTGACAGGAAATGTTTCAGTATGTGTTAGTCATTCCAAGGAATTCTCATACCATAAATACCACTTGTAGTTCATAATTTATCAATTATAGACAAAAATTGGAAAACAAATTAATTGAGCATTATCAGGTAAAAATATTAAAAGCAATGTAAAACTATTTCTTTCCATTTTTTACACATTCTTTGCACGAAGCGAACACATATAGGGGAGGTCGTTTCCATCTGTCCATCCATCTGCATGTTTTAATTTGGGTACTTCGATGACATTTGGTATTTGGAAGTTTTGATAACATTTATTGACAGATTCCAATGTTGGTTAAAATCAGACTACAATAACGACCACTTTACATGAAGACCTAAATGCAGTTTACAACGTGCCCCTTTTTCAACTCGGAAGCCACTGGACGTATTTTGATGAAATTTAGTATTGGGAAGTTTTACTCAA
This sequence comes from Tanypteryx hageni, assembly GCA_028673005.1. Lineage (NCBI taxonomy): Eukaryota > Metazoa > Arthropoda > Insecta > Odonata > Petaluridae > Tanypteryx > Tanypteryx hageni. The sequence continues at coordinate 155,893,822 of CM054114.1, read as the reverse complement.
ATTTGTCCACGGATTTCAATTTTGGTTAAAATCAGACGATAATTATGACCACTTTACATGAAGAACTACATGTAGCGTACATTTCAACTCAGGAATCACAGAACGTATTTGATGAAATTTGGTATTGGGAATTTTACTAAAATTTGTTGATCTCAAAGAATGCATTTGAAAACTCTGTGTACTCGGACATGGAGTATACCTTTCCATATTTGTTTATTCCATATAAAAAGCCTGTAACTTGACAGGAAGCTTACCTTTCAATTAATCTGTAATCTTAATATTTGTGTTTCAATTAATAATAATTTGATATTAATAAACTGCCACATAATCTTTCAATTTTCGACTATCCCCATTTAAGGTATTACTTGATTTAAGGCGATTCTCTAATTTTCATCTCCGAAACTATAAATCATAATTATATGGTATCAGAGACTATCTTGTAGTAAATGTTGTTTTCTATGCAAATAAATTTTTTAATCTATACCTCACAGATCATATAAGAGCATGGGAGAGAAATAAATGGATTTTTAATTGTTGTTTGCTGAGAAAAACGTCTTAGTGTTCGATGTAAGCAAAATATGCTGTTTTTTCGAGATTTTTTCGAATTTTTATATCCGAAGCCATAACTTGTAATTATGTGGTCTCACAGACTATATTGTTGTAAATGTTGTCCTCTATCCAAATACATTTTTTAAACTATACCTCACAGATCATATAAAGGTGTGGGATAGAAAAACATGGATTTTTATTGTTGTTTGCTGAGAGAACCGTCATATAGATCGATGTAAACAAATCTGCAATATTTTGCTCAGGAATTTTCTAGAATTTCTATCTCCGAAACTATAACTCATAAGTATGTGGCCTCATGGACTTTCTTGTAGTAAATGTTATTTTCTATCCGAATAAATATTTTAATCTATACCTTACAGATCATATAAGACCTAGGGAGAGAAAAGTTTGGTATTTCATTGTTGCTTGACGGATGCCATTTAACGAGATACGAGTATAAGTTTATTAAAATAATTATGTAAACTGGAAGCTCTAATTGACGGATTCAGTTAAAAATCACAATTGGGTGATAAAATTTAATAACGAATACTCATACTTACTTAAATTAAAATCCATCCAGCAGTTTAGGAGATGGAAGTTACGATGGATGGATGGATCATATGTGCCCATAAGGTGCTCTGCTTAGAGGCCTGCATACCCGCAGTTTACCTGACCTAACCCGTGGGTACCCGCAGCAAAAGTTGCGGGTCGAGTCGGGTATAGTGTGCTTCCATGCGGGTACGGGTTGGGTTCAGACACAAAAGGCACCGGTGCAGGTAAAGAGTGGGTACAAATACTAGTTTTAATTCCAATTCAATTTGCCTCGCCAATGTAGGCACAGGAACTTTTCACATGCCTTTTACTGCTAGTAAAGCCCACCCTCTCGGTCAGAAGTATCGTTATATAAGTAGATACAAATTTGCAATTTATGCAGGTAGGCAGATCGCAGGCTTTGTGTATCATGTGTCAAGAAAAGTATCTGATGAAAAAACGATTCCTTTTATTATATAAATACAGTCAAACTCATTTATAACGAGCACGGTTATAACGAGATCTCGGCTATTGCGAGCAAACAGAGAAGAGTTGGTTGAAAATGATGTATTTAATGAGCAACATTTTACGGTTAAAGCGATCACGGTAGTGGAGAGCTTCACGGGTATAACGAGCAAATCTTCAGGCCATTTTAACAAGCAGTGGCTGAACTGCCATACGAGGGAATGAGTTCTATTACTACTTTGCCCGTTTTTGACTTTCTCCCGCCTTATCTCTTCCCACATCCCAGCCAATAGCAATTTATAACCCTTTTAATGATTTTTACAATCGACAGTCATAATGTGTTTGGTTTGATTTCCGTTCTCAGAATCTCTTTCAGTGTGGTACGCTACCCACAAAGAGCATAGTCCTTGTTCCAGTGGGGTAGCAGAAATCCCCGAAGACCCCACGTGGCGGGGGTGCTGAAGGCCTACGGGGGCTCTCAGGTACCTGGGAAAAGATTAGTGATCTACAATCTATAATTCCGCGATACAGATGCCACCTTTGAATAGAGTATTCCCTACGCTGCGGATGCACATCCCCAATGAGCTTTTTGCATTCTTTCCCCATACTCTTAATCCTCTTTTCTGTCTCTTCCCTAATGTTATGGATTCTCAGAAGACCTAGGGAGGGAAATTACCTGGCAAACTAACCAATGAAAATTTTCTGTATCGGTATGAAACATTCAACTTTCGAACTCAGTGGAAATGAAGAATTCAGTGCTACTTCAAATCTTTGTGAGTGAAAATGTCTTTTTAAAACTCGGGAGAAACACTTGGAATTATTAAAAACAATTTTGCTTCGGTGTTTTAGGTTTTGTTGTGGTGTGTTAAATTCAGTTCTTTTTTGACCTAAAAATGGCAGTGGAGAAAAGAAAAATTTTGACAATCAGAGAGAAAGTGAACATTATTAGTGATTTAGAGAATGGAATAAGCAATGCGTCCATTTGCAAAAGATTAAAACTGAACTCATCAACTGTGTCAACCATTTGGAAAAATCGGGAAAGCATTACTAGTGCTTTCAAAAAAAGGCATCATTGCGAAAAAGTTGTGGAAGTGTGACAAAAGTGATCTTGATAAGGCTCTTTTGAGTTGACTTACAATGAAAAGAAATTTCAACATTCCTATTAGTGGCCCTCTACTGAAACTACAAGCTGAAAAATTGGCTCATCAACTTGGATATGCCGATTTTGTTTGCAATAACGGGTGGCCTGACAGATTCAAAAAAAGAAATAATATTGTCTATGGTAAGATAAGTGGCGAATCTGGTGATGTAAACCAAGAAGTGAGTAATGGCTGGATAGAAAATGTGTAGCCAGATCTAAGGAAAGGTTTTTGTGAAAGTGACATTTTTAATGCTGGTGAAGCCGGTGTGTTTTATAAGTTGCATGACCCACAAGTTTAAAGGTGAGAAGTGCACAGGTGAAAAATTATCAAAAGATCGACTGACTGCTCTGATTTGTTCAAATATGATTGGAACTGATAAAGAAAACTCTTAGTAATAGGCAAATCCAAGATGTTTTAAAACATTAAAAATCTTCCAGTAACATACCGAGCCAACTAAAAAGCCTGGATGACATAATACATTTTTGAAGAAGAAGTGCATAACTGGGACAAAGAGCTTAGAAAAAGAGATAGGAAAATTTTGCTGATTTTAGACAATTGCCCATCACATCCCATTCTTCTCAACCTAACCAACATCAAACTGGTATTTTTACCACCAAACTCAACTTCTGTTCTCCAACCAATAGATCAAGGTGTTATTAGAAGCTTTAAATGCCATTTTAGAAAACTTTTAATATTGGAAACTATAGAATCCATTGAAAGAAAGAAAAAGATTCAAATTTCTGTTCTTGATGCCATCCGATTCATGAGCGAGGCATGGGATAAGGTCACATCACAGACCATCAATAACTGTTTTAAAAAGGCAGGACTGAAGCCCCCGGAAGTTGAGGAAGACACCGAAGAAAATGATGACAATATTCCGTTATTAATGTGGTTGAAGAAACATAACTTGGATACTGGGTTGGCATGTGTGGACGATTACGAGACCGTGGACAACAACCTCGTGACTGTCGAAACGCCAACAGATGAGGACATTCTCGAAGCTGTTAAAGAAAACGAGGCTTTCGAAGACTACAGTAAGGAAGAAGATGGTGGTGAGTGTCCAGTTAATGTAGTGTCGAGCGCAGAGGCACAAACTGCTTTAAAAACACTTTCTTTGTTTAATGAAACCAATGACATCGATCCCGAGTTTCAATTTTATCTTAGTAAAATGAAAGATATTGCTCATAAATTTCAACTTAAAAGAAATTTGAAACAAACGACATTGGGAGACTTCTTTAAAAAATAAAAATAATGTATTATATCAAGACTTTTTAATGATGAAATTATTTTTCTAGTGAAATAATTACATAGTGCATAAATATATCGAATAAATATTGTTAATCATTTATTCGTAAGCCATGGTCATTCATTGTTGTCATTATCCCTTTTCCTTCTATGTGCTTGTGCATGATAAATGTATGTACTTCGTAAAAGTACAAGTAATACATATTATGTATTTACACGAACGGATATAACGAGTAACGGTAATAACAAACAATATTCATCGGTCCCTTGAATCTCGCTATAACCAAGTTTCACTGTAGATACAAATTTTAAATTGACAAATGATTGTCGATTACGTTTAGTAGAAGAGAATGTGGGGAGAGGATGAGAAAGAGTGAAGAGGGGAATTATGTAGTACAATGGAATTATGACAGATTGGTTTGTGCGAGAACTCTCCCTTTTAACCAGTTGGTTTTGCCCATTCATGCAAGTAACATCTATCTTTGTGAATTCGCTTTTGAAGAGACGTGGTGACATATAAGAGTGCATATTAGCATTCTTTATATGTTATTTAACGTTCTAATATATATAAATTTTTCGTCAAATAATCATGTGAGAGTTGTATTATTTTATACTTTGTTTGCGAGAGAAAGGAACGGCAGTTATTTTATAAAATTACATTGGTGAGTTATATGTGATCTCGACTTTTGCGACAGAATATCAATCTACCACATCCTTAAAAGGAACCAATACCAGTTGATTGAACAGTAAAATTGTCAGTTATAAGTTAATGCATCATTCAATTATAAATCAAAATTTCAATCGAAATATTACTTTTATCTGCCCTTCAGATTTGAACAATGAATACTGATCAGATAAGAAGGAAGCTTTTGAGGTTAGAGTACACTCTAAGAAGAAAAGAAAATACCTAATCAAAATTTTGGGAAACATTCTGTGAAATTTTAGATGAAAAGGGAGAACTGATTTCGAAGACAATCGCTTGCAGTAGTTATAAAATGTTTACCTTTATGATAATAAGAAGCTGGGAACATCAGTGGTAGAAAACTCCTTCAGCCAAAAATTATAGGATAAGCCCTATGCATTTCGCCCACTAAGTGGGCATCTTCAGGGGAGAGCCTGCCTTGGCAGAGAACAGAGTTCAACTGCGACGAAATTAGAAGAAAAGTTTATAACGAAAACCGAAAAACATTTGAGGAACGAAAAGAATTTTGTGCGTCAGTATTGTTAAGTTCGGTCAATTTATATAAAGTTTTGTTAAAATCAGTATCTGTGTTCATGAGATTGTTTCTGTTTTTATAGATATGCAGATTTTCTAAAGAGTTAAGTGAATGGTTGGCTGAAGTTAACAAGGTTAAATCCTCTATGTGTATACTGTGTCCAGTTTCGAGGATATGAGTGGCTACGCTTGATTTCTCAAAACGATTGTGTTTGTAATGGGCTAAGTGTTCTTTGAATTTTAATACCTACTTCGTTAGAACGTTTTACTGAGACACTGTTGTTTCTTCACCAGTCTACCTTACGTGATCGCGCCCTGCGATCGTCATTTTACAAGGTCACCAATATTGGTGTTCCTTATATTTGATTGTGGGTTATTTCCATTATTTTTATCACCAGTATACCTTTTACCTGTATTCTTATCACCACATATTAAAATACACCATTGCCAATTTTTACTTTTGGCTTCAATCCTAAAGCAGCCGCACATTTCACACCTCCAATTGAGGTATTTTACGATCTCATCGCCCATTTTTTTAAATTTGTTTTAATAATTACCCTTGGATTTGTTCAGACCCCCCCTTTGTCTTCTTTCGTTGGTTCTATCCACGAGGTTTTTACAACTTGGTTGCGGTTTACTGTTTTTTACGTTCTTTACTTTTACACAATTGACATGTCATTATATAATGATACCTCATTTTTTTACATTTTCGACTAAGGATTTAAACCGCTTTCACAATTTGCACACCAGAATCAACAATATAGCAGCTGACATAAAATTCTTGAAAGCTTGCAGAGGAAATAAGGTCACACCTAACTTCATGAATGTTTTCTCAAAAACAAGGAACGACCATATAATGACCAAAGTAAAACAATTAGCCATCAACAAATGGTTCCAACTAGAAATTAAGAACTTATACGCCAAAAGAAGTTTATTAGAAATATCGGCTTACGATTTACATCTAAAAATAACAAAAAACTAAAATAACGTTGGCTTCGAACTATGGAACAACTTTGAACATAAAATGCACGAGACCAATTCTCATAAATATCACAATAAATCATTAACTTTAGACAAAAAATTAAAAATTCTTAAACAAAAACAGATTGGTAATACACAAAACATAGCTAATTAACCCAATCACATCTCACAAAAATTTGAATTCATTGAAAATGTATCCAAAACATCTTTTTCTCAGGAAGAATTGTCTTTACTAAATATGGGTTTGAAGTTTGCATTACCACCTAGGAAACTACCTATAGACGAACTTATTACTGACATTGAAAAATCCATAGAATTTTTCGATGAAAATTCAAAAAATTACATTAGATAAGCTTGTTTATTACAATTAAAAGATAACTTGAACAAGCCTACAAAGATTCATCCTAATAATAGTAATTTCCCCAATACCATTAAAAAACTTAAGAGGAAAAGATTGCTTTTACATCAAAGCAGATAAAGGCAACAAAATTGTAATCATGGACAAAGCACAATACGTTGACAACGTCCAAACCATGTTAAACAATGGACCATATATCAAATTAAATAAAAACCCATTAAATTCCATGATCAATAAAACCAAAGCAATCATCAAAGGATGCAATAATATCATAGACAAAAAATTAAGTTTCAAATTAAATACTTCCAACCCAAACATACCTAAACTATATTGTCTTCCAAAAATCCATAAGAACGACAACTCCATGAGACCAATTGCATCAGGGATCAATAGCCCTACTTATAATTTAGCTAAATGGCTAAACAGTGAATTCAAACAGATGTCATTCCTTGACAAACACTCAGTCAAAAATTCTTATGATCTGATTAACAAATTGAAAAATACAACCATAAAAGAATCAGAGATTTTGGTCTCTTTCGACGTGAAAAGTCTTTTCCCAAGTGTACCCTTAGATGAAACATCCCAAATCTTAAAATCTCTTTTATTAAAACAAAATTTTACTGATGAAGTTGTCCACGAATACCTACGGCTCACTAACTTATGCATGCAACAAAACATCTTTCAATTTCAAAATGAAATTTATCAACAAACACAAGGTACCTCCATGGGAAACCCTTTATCCCCTTTTTTAGCCAACATATTTGTCACATTTTGAAAAGACTTGCAAAGATAAATTCCATTATTTTCCAGAAAGTTGGTTTAGATATGTTGATGATATTTTTACAATTTTTGATTTAAAAAAAACAAAAAGTAGAAGACTTTGTGGATCAATTAAACAATATATATTCATCCATAAAATTCACTTTTGAACTTAAGGAGAACAATACATTACCATTTCTGGATTTACTAATCATTAATAACCAACAACATTTAGAGTTTGATATTTTCAGGAAACCAACACACACTGACAATTATATTCTAAATAACTCCTTCCATCCTATGAATCAAAAAACAGCTGTTTTCCAATTCTTAACACACCGATTGTGCAACATCCCCCTTAACAAAGATAGATATGTTAAAGAACTCAAACATATAAAACAAACTGCAAAGAAACTTGGTATCGATCACAATTTAATCAATAAATTAATAAGAAAACACAATCTTAAAAAAACGTTGTCCAACTCCACCACTTTCAAACTTGACAACAATAAGGCCAACAAATATATAAAACTACCGTATTGTCCCACATTAAACAGGGGCTTGAATAAAATTTTCAAACATAAGAATTGCACAATAACATACACGAACCCACATAGTTTGAAAAACTTACTGGATAGCACCAAAGACAGAACGGAGAATTTGAACAAATCCGGAATTTACAAAATACAATGTTCACATTGCAATTTAATGTACATAGGACAAACCAGACGAAAACTAATTACACGATTCAAAGAACACTTAGCCCATTACAAACACAATCGTTTTGAGAAATCAAGCGTAGCCACTCATATCCTCGAAACTGGACACAGTATACACATAGAGGATTTAACCTTGTTAACTTCAGCCAACCATTCACTTAACTCTTTAGAAAATCTGCATATCTATAAAAACAGAAACAATCTCATGAACACAGATACTGATTTTAACAAAACTTTATATAAATTGACCGAACTTAACAATACTAACGCACAAAATTCTTTTCGTTCCTCAAATGTTTTTCGGTCAGCGTTATAAACTTTTCTTCTAATTTCGTTGCTGTTGAACTCTGTTCACTGCCAAGGCAGGTTCTCCCCTGAAGATTCCCACTTAGTGGGCGAAATCCTATAATCCTATAATTATATATTATATATCCTATAATTTTTGGCTGAAGGAGTTTTCTACCACTGTTCAACTTGGAGCCAAATTGTTCATGAGCTACCACCTACTGTGGGAACATCAAGTTTATTGCGAAACAAGTGGGAAAATAACAAAGAAGGCGTGTCTAAAATTACAAATTTTCTTGTGCCAAAAAAATGTGATTTACCAAAATTATCAGCTGAAAAGAAAAAAAGGTTTTAGATGGGTGTGTCGAACTTGTAGTTAGAGATTTGAGACCTTTTGAGATAGTATCAGGAGATGGGTTTAAAAATTTATCAAATTCCTGTTTTACTTCACCCCCTTCTAAAGAGTGTGAAAATGTTAAAAACTGAAGAAAAGTATGTAATCTATGAGAAAGTTAAGTTAGTATTGATGACATTAAAAAGGAGAAGGGATATGAAATCTAATCCGTGACATCAAATTCGTGTACGCTTGTAGAGCAACCGATGAAAAGATATAAAATGTCAGACACCTTAGTTCAGTTTATGGATACAGACACAGTAAATGATCATATTTCTCCAGACGAATTGACTGCATATATTGACTTAAAACTATCTGACGACATTACAAATAATTTTGATTTGATGAAATGGTGGGATAAGCAAAAGAATTGTTTGCTAAACTTAAGTATTATAGCGAATCGTATTTTTGCAATACCAACGACCAGTGCTCCATCAGAGAGGTGTTTTATATTGGCGGGACATGTTGTTAGTGAAAGAAGAAACAGTTTAGGTCCCGCAAATGTGAATGATGTGATATTTTTAAATAGTCATTTTAAATCTTTGGGTAGATACTACTAATTAATGTTTCCTTTTTCAATTAAATTATTTTGTAAAATTTGTAATTTTTGTAAAAATAAATCGTAGATACTTTAAATACATTTTTTTCGATCTTAAAAATTAATATTAATGTACAATTGCATCTCATTTTAATTTATACAAAATAAATGACTGACTCAGAAATAAAATTTTTATTTTTTCACGATTTCTTGCTATGGATTTGTGTCTCAAGGACCAGACAATTAAAAAATATGGATCCGGTCGGACAAGTAGGCCTTCTGTGCAGGTGCGAGCCTGTAGGTACGGGTCAGGTGTGGGTTAATATTCTGCGGCTATGGGTCGGGTATGGGTTAGTAGTCTGTGGGTACGGGTTGAAAATATCATACCCATGCAGGGCTCTAGTTCCGCTATTACCGCTTCGCTGGTAAAGAATGCCTAAAAATAAGTAGGGATGTAAATGTGTTTCCTATGGTAAAGAGAGGCTAACTTGGCAAATATGATGTAGATGCCCGCTCTCATTTGTCCAATAAGTTGCAAACAAATTTAACAAATTTCAAGGAAGCAATTACAGCAGGCAGGCCATAAGGTAAGATAATTTATTTCTAAGTATTTCACAGTGATGTTTTAGTGCAATTTTTTATTATTGAGAATTCCTTTAGCAACATTTGAGGATATATTAAGCTACATTAAGGAAATTAAGAAGATGCTCAGTGTCATTATAGATAGATCTCCCAGCATAATGTAGTGCTGCGGGGACAGAGGGTGCATTCGGCAACGATGCAATATCTATTGAAATGACGTAAATCAAGGACTCACTGTACTACAAAATCCATATGGCCAGTTCTCTAGAAATACGTGAAAAATAAATATTATTTTACTTTTATTGTGGTAGTCCTGCACTTCAGCTCCACTTTAAACATCTTGATTTCATTATGCTATGTTGTACAAATTTTATATATAAAATTTAGTTGAAATCTTTTCAGCCAATTCCTTCCAAATCTACAAATACTGAAAGAGTTTAATTTGTAATTGTGGCACCCCTGTTTGGCTGATCTGGTCCAAATATGCTATTATGGTTTTCTATATATGTGGACATTATAAATATTAAATTTGCTTCAAATTGATGTGGACAGTTCAACACAAATATGTGTAAAAAGAAATTTTATCATTCCTTGTGTTGTAACAGCCTTACTTTCTACATCTATATTAAAAATCTTAATTGTTTTTTACATTAATTTATTTTGTTTGCACACCTTCATACAAAATTTTGTTGAAATCGGTTCAACCAATTCTTTACAAATTCATAATTATCGAAAAGTTTTATTTTGCAATTGTGGCCGGCTCCCTGCTGAGTCGATCTGGTCCAAATATGTCAATTTGGTCATGTATTTAGGTGAAGATTCTATGTACCAAATTTAGTTGAAATCGGTTTGGCCAATTCTTCCCTGATATATGCGTACGGACGGACGGACAAACATCATGAAGATAATAATGCTTTTCAGCAATGACCAAAAGCACTAATAAGGATCACAAGACGTACCCATACGAAGATGCACAAAATGCATTCCTGCACAGGCACCTCCCTCCCACCAACTCATGCACCCAATAATGTGCACAGAGACAAATCACAGGGGCAGAGTTTCAAAACTATCAGAATATCACGGAAGGTCACTTGGTTTGTAGGGCAATGGCTGCCCAACTTTACAGCTTGATTATCTCTTAGGAAAAGCTGTGCTTTGGCAAAAATAAATTTCAACAACCAGGTGCTATGTTATATGTAACTTATAAACACTGAAACACCTGTGACAGCCATGAATGGCATTCAAGTTTCGATGTTAGAAGTTTGTTTCATTATACCAGAATACAAACTAAAATCCAACAATTGCCATGAAAATTTGGTTTTAAATGTAATTAGCATAACTATTGTAAATGGATTGAGTGTAATAAATGAGACAATAAATTAAATTGATATAAACATAACAAATACAAATATTGGGCTTACTTGGGCAGCATCAGTGATTGAATGCTTTGATATAACTTGGCATTGTCACGTAAGAGATTTATAGAAAGAAAAGAAAGCCATCTCTTAAATTATTGCTACAAAACTATAAAATTTATATTACACATTACCTGTTGTCTAATGGCTAAAACTATTATTATTATTACTGCAAATTTAAATGTGTACTGGTTTCACTTACATGAACACCTCCCTCAGCTGTTCTATTTTATCCTCTGGCAGGTTACCACCATCACTTCTTGATGGGTCAAGGAATGCCTTCGCATAGGCAAGTGGACCAGCATTTACTTGAACGCACACACTTCCCTGGAAAGATGAAATACAATTGCTTATATATTTAGAATGATTGGTAATATGTTACGCAATAAGAATATTCTTTGATTGTCTTTTAAAGGTTATAATGACAACATAATCAATCTAAAAAAATGTTCAGAAAATAGAATACCATATATACTCGTGTATAACATGCAGTTTCAAGACCAAATTTTCAGATCATAAAGTAGGGGTGCATGTTATACACGGGTAACACTTTTGTGCAGTTGAAATAACATAACTGAAGCATACCTACCTCACACCCGATTATCACTTTTTGGGTGAATTGAGGGCAAAACCATGCTAATTATCGATAATCCAGCTTATGCATACATTAATTAAACATACAAAACACCTTATTACTCGCTTACAATTGTATTTCCATCCTCTCCAAATATTCCACATTTCACTAGCTGATTGCTGAAGTCTCCCGCAAAATTGCCAAATAGACTTCCGGCAAAACACGTATAGAAAAAAAAACAGTATATACTCAAATTGAAATAATTTTATTTAGTTAATGAATATATTACCGTAGTTAGCCGAAAGGAAGACGACATTGAATTTAAGATGACCCCTAAAAAAATTAGGTTCACTTACAAAAATACTTTTACATATATGTATAACAAGCTAACATTAAGGGGATGAATAAAAAAAAGTAAATTTACTACTTACATCTCCCTCTCCTCTGTTTCCTTCCCTTATTCTTGCTGTCCTGTTCATTCATCACAACTTATTCAAATTCGAACAAGTCGTCTTCCATACCATCCATGGAATTTGATATGCAATATTTCTTGAACCCTATCTATTTTTTCCATGCTACAACGATCCAATTACAGAGAAGTGGTATACTGGGCTAATTAATTTTCCCTGTACGAGTTAATGCATGGTTGGTCCCCTGCCCAAAGCCATTCTGAATAAAATGACTTTATGTAATCCTCAAAGGGCTTCATCACTACAACATCTAGCACTTGAATTTGTGATGTCATACCTCCTGGTATAACTACAAGGTCAGTATTCATACCATGAAGGGTATTTTGAACTTCCTCTGTAATGTGACCTTTGAACGCATCTAAGACAAGCATTGCTCTCTGCCTTAAAAGTGCCCCAGGTCGTCTATTCCACACTATGCTTAGCCAGTCCTTCATTAAATCAGCTGACATCCATCCTTGGCCTTGACATTTAACAATTATTCCATTTGGTAGTACTTCCTTAGGCACTGTTTTGCGTTTAAAACAACATACGGCATCAACTTTGTTCCATCCGCTAATGCAGCCAGCATTACAGTAACGTGCAGTTTTTCATTCCCGGAAGTTTTTATGATGACATTTTTTGCACCTTTTTCATTGACTGTGTAATTGGATGGCATGTCAAGGTAAATGAGTGCCTCATCTGCATTACCCATTTGGCTCAGAAGGTAATTGTGACTTTTCCGCAACCGAATTACATGCCTCTGGAAAGTTATTAGTTTGTCCTTGAATTCAGAAGGTAGACGCTGGCAAAGTGAAGTTCTTCGTTGCAGGCTAAGACCATTATGAATAATAACTTGTCACTATTTCACTTTAAAACTCAGCAAAGCATGTACTACTCAAGTGCTCTCGTAAATTTTCTACACTCTGAAACTCACGTCCACCTTATGTCTACCGTTGGCATACCAAACGCAAAGCATCATGTTTAAATTGTAGAAGATACATTTAAATTCTATGTCTTGTTTACAATGTATTACTAGACACCTTAATTGGTGCCTACATGACTTTGTGTTTCATATTACGCACGGAACCGCTCAGCTGCAGGCATTTTTTTTCAACTTGTCACCTGATTACCTACCCAGCTCTAAACACTTCCCTACCGCACTACTGCCCAAGTGGAACCATTGGTCTGTAGGAAAAATTTTAAGAAATTTGACCTTAAATTTTTAAAGAATTGTAGTAATTAATTAAATACGATGTATTACTTTATGCAATAATAAATATTTTAACGGACATATATTTGACATCTCGGTTTTTCATGGTGCATTTAAAATGGGGTGTATTCTCACCTTAAATCCTCATACTCCATTCTAATACGATACCTAATATTTTTAATGGCATTTTTGTGAAAAAACCTCATCTTCCTTTCGGATAAATACGGTATATATAATTAACGATGCAATAAAACCCATAGAATTCATCTTCACCACCAAATAACTATGCGAAGAATCCTAACTAAATCCCAGTTCCATTAGGATTACGTAATTTAGCGAAAAATCCTATGATAATTTAAGGCAATCTATGCACTCGTATATATTACACATATGTGGGTTGAGAAAACAATTGATTCTTAAAGTTTAACAATGATGTGGTAGGCAAGGCAACATCCTGTTTAAAACTTTTTCGCATACTAGGGAATTCAGCAGCAGAAACTCTTGCAAGCCTCAATGTGGTTTAAGGAGATAAATCTCTTAAGAAATCTGCTATGTATGACTGGCACAACCAATTTAAAAATGGTCAAGAATCATTGGAAGATGAGGAGTGCAGCGGCAGGCCATCAATGTCAAAGAACGATGAAAATGTGGCCCAAGTTCGCACAATGGTGAGATCAGATTGGCATTTGATCATTGAGGAGATAGCAAACAAAATTGGCATCTCATACGGATTGGTTCAGAGCATTCTGAAAGAGGATTTGCCAATGTTATGCGTGTGTGCGAAATTGGATCCTGCACCTCGACTATGCGCCCTGACACACCTCCCTCGCAGTGCAGCAGTTTTTGGTAATGAATCAAATTCCAACCAACACACAGCTGCCGTATTCCCCAAATCTCACTCTGTGCGACTTCTTGCTCTTCCCGAGACTCAAGATGGTGCTCAAAGGTCATCGTTTTGCATCGGTGGAGGAAATTCAACAAAACACGACAACAGGTCTCACAAGGAGAGGACACGGTAGTCGGATCACGGATTTTTATGAAACTTGGTAGGTGTATAGCTCTGGGTTCCAGGAACACTGCAAACCCCACTTTTGGGCATATATGACTGATAGTTTTTCCGAAAATCATAATTAAATATTGCAATTTCTCGTTGCCCGCTTAATTGATTAAGTAATTGTTGCAGTGAGCATATAGTGTCCAAAATGTGAGGGTGCGAGTTCGATTCCCTCTTGGGTAGCTTTTTTTTCTTTCATTCATCTTTGTTAAAAATCCTTTTTCGTATTTAGCATTAAAATTTAACTGGGAAGTCACATTCATATTTTTATTTTTTTCTATGTTGTTAGGTGGTGGTCTGGATTTTTTTCTCAAGTCATTCAATGCACAATTTTCTCAATAATGTTTAAATTGTTAAATCACATAATCTTCATTGATCTCGGCACATGCTACATTCTATATTGATGCTTATGACATAGAAAGGATCCCTGAAATTATTTTTGCGATGACTTCCTCCGAATACTTAAAATAGACTCATCAGGCGGAGGTATATCAGGCAAAGGAACGTTGAAAGTATAAAAGAAAAAGAACTGGTGAGAAGTCCATTAAAAGTACAATAATATAAATAAATAAAAATATTTCTTTTATGAATCCCTCATAAATTCGGTTAATTAACAATAATCTACAACCACCAATCATCATCGGGAGCAATGATGGGGAGAGTTAGAAGGAAAACATTAATTTGATTATGCATCGACAGGTAACGGAATCAGTAACAACCTTTTACAGTTCATTGAAAAGTTAATTTCTCCATACAATTGCAGACTTTGAACTTTTAGGATGGAATCTTTGAGAGATCCATCTTCGGCAAGAGGCATCCAGCCGATCGATGATGAAAATTTGGGGAAACCTTGTTTATTCACTGATCATTTCCTACATAGCAGGTACTGGGATGTTAAAATTGAATAATGTTGAATTTGGAAATATAAAAGAACAAATAATATTTATCATTTACCGTGCTTATGAAGTCATTACCCTCTTTTTCTTTCTTCGAAAGAATTGCAAAAAAGGTTACTGTATTTCACTGAGGGGAAGATGAGGATGAAGAGGCAGTTGAGTTATAAGGATGGCAAAGATCAAAAGTACAGGACTTTTGCAGAGTTACTAATGGCTACAACTAGAATACATGGTTTTGAGCAGTAATTTTGATAATGTTCTTAGAATGGAGGAAATGAGAGTTTAAGCAGTACTGAGGTAACACTAGACTATATTTTAAAGTAGATCTTATTTTGAACAGTTAAATAAAATGAGAATGGTAACTGCAATAAAATTAATTCAAATAATAATTCGGACTTTTTTATTATCACACGGTAAAGCAAAGAAATTTCTTCAAGAATAAAAGAGTATTAGTGTGGACGAGGTAAGAATGAGCAAAAACTAAGCCAAAATATGAAGAACAGAAGAGATTATAACCTGTAAACGTAGCTGCAGTTTCTTAGCATCGGTAGGTGATGAGGAGACTACTTCCTGCAATTCCACCACTCTGCATCTCATCTCATCTAGAGCAACTTCAATGGGACTCAGCTTCTCCTCCCTGCGCTGGACAACCAGAATCCGTTTCTTCATGTATGGAAATGCACACTCAGCTGAAAAGGAATCCAACTCTATAAAACACTGAACACAAAGGCACTCAAATTTAAAACAAGAAGGAAAATGGAATACAAAGAGGTTTCAAAAGTGTTCTTAATTAATAATATAATTTTACTTTGTGCAATAATTGCGTAAGATCTAAAATTAGAAAAATATATACAAAGTAGTTAGAAGATAAATGCTAAGTTGGAATGGGCATTCATGTAAGGAAATATACACATCATAGAAGCCAATATGAAATCATGAGGGACATAAAAATTTGTAAAAATCAAATGCCTCCCAGCAACTTCTACAACAAAGCTGTTCAGATGTAAAAGCATTACTTTCTCTTATGTGTCTGAATAGATGATCATTGTTTTTCAAAATTTTTTACTACAACCCTGTGAAAGAAAAGCATTGATCCTTGTGACCATGAAATAAGAACGTTAAAAGTCCTTTCCTAATTTTCTTGGACTGTTGGTTCGATTCGGGGTTCGATTCCCGAAGGGACCAATATTTTTTTCTCCGTTTTTTTTAATTTGTTCGCAATTTCCAGCATATCATCGATAAAACATGCAAACCATTTAAAAAAATGTATTCAATGCATTATTACCACTATTTTCTTCATCTTAATTCTTCACCGTAATTCTTAACGAACATAATTTTACGGATCACCCATTCGCTTTACCATCTCGTCATGTATTGATCATGATTTAAAGTTCTTATTTTGATGACTCTCGGATCGCGATTTTCAAAGGGCATTTTCTCGTAAACGACGTCGAGTATATAGCACACTATGACAACAGGTAACTGAGCGTGATACCAGAAATGAGGAACATACGAGCGGGATTCATTACATTGTAGGATTTACGGTTTCCTTGCGGCCGCTACCGTCTTAGCAGACAATGTAGCCGCTTGCGCGTGATGAGCCATTCACAATGTTTTGAGCGTATATCGTAATTTTTATGTACAATATGCTTCTTTTCCGATTTCTTTTTGCTCATGAAAAAGTTTTAACGTTCTTATCTCGATGACTCTCGGATCGCAATTTTCAAAGGACACTTTCTCGTAAACGACGTCGAGTTGGCACCTAGGTAGAAATAGGAGTCCGTTATTTTGCATATAATTTCATTCTGAAAAGTCGCAATCCGATACGAGTGTCACACCTTGGGGGCTTCCCTTGTGAGACATGTCAGCTGATTACTCCGATCCCGATGACGTAATGCCTGTCCCCTCTCCGTCTACCTTATCTAGCAGTTCAACTCTTCGTTGTGCTGCCTGCCTGTTCGGCGATCACTGTGTAAACCTGAAGCAATTGTGAAAAATATTCTTTCTACTATTTTTATTTTTATTCCTTAATAATGGCTACTAGTAAAAGGAAGAAGCTGACAATTACGGAAAAAGTGAAAATCATTCAAGAAGTGGAAAAGAACCCAAGCATGCCTGTGATAGAAATTGCACGCAAATTTAATCTTGCACAGTCTTCATTGTTTTGTATAATGAAGAATAAACAATTAATACTTGACGAAGAAGTGAAATGTGGGGGTAAAGCTATCAAAAGAAAAAATATCAAATCATCACCATATGATGAAATGGAGAAGATATTGATAGAGTGGTTTGTGGGAATGCGCTCCGCCAACCTCCCAATCAATGGTGTATTGTTGAAGGAGAAAGCAATTAGGGTAGCAACTAGGCTTAGAATAGAAAACTTTAAGGGTTCCAATGGATGGCTGGACAGATTTAAGAAGCGCCATGGACTTGAATATAAAAGTGTTTGTGGCGAAAGTGCTAGTGTTGATGAAGGAGCTGTTGACTACTGGAAGAGTGTAACATTGGTAAGGTATTTAGAAGGCTATAAGCCGAATGATATTTTTAATGCAGATGAAACGCATTTTTTTCAACCTTCTTCTATCAAAAACTCTTGCTACTAGAGGAGACAAGTGCCATGGTGGAAAGAGAAGTAAATATAGGATAACTGCACTTTTATGTGCAAATTCAGATGGCAGTGAAAAGTTGACGCCTCTAATAATAGGTAAATTTGCCAAGCCAAGGTGTTTTAAAAATGTACGGGCATTGCCATGTAAATATGCCAGTAATAAAAATGCATGGATGACAACGGATATATTTAAAACATTTTTGAAATCATTAGATGCAAAGATGGGTGGTGCAAATAGAAAAATTCTTCTATTTATTGATAAATGTCCCGCCCACCCTCCAGATACTGATTTTCTTCACAATATTCAAGTGGTGTTTTTTCCAGCTAATTGTACTAGCCATCTGCAGCCACTTGACTTGGTCATTATTCACTCCATGAAAGCAAAGTACAGGAAGGCTTTGGTGCAGAAAGCAGTATCCTACATTGAGATGAATAAACATTTGATACTGAGCGTCCTTCAGGGTTTGCATATGGTAACAGCTGCATGGAATTCAGTTACACCTCAAACAATATCAAACTGTTTTTATAAGGCTGCGTTCAATTGCAACAATGCTATGGAAATTGATGTAGATATCGATGTGATTGACCACGAAAATTGGTTGAAAATTGCACCTGACATGGACACAAATTTTGAAGAGTTTGTCCGGTGTGATGATCTTGAGAGTACGTCTGGTCCTCCACAAGACGTGGAAGAAATCTGTAATACCAAAGAGGCAGAGGAAGAAGAGGCAGTAGTAGAAGAAGAGGCAGTACAAGAAGAAGAATCAGTTCCCACACTTGGTGAAGCGGTTCATGCACTTGAAGTGGTGCGAATATATTTAACTTCTTTTGATGTGAACAGCACTACTATATCAAAAGTAAATTCTTTGGAGCGAGAAGTTCTGAATGTTCAGAGCACCTGCCAGAAGAAGCAAACAAGTTTGCTGGACTATTTTAATAAATAATTTTCTTGTAGCTATGTATGCTTGGTTTTTGAATAATTTTGATATTTTTTGTGAAATTCAAAATATATTTTAATATTTTCTATTTAATGTTGTATGATGAAGCTTTTTAAAGGAGGGATGAAAAATTGTTTCAAGATTTGTCAATTTTGAAAATACTTTGAAAATTTTGAAATTATTTTTTGTAATCATATGAATGATTCATTACAGAAATTTTCATATTCAATAGCAATAAGGCTTGTTTGTCACTGGAATTTGTTTATAAATGTTTATTTTAAAAGTATTAATATAAGTATTGTGCATACAAAATTGAAAAATGGATTTTTATTCATTCATTCGTGTTCTGTCTTGCGACAGGTCCTACCAATTAATTAATTAATTGGTATTGACAAGGGAATATACATACACTTTTATTATAGAGACCATTTTCAGTGGCCTTATTCTGGTATTGTATAATGGAACTAATACACAAGCAAAAAAGATAAATTTAACTCATTTTAATTGAAAACCTCCATTTAATGAAAACCTTGATTTAGTGAAATATATTCTAATCCCCCAGCGATTCGTTAAATAGGGGTTTTACTGTATATTTTAGAGCCAGAGTTGCCAACACTAAGACCGTCATGACCTGGAGATTTTGGTCTGACACGGCACTGGAGAAAACGCTATTTTTTCCACCTTTCACACATTTTTCTTTATTTGCAAATTGCCTAATTAAAAAAATGTAGATTAAAAGCAATACATTTTCATTTATTAATTACAATATTATTTATGTAATTATACGTAAGTAATGTAAGTAAATGCATATGCCTTAGTGAGATTAAAATATATGAAAATTTGCATAGGAAATTTTTTTTCAGCATTCACAGTTTTCTGCCTTTGGGTTATTTTGCTGGGTAAAAATTTGTATAAAGTAATAAGAGTAAGTACTAATGTTTTTTGGGTATCACACCCAATGAACACATCACAACTGCAAGCACTCAAAATGTATTCTTCACATGTTACTTGACAACTGACCAGAAAGTTTAACTGATAGGGCTGTCACTCTGTGGAAATCCAACGTAGAATAGGTGGGATAACTTTTTAAGATTCTTAGCTTACGAAGTTGCAATACTTTAGGCAAGGGACAGAGCAGCGAGTAATAGGAAAGGGAGGGAAAGGGATGGTAATCAGTGTTCCTCAACCAATCAGAAACCAGAATGATCTTGACCTTAGGTCATAAATGGCGGTAATTATCTATCCCTTCCCTTGCGAGCTCAGGATAGATACTTCCTCAGGTTGCAGGCGCCGTCCTCCACTGTGGGAGGCAAAATGACCATAGACATGTTTAAACCATAGGGGAGAAATTTTTTACTGTTGAAATTTCCCTAAATATTTCTTCTGAATCACATACTCCTAAATATATGGACTCAGAGCACCTTTTGAGTAGGTTTCTATACCTAATATTTAGGAAGTTCAAAAGCTTAACACAAAGTTTGCAACTCGGACACAAAAGCATTAACTTCCTTAGTATTAGGCTTAGAATCCCGTTCCAAAGACACTCTGAATCAATACATTTAGGAAATTTAGGGAAATTGCAACAACAAAAAAGTTTCTCCCCCATAGTATAAACATACCTGTGTTAAGGATCCTTCCAGAGTTTGGGGTAAATGATGCTCACTGCCACTAATGCCCAAACTTGGGGACATCCAGGCATGCTACTTTTCCCCGTGATGCCTAAAACAGGTGGACATGAGAAAGAGTCTGTGTTGAACCTGTCCATTCTGCTTCATCTGCTTAGCTCACATGTGAATGCAACTTAATCCCAGAAAGGGTATTCAGCAAGCAGACGAGGCAAATGGGATTTCCAATGATTTTGTTTTTTCTATGTTGCACACCTCCTTCATAAAAAATTTAGTTGAAATTTGTTCAGCAAACTCCTTCCAAATTCAAAATTATTGAAAAGCTCTATTTTGCAATAGTGGCACTCCTGCTTAGTTGATCAGGTCCAAACATGTCCTTTTGGTCATGAATTTATGTGAAGATTCTATGTACCAAATTTGGTTGAAATTGGTTCAGCCAATTCTTCCCTGATATATGCGTATGGATGGACGGACATCACAAAGATAATAGTGCTCTTCAGCAATGACGAAAAGCACTAAAAATCAAGCCATAATGGTCAGAATGGGATTACTTTGCATTGTGCTGATAAAAATGCCACTTACTGGTTAGTATTGTCCTCCTCTTCCACTGCAGATGCAGCTCTTCAGAACGTGTGCCTCCTCCTCCTTCAACAAAAGGAGCCTCAAAGACAAAGTGGCGTACATCATGATTGCGATCAAAGGTAGTTACACGAGCCGTCCAAGGTCCTTCTTCACGAGCATCTTCTGCTTCAAAGTAAGGCAAGACATGCGTCACTTGGACATACGCAAGTTTTGGGTCAAGTGCTTCAGGATCCAACTGCAATAATAAATATCCAATAAGAAAAAAAAGACAAACATTTGCAACAAACAATACAAGGCACATAAGTAACCAATGCTGAATGACTATTATTCATTATAATTCCATATATACCTAAACAGAAACTTCATTTAAATGCAAGTATTTTTATATCCTTCAAGCTTCATCCTTCATCTTTTTTTTATTCAAGGATTTGATTTAAAATCTGATGTGGCCACCACATGAGTTTCTCCATATCCGTAATATTTCTAAAAATTTCAAATAGGTTAAACGATAATAAATATTTTAAAGAACTGCGAGAAAAATTTAAAGACTTCACAAAGAACAGAAATAAACTCAAACTGTAGCCTTCTGATATTGGATATAGCCACGAAGTTCCAACAATTAAGAAAAAAAGGGGGCGGGGCATTACTAATTGTAAGACATAACTAAGCATTGTGTTTACAATAGTCATCGATAGGTGGTGGTAGCTAAAAAATATAATTTTTATAATATCTCTTAATGCAATATATTGGAAAATGTTTAGAACAAACGCTGTTGAAAATTAAATTTCCTACAACTTTTATTCCTATACTTTTTTACATTCATCAAATATTAAAGAAAATATTTTTTTAAAAATGGGTGTGACGCAAGTAAACACCTACTTCCGGTTGACCGATTTTTACCAAAAATTAATCAGTTCTTCTGACTTTTATAAAAATGTCAAATATAAAATTTCGTGTTAATCTGATTAATAGTTTTTGAGTTTGAGCCCCAACAAATTCCACTCACAGACATACACACACCCACAGACATCATTGAGAAAATAGTCAAAACGAGTTCAGGAGACCTTAAAACATGTATTTCTGTTGAAATCTCGAATTCGATTTTTTTTCATGAAAACAATACTTTCTCTATACTTCGTATATGGAGAAAGTAAAAATATTGGCAAGTCTGCTAAGCTCCCTAACCTCTATCAGTCATAATGGAACATATCCAATGCAATCTGTAACAAAACATGTATTTCTGTTGAAATATCAAATTTGGTTTTTTTCATGAAAACAATACTTTCTCTATTCTTTGTATATGGAGAAAGTAAAAATTGATATTTTCTTATTTAGAATAATAATAAAAACTTACACTTTGAGAATCCATCACCAGATGGACAGTATCTGCTCCAAAACGATCACATAGCTGCTGCCGGAGTCGTTCAGAGATTTCAGAGAGTGGTGTTACTTTAGGCTCACGATATACATATTCCACACCACGATCCTCCAACGGACTAGCCTATGAATTTAAATTGAAGAATTATGAGACTTCAATTAAGGATAATTGAAAAACATTTAAACTTATCAAATCAATCAAAATCAAAGATAAGAATATAAGTGTATAAACAAATAGTTTAGAGATACATTTATGGGTGTGGGAGTTATTGGCTTTACATGTCCCAGTCCAGAATTTAAATTGTACCTACAATACTAAAAATTTTGAAAATTTTTTAGCATGAAAAAGATCCATCAAGTTACGTCTATAATAGCAGATTATTGCATCTAATGTTTCCATTTTGTTATGTGATGTAAACAACAGTAATTCTGTAAAAAATTCTGTAAAAAATTGTTGACGTGGGGAAAATTGAGATTTCCAACACATGTGGCTGTCGCAATGGTACTGCTTCAATGGATTTTTTTTAATGTACACGTTTTCATTAATACTAAACAAAATGCAATTGTAGCGACTCATTGATGTAAGCAGTGTGGTCCAGTCTTGGGGTAGTTATGTCACAAGACCATCAAATTAATACATCAAGTAAACCAAATGAACATCAGAACAAAAGCAGAAATCATACTTTGCCTTCTTTGTCTATTTCACAAGTTTCATTTTAAGTTTATTGTTTCTCTACATAAAAAGTAATCAGCTGATCATGAAAATACTATTTGCTTTAACCCTCTTCAGTCCAAAGTGGCCAAAACCAGCAGAGACCAATTCTATCTTACGGACCAAAGCCGCCATTTAACCACACCCAGTCTAAGTCATCACCTGGGGAATACAAATCACTTGTTGGCATTGGGACTGTATCCACTTATGTTTTTACAGCTTGACAATAGCAAAATAATAAGATCAAAACTAGGAAAAATACAGGAAATATGTTCTGAAAGGATTAAAAAAATTTGGTGCAAGAAAAACCTATTTGACACAGAGTTCTGTGTGATACATAAGCAGGTTGCTAGTATACTCATATGAGGAGTTTTGATGGTCTTTTAAAATGGTTCAAATATATTGCTAATTTGAGCACACCATACATAATAATCTATATATTATAATAGCATTAGTTTAATGCTTTTAATGAGAATCAGAGAACTACATTAAAATGCCAATGATTTAAACTATGACAAAAACTTATGACATCATAATCCAAAAAGACGTTTTTAGCAAAATGTGAAAAAAATTCAAATGTCATGTTTTAAAAGTTTTTCGAGAAATTTTTAACTGTTTTCAATTATTGAATGAAATGAACAGGAGGACTTAAATATTTTAGGATTAAATTGTCAAAACAGTAATGCAATAAGCTATTAATACGAACAAAGAAAAAATATAATTACATCAATACATACATCCTGATTTTTTATTCTGATTCCTAAGAAAAGGCATGCTTGGTGATGCCATAATCCTAACACAAAAAATATCCTAATTTTTCCATAAATTTTAGTGTAACATATAGGCTATTGTCATAAGGACGATTACTGTTATTTGTTGTCGATATATAATGATAACAGGAGGATACTAATGATTAGGCACTTCCAGATGTGCTGGAGATTCGAAACTTTTTTCTTAGGTAGTATTTTTTGCAAAACCTACTAGAAAAAACGAAAATCATGAAAGAGTGCAACAATGCGGCCGCTAAAAATTCGCAATTGTTTAAACAAATTTTCAGGTTTTAGGCATTTTCGAATGTGCTACGGAGCTGAAATTTTTTTGTATAAGTAGAATTTATATAAAATCGAAATAGGGATTATACAAATTTTGATATTTTAATTTGTTTGGCAGTTAAAAATTCTTAAAGTTTAAACAAATAGATAACTGTTTAGGTATTACGGGATGAGCTAGGAAGCTGAAAATTTCAAATTATTTACAGAGTAGTAAATTTGCACAAATTTACATTTCAATATCACCATATATGAACTGCGGCGGCCATTAAAAATTATTTAAATTTAAACTATTAGAAAAATATTATTTTACTTAGTGCTACAACTTTAAAAGTTGGCTAAAATGCGTAGCATTAGTACCTTATAATGGAGAAAGTGTAAAATTTTTTAAATTGCAACATTTGGGGATTGTTTTAAACTACTATTTTTACATGTGGGAAAAACGGAAATTTCTGCGGAGGTAAAATCTTTAGAATTGAAAGAATATTTGTAATGATGAAATGACTGTCTGAAAGATGAATGTTTTTTCAAGGTGATATGAAATGCTTGCAGTATGCAAGCACCAACTACTATTATCATTATATGTAGACGTTTCTTACAGAGGAGGAGGATATAACATACATATAGGAGGATACTAATGTTTAGGCACTTCCAGATGAGCTGGAGATTCGAAATTGTTTTCTTAGGTATGATTTTGTGAAAAACCGACTAGAAAAAACGAAAATCTTGAAAAAGTGCAACAATGCGGCCGCTAAAAATTCGCAATTGTTTAAACATATTTTCAAGGTTTATGTATTTCCAAATGTGCTACGGAATTGAAAATTTTTTATAAGTAGAATTCTTAAAAAAACGAAAAAGGGATTATACAAATTTTGATATTTTGGTTTGTTTGGCAGTTAAAAATTCTTAAAGTTTAAACAAATAGGTAGATGCATAGACACTACGCCGCAAGTTAGGGAGCTGAAATTTTTAAATTATTTATAGGTTAACTTATGTAAACGAATAATCATTTCAATTTATCGAAAAAATTATTATTTTGGCAGTTATAAATTATTTAAATTTAAACAATTAGATAAATGTTATTTCACTTTTAAATGTATTATAAATTAAAATTTGGCAGAAATGTGTGGTTTTTTTAACTCAATGTGGGAAAAGTATCATATTTCGAAAATTTCAAAAATTATAAATTGTTTTACTCCATTATTGTTCCATAATGAAAAAAGAAAAACCCGTCCAGAGGAGAAATCGTTAGAATTAAGGAGATTTTCTCATGATGAAATATCTCTCTGAAAATTAATGTTTTTTTCAAGGTGCGATTAAATGCATGCGGTATGCAAGCACCTTCTACTAGTATAAATATATATATCCTCCTCTGTAAGAGTCGTCGATATATATTGAAAACATATAGGAGGATACTAATGTTTAGGCACTTCCAGATGTGCTGGAGATTCGAAACTTTTTTCTTAGGTAGTATTTTTTGCAAAACCTACTAGAAAAAACGAAAATCATGAAAGAGTGCAACAATGCGGCCGCTAAAAATTCGCAATTGTTTAAAGAAATTTTCAGGTTTTAGGCATTTTCGAATGTGCTACGGAGCTGAAATTTTTTGTATAAGTAGAATTTATATAAAATAGAAAGAGGGATTATACAAATTTTGATATTTCAATTTGTTTGGCAGTTAAAAATTCTTAAAATTTAAACAAATAGATAACTGTTTAGGTACTAAGGGAGGAGCTAGGAAGCTGAAATTTTCAAATTATTTACAGAGTAGTTAAGTTGCACAAATTTACATTTCATTTTTACCATGTATGAATTGCGGCGGCCGTTAAAAATTATTTAAATTTAAACAATTAGAAAAATATTATTTTACTTCTAGAAGTGCTACAACTTTAAAAATTGGCTAAAATGTGTAGCATTAGTACCTTATAATGAAGATAGAGGAAAATTTTTAAAATTGCAACATTTGGGGATTGTTTAAACTATTATTATTACATGTGGGAAAAACAGAAATCGATGCGGAGATGAAATCTTTAGAAGTGAATGAATATTTGTAAAGATGAAATGTCTGTCTGAAAAATTAATATTTTTTCAAGGTGATATGAAATGCTTGCAGTATGCAAGCACCAACTACTAGTATGTTATATCCTCCTTCTCATCTGTAAGGAACGTCTATATATAATGATAACATATATATAGGAGGATACTAATGTTTAGGCACTTCCAGATAAGCAGGATATTCGAAATTTTTTTCTTAGGTAGGATTTTGTGCAAAACAAAGTACAAAAACTAAAATCTTGAAAAAGTGCAAAAATGCGGACGCGAAAAAATTCGCAATTGTTTAAACAAATTTATAAGGTTTATGTATTTCCGAATGTGCCACGGAGTTGAAATTTTTTTTATAAGTAGCATTCTTAAAAAAAAGAAATAGGGATTATACAAATTTTGATATTTTATTTTGTTTGGCAGTTAAAAATTCTTAAAGTTTAAACAAATAGATAACTGTTTATGTACTACGAGATGAGCCAGAAAGCTTAAATTTTCAAATTATTTACAGAGTAGTGAATTTGCACAAATAAACATTTCAAAATTACGATTTATGAATTGCGGCGGCCGTTAAAAATTATTAAAATTTAAACAATTAGAAAAATATTATTATACTTCTAGAAATGCTACAACTTTAAAATTTGGCTAAAATGTGTAGCATTAGTACCCCATAATGGAGAGTGTAAAATGTTAAAAATTGCAACATTTTGGGATTGTTTTAAACTATTATTTTTACATGTGGGAAAAACGGAAATCGCTGCGGAGGTGAAATCTTTAGAATTGAAAGAATATTTGTAATGATGAAATGACTGTCTGAGAAATGAATGTTTTTTCAAGGTGATATGAAATGCTTGCAGTATGCAAGCACCAACTACTAGTATGTTATATCCTCCTCCTCCTCCTCTGTAAGGAATGTCTATATAGAATGATGATAGGAGGATACTAATGTTTAGGCACTTCCAGATGTGCTGGAGATTCGAAATTTTTTTCTTAGGTAGGATTTTGTGCAAAACCACTAGAAAAACAATAATCTTGAAAAAGTGCAACAATGCGGCCGCTATAAATTTGAAATTGTTTATACAAATTTTCAAGGTTTATGTATTTCCGCATGTGCTTTGGAGTTGAATTTTTTTTACAAGTAGATTTCCAAAAAAAAAAAAAACGAAATAGGGATTATACAAATTTTTATATTTTATTATGTTTGGCAGTTAAAAATTCTTAAAGTTTAAACAAATAGATAACTGTTTAGGTACTACGAGATGAGCTAGGAAGCTGAAATTTTCAAATTATTTACAGAACAGTGCATTTGCACAAATAAACATTTCAATCTCTCCATATATATATTGCGGTAACCGTTAAAAATGTTTAAATTTTAAACAATTAGAAAAATATTATTTTACTTCTAGAAGTGCTACAACTTTAAATTTTGGCTAAATGTGTAGCATTAGTACCCCATAATGGAGAAAGTGTAAAAAATTTAAAATTTCAACATTTGGGGATTGTTTTAAACTATTATTTTTACATGTGGGAAAAACGAAAATTGCTGCGGAGGTGAAATCTTTAGAATTAATAGAATATTTGGAATGATGAAATGTCTTTCTGAAAAATTAATGTTTTTTCAAGGTGAGATGAAATGCTTGCAGTATGCAAGCACCAACTACTAGTATGTTATATCCTCCTCCTCTGTAAGGAATGTCTATATAGAATGATAATTATATCATTATATATTGACGACTCTTACAGAGGAGGAGGATATAACATATAGGAGGATACTAATGTCCAGCCCAAAGTACAAGAGCTAGAGAGCTGAAATTTGTAGCTTTTGTAGATATGATGGAGAAACTTTCAGATAAAATGAGTCTTCTCACCTAAGTGACATGAGTTCGACTCCAGAAATTCCGCAAGTTGCGTTTTTTCCCATAAGAAAAGCATTGCGCCAATTTTTTAAATTAATTATGGGCACTTTCCGGTAAGCTAGAAAAAGGAAACTTTCAGTGTTGCTAAATGGCCGCAATATCTATTAGGAATTATTGTCACTTTTGCTTACAGTGTCTAGGGTTCGACTCCAGAGACCCCGGAATATCTCCCATAAGTTAGCATGGGAAAATGCAATCCAGTGTGTAGACCAATCTAATAAGTTGAGGAAACTGAAATTTTGCAAGATTATAGAACTTTTCTCATAACCAACTATAAAAATCGAAAATTTTAAAATCGTAAATTTTAGGGGTTGTTTTAACCCCATTTGAACATTAAAGTTTAATAATGTTTTAGGTACTACGGGATGAGCTAGGAAGCTGCAATTTTCAAATTATTTACAGAACAGCGCATTTGCACAAATAAACATTTCAATCTCTCCATATATATATTGCGGCAACCGTTAAAAATGTTTAAATTTTAAACAATTAGAAAAATATTATTTTACTTCTAGAAGTGCTACAACTTCAAAATTTGGCTAAAATATGTAGCATCAGTACCCCATAATGAAGAAATTGTAAAATGTTTAAAATTGCAACATTTGTGGATCGTTTTAAACTCTTATTTTTACATGTGGGAAAAACGAAAATGGCTGCGGAGGTGAAATTTTTAGAATTAAAAATATATGTGTAATTATGAAATATGAAAAATGAATGATTTTTTCAGTTGAGGTGAAATGCTTACAGTATGCAAGCACCAACTACTAGTATGTTATATCTTCCTCCTTTGTAAGAGTCGTCGATATATAATGATAACATATATATAGGAGGATACTAATGTTTAGGCACTTCCAGATGAGCTGGAGATTCGAAATTTTTTCTTAGGTAGGATTTTGTGCAAAACCGACTAGAAAAATCGAAAATCTTTTTTAAAAAGTGCATCAATGCGGCCGCTAAAAATTCGCAATTGTTTAAACAAATTTTAAAGGTTTATGTATTTCCGCATGTGCTACGGAGTTGAAATTTTTTTTATAAGTAGAATTCTAAAAAAAACGAAATAGGGATCATACAAATTTTGATATTTTAATTTGTTTGGCAGTTAAAAATTCTTAAAGTTTAAACAAATTGATAACTGTTTAGGTACTACGGGATGAGCTAGGAGGCTGAAATTTTCAAATAATTTTCAGAGCAGTAAATTTGCACAAATAAACATTTCAATTTTACCATATATGAATTGCGGCGGCCGTTAAAAATTATTTAAATTTAAACAATTAGAAAAATATTATTTTACTTCTAGAAGTGCTACAACTTTTAATAGAATATTTGTAATGATGAAATATCTGTCTGAAAAATTAATGTTTTTTCAAGGTGAGATGAAATGCTTGTAGTATGCAAGCACCTTCTACTAGTATGTTATATCCTCCTCCTCCTCCTCTGTAAGAGTCGTCGATATATAATGATAGGAGGATACTAATGTTTAGGCACTTCCAGATGAGCTGGAGATTTGAAATTTTTTTCTTAGGAAGGATTTTGTGCAAAACCGACCAGAAAAAACGAAAATCTTGAAAAAGTGCAACAATGCGGCCGCTAAAAATTCGCAATTGTTTAAACAAATTTTCAAGGTTTATGTATTTCCGAATGTGCTATGGATCTGAATTTTTTTTGAGGTAGGATTTGTAAAAAAACGAAATAGGGATTATGCAAATTTGGATATTTTTATTTGTTTGGCAGTTAAAAATTCTTAAAGTTTATACAAATAGATAACTGTTTAGACATTACGGGATGAGCTAGAAAGCTGAAACTTTCAAGTTATGTACAGAGTAGTGTATTTGCACAAATAAACATTTGAAATTCTCCATAACATATTGCGGCGGCCGTTAAAAATGTTTAAATTTTAAACAATTGAAAAAATAGTATTTCACTTCTTGAATTACAACAACTTTAAAATTTGGCACAAATGTGTAGTATTAGTACCCCAAAATGGAGAAAGTATAAAATTTTTAAAATTGCAAAGTTTTGGGATTGTTTTAATCTATAACTTTTACATAAGGAAAAACGAAAATCGCTTCGGAGGTGAAATATTTAGAATTCAAAAAATATTTGTAATGATGAAATATGAAAAATGAATTTTTTTTCATGTTGAGATGATATGCTTGCAGAATGCAAGCACCAACTACTAGTATGTTATATCCTCCTCCTATGTAAGAAACGTCTAAATATAATGATATTTCTTTTACTCTGTCTGCAACAACTTCATTTATGACTGACTGCAATGGTACTTTTAACAAACTATCCAAGTAGGTAGAAGATTGAAATTTGGTAGGAATGTTTGTCTCATGTAGTAAAAGCCATTTACGAAACAAAACCCCAGAAAAAGACCCTGATTAGACTCCAGTAGATAATTTCTGTTTCCCATAAGATAACATGTAAAAATCGATTTTTGAACTTACAGACTTTTACTCTTATGCAAACTAAAATTAGAAAGAATTGACCTATGATCTCCAGACCTGAACCGTTTTAAAGAAAAGTAAATTACGTTCCGTATTCTTATCGTCACATTTAGCCTACAATACAAAATTGCTTAAGTTCAACATTTAAATCCTATTTATTGGAAAAATTTAGCTTTTTAGCGACATGTTGCCTTGCCGACCACGTCATTGTTAAACCTCGAGATGGTATTGTTGCCTCAATCCTTATACTATATGCATAAGGAATACATGGTTTGAATGCTTTAATACAAGAGAGAGAGAAGGAGAGATAGTGAGGAAGAGAGAAAGATAAAGGGAGAGAGGGAGGGAGGGCGACAGAGAAGGGAGAGTTAGATATTATTCTTTATTAGGGCTAGATTGAGACTAGGAAGTCTATTTTTCCAGAAAATGGGGGGGAGGAGGATGGGAGGGAGGAGGATGGGAGGGAGGAGGATGGGAGGGAGGAGGATGGGAGGGAGGAGGACGGGAGGGAGGAAGAGAGAAGAGGAGGAAGAATGGGAAGTGCCATAAATTTAATACTTAATATTTGATGGGCAATTATGCTAGTGTATATATATTTTGGACCCTGTCTAAATTGAAAAACCCGGAGCTACAGCATTCGACTCACCTTAACTCATACTACCCACACATAAGACAGGTGTATTCATCACCAAAGCCACCAAAGCTGCTCCCTGGCACTGTGATAATTATCAATTTATATCAGTGCTGGCAAACGAAAAAAAAAAATGATTCGTTACATTTTTCGTTACAGGCAATTAGTGATTTTGTTACGCTTATCATTACGCTATAATCTAAATTTCATCTTCCGTTGAATTTAACGTTATAACAAAATAATTTGGTAATCAATAATGAAGTGTAGTTACTCTTTTATTTTATTTTTTTTTCTTTAGAGGTTATGTATCCACCTTAAATACGCGCTTCTCATTTAGAATACTAATTGATAGGCATTTCTAAATATATGCTGCAGATCAAGAACGTTTTTAAGATTTCAAAATATTCGGCACATTTTTTGTTTTTGATGATCATGTATGAAAATTCGGATTCTCATATTCAAAATTTTATATTCAAGTTAATATACTTAACACATATTTAAGACTAAAATATTAGTGTTGTAACGGTTATGCCCTATATTAGAAATTTTTATAGGCAACACCGATTGTAACTCGGAGTACATGCTCCTGCTACAGACCTAAAATTTGATAGAATGATTGGTCATCAGATAAAACTAAAGAGAATTACCCAAATTCCAATATTTGTCCTCTTTAGGACATATTTTTGATGTCGTTCTTTCTTTTCATATCGCCCATAAGAAATACATGGAAATCATGCATGAGTTTACAATATTACATTTCAAGATTAGTTAGATTTGAGATATTAACCAGAGAATAGCTTTAATTTGTATATGAAAGAATAGAGTAAATTATTTGTAAGACGAAATTTTAAACCACTCCAAATTACCATGAATGAAGGTAATTTTTCGGATAAAATAGAAAAATTTGGAATCTTTAACAATGTGGGTATTCAATAGCTGTCGTGAAGAAAAGAATACTATTACATTTTAATTTTAATTTAAATTATTGTGAAATCTTTAATTTAATGCTTTTAGTGGGATCTGATTACGTTCATATGAAATTTTTAGTTTGTAGTCTATTTCATATGCAGTTGATAAAAATGAAAAACCAATTTCAAAAATTCTTTAATTTCAGTTGATTAGAGGGTTTATCATTTTGATAAGACTTGTGCTCGATAGTTATGAATAAAAATTTTTAGAATCGGAAAATATATAATATTTAATAAAATGAGGATAAAGGAAATGGTCGTGTACCACCGCAACCTCACCGTACATCGTGAATCCCAAAGTGATTTCACTTCACTTTCACCAGTGCACTCGTGATCTCTTGATCACTCACCGGGTTTAAGCAATGGAACTCTCTCTCTTGCTCCCGCTACAACTAAAAGACGTTCAATATTGTCACAAACGCCATATCTCAACGTCACATGTAATGTACTTTACATATTAGTTTTTAATACTTCTTTTATTTTGCTTTTGAATAGAAATACATGTTAAAATTGAAATATTTTCTTCTAAAATAGCTAGCTCCTACTTGCGCTTGCTTACGTGGAATTTAAATAAATATGTTCGATAAGCAAGATTCTATGATAAAAATTGAAATCTTTATTTCTTTTCGCAGAAAATAGTACAAATCCCACGCCAATAGTATAATTCCCTTCATTTAAAACTTAAAGAAAAAGGCACAGCGTGGTGGATTTTACATTTCTTATGTAAACTTAATGAGAGGAAAATTTCTGAAATCGAATTCGTGCCTACAAATATCAGAAGAAAATTTTCCTCGACAGGTCGCCCCAAATGGTTAATGATATCAACCAAATACCATGAAAATCGGTCAGTTGGTTCAAAAATTAATAGGGGGACAGAAAGACTGAATGACGAAACAATAAACCTATTTTCCATTCTAGAAAGTATGGTAAAATGCACAATTCAATGTATTTTCAGAGCATTATTTTGATGCTAGTTTTGAAAACTATGACCAAAATTGTCTTTATATGCAGCAAGAACAAGAAATATGAAAAAGTTTGAAATAAAAACAGGGAATGGAGTAATGGGAAAAAAGATATAGGAAATGGATAGGGGAAGAGAGAGGGGGGAAGGGGAGGGAGGCAGACAAGTGTGATGTTAACTGAGGGAGGAATACATGTGGGTTAGAGTAAAATGGAAAACAAGCAGAAGGGTAAAAGTTTAGACATTGTATGAGATTCCATAACATAGAATTAAACTAAATAATTTATGGACACTAGTTTGCAAATAAGGGATAAGAAAATAAAATAACATTCCATTAGGCGCTGCTGAGTTGATCCTAATTCATTATAAAATCAGATACTCCCTTCCTATTCAGATGGTGGACATTGCCATCTTCAGAATCCAACCCAGTACCCAATGGTATATAAAACAGCGTTTTTAATATAATGATGAAGAAAGCCGCCACACTAAATTACTTGACCTTAATTACTACAAAACAAAATATAAACTTGAAATATGTATGAAAATGGGACTTACTTCTTCAACACTGAATGAACCTCGTAATTAGAAATATACAGAAATTGTTAATTAGTCTTCATTTCCAGGGAACAATAACTATCCACTGTTACTATAAACGTCTCATAATAATAATAGATATGAAGCAGTAATGACCTATAAAGAATGATGATAACACATTCGAATTGGAGATTCACTTCAACCTTTCTCAAATACCTTGTTAAGTTTGACTGATGAATAGTGGATAGAATTTGATATTGGAGAGGATGATAGGATTGGAACTTGCAGAGCATCGACCTTTAAATGCTGGTTCACACTGGAGGGACGGTCGCAAGAGGGTCGCTATTAGGGAGAGGACTATTTTTGCGGAGACCATTCACACTTGCAGGTTAGGCCTCGGTCGTGGCACGGTTGCATTCCTGCGCCCACCTACAGCGTGACGTAGTTTATGGACGCCCCTAACTAGCAGAAAGATTCAAGCTCACTTCAGCTGTCACTGAGGGTTGCCGCCAGTAACCGAAGAGGCTAGGACTCAAAGGGGCTCGGGACAAAATTTGCCACCTCGAGCGACCCAAGCGGTTTGTGCCGAGGTTGAACCGCATCCTCCCCTACAAGTGTGAATGCACTTGGGACTTCTCCATAGAATCCCCATTGAAAATGCGATTTTTATATTTGAAAAACCTGAATTAACCTGAATTTGATAGAAAAAAATAACACCTGATAATTACCCCCAAATTGATTATTTTTTTAACCTGAAAAATTCATACCCTACATATATCTGTGGCGATTTTCTCCCTCCCCTTTTCCTATTGCACTTATACAATAGCACTTAACAAATGACATGCACGAACATGCATGTTCAAAATGCTCGTTCGAATAATGCCGCTATCGTATATCATCAGAAATAATGGCCTCGCCCTCAGTACGCCACGCCCCAGGACGACACGCCCTGCGAGTACCTGCCTGCCTTATATACCCTAAGTACCCCTCACCATTCTAACCTCTCCTCTTTCCATCGGTTATGTAAGCACAACAAAGAAGTAGCCAATAGATGGTTATAATACTACCATTTCAAAAGGCCTGCCTGATGCCATTCCCCTCCCCTCTCCACCTCCGGCATCACATGATCTTCCATTGGGTGGAGTGTATGCCAAGTGACAAGACCTTCGCGCACACTCCCAAGAGGTGCTGAGATTTTCAACCAAAAGTACAAGCCTACAGGGAGATCGCTGCTTACTAGTCGGTGTTCGAATGGACAGTATTATATCAGGCAGCTGAAGACACTATTCGGTGTTCAAGTGGACATTATTATTCCAGCCGCCTGAAGAGTTTATCATAACTATCTGGTGTAATATAACTGACTTTGACCAAGAGACAAGTTATCATCTCCAATTGTTTTTCACAGTTAAATTTGTATTTCTTTAGTGTGCTTATTACGTAAAATTTGGTTCTATTCAACATAGTGTATGGTTCTAATTTAATAAGACCCTTTAGCATATAGCAAATCAGTTGATGTTCTAGAAAATTATGGTTCGCTGTATATCCTATAAGATATGTAAGAAGCAGCCATTTATAATGATGAATTCGTGTTAGTTGGTTATTTTTATAAACCGCTCCCAGTTATAATGCTGTCGGTTATACTGCACATTCGTATAAACCGTGGGTCTTTCTTCCTCCCTGTTTCATTAAAAGAAATGCTGAGAAAAATATGCATGTTGCTGCTCCAGACCTCACACTACAGGAGGCTTGCCCACTTGAATGAACCAGTCTTGGCGAGCAAAAGAGAAAGCAGGGTTTCTCGGAAATCCCAGGGACCTATGCTCTGCCGAGGTAAGGAGTAAAAAGGATGTTTATTGGACAAAGCAATTCCCGCTCATCTTGAGTTGTTTTCATACGATAATATCAACCACTAAACCCTTTCTTTGAGTGACAGGATTTGCTTGTCTCCTCCAAGGCCACAAAAGAAAGGTTTTCCCATACATAAAACAGACGGGAGCAGTGCATTCGCGAATTGTGAGTGTGTTTTAGTCACTCCAGTTAGTATCGAGCGTTGAATGCTTATGTAAGATTTGTCACTGCCAACGGAATAAGTGGATCCGTGATGTGAGAACTTATCTTTGCCAGTTCTCTTTTTTGGTGACTGTTTTTGTGTATTCATGAATCTTCAAATTTTTTAGCGAGTTTTAAAGACGGAACTATCCTCTGCAATTAATTTAGATTGACAGTACATACGTGAGTATTAAGCACTTTGTGTGATCCATCACTTTTCCTCTAACCTGCATGCGATCGCAGCCGCTCATGACTTAAATATGTGCCCCGTAAAGCTTCTTCTTTGCTGCTCACTTCATTTCATGCCGGTTTCCTTTTATGTTGTTCAAAAGTATTGTGCGCACAGCAAAGTTTATCCAGCACAATAATGAAAAAAATTAGATGGAGTTATTAGTCGATTAGAGAATTAATAAATTAGAGAATAATTAGAGAATTATTTTAGCCATCGGTTATAGAGCCCCTGCCCCGAAAGCCCGCGTTATAACCAGGGAGTGGTGTAATTCCATTATTTTGACAATAGTTATCACATTACCTGCATTATATAACAGTAGTGATCCTTTTCAGAATTTATATTGTAGAAGTGAATATAAACATATTATACTCATTCTTTGTAGCAACGAGTATAAACAAAGTATGTTTACTTCAATGTGAATTTGTATTAATGCGACCATTCCTACGTTTCTTGAAGAGATATTATCTATAGTAATAAAAGAAGCTGTCTGTGTGTGTGTATCCGTCATAACTATTCAAAAAATAAACATGGGAGCTTCAAAATTTGGCAGCAGCTTCAGGTTGATCATGAGAGTTGCAGTGCCAAAAATAATTAAAATTGGCCCATGGGGGGCTGAGGGTCCCCCTAGAACAGTTGGTCCAAATTTCGTTTTTAAAAAGATATTTCAGAAACCAATTGATTGATTTTGATGAATTCTACACCAATATCAATGTTTTGATGAGACACATTTTTGAGACAAAAATGGACAAAATTGGCCCACAGGGTCGAAAGATTATATAGTAAGAGCCGGTCCAAATTTCAATTTTTTAAAAATATATCTTGGCAACAAATTGACAAATTTCAATGAAACCTTCACTAATATCAATGTTTGGGTGAGATACATTTTCGAACCATAAATAAAAGGTGTGAACGAGTTTAACTTTTTCTCAACCATCGAGTGATAATTAGAAGTTTATCCTTTATTAAAAAATTTATTTATAAGTTCTGAATAGATCTTCTAGATGACAAACTCAAAGTGGCATAAGGGCTGGATTGAAATGATGGATGTTATAGAAGGGTCGCATTGGAATTAAAATAGAATATACCATATTTACCCGAAAGGAAGACGAGGTTTTTTTACAAAAATGCCATTAAAAATATTAGGTATCGTCTTAGAATGGAGTATGAGGATTTAAGGTGAGAATACACCCTTATTTTAAATGCACCATGAAACACCCAGATGTCAAGTATATGTCCGTTAAAATATTTATTATTGTATAAAGGATTATCAGTTAATTGGTCCACAGCAAAAATGTCCACTCTTGTAAATGTCCATTAATATTAATGTCCACTTCATTAGAGGGCCATTCCGTGCAATGTGACAAGCTGCAAAAACTGGGCTGGGACTGTTTTAAACGTTCCATCCATGTAAATGGATGATGAGGCACAAAGATGTTCAATATTTCTTGATGTTGCAAATATTACTAATCTATTGCCATTATTCTCCCCAGAATCAAATAACAAAAAACGTTCACCCCGCATTTTTTAATCATATGGAGGAAGTATCTGAAGGTCTCTTATACTTCTGATAATCTGGGGATGATTGCGATTCTGTTCCCTATTTACTGTTCATGTTAAATTATTTCTCTCAGGCAAGTTGGCTAAAACCTCTTCATTTGTAATATTAGCAGTAGCTTCTCTCATTATACGACTAGGATTTTCATTGGCTCGCTCAATAGCTCTTTGTCTTATAATACCTTGTACTCTTTTTGCTTCAATGGCAGCAGTGTTCGACTCATGAGTATGTGCTCCATAACCATCCATCTCGATAACAATATTGTCTAGGTCGCTATTTGTTACACA
This sequence comes from Tanypteryx hageni, assembly GCA_028673005.1. NCBI lineage: Eukaryota > Metazoa > Arthropoda > Insecta > Odonata > Petaluridae > Tanypteryx > Tanypteryx hageni. The sequence continues at coordinate 155,855,946 of CM054114.1, read as the reverse complement.
ACGAGATTTGCAGATTTCTCTTTCGGAACACCTCCAGTAAATTTTCCTACCATTTTTACTACGGGAATGGAAGTGATATGTGTATCCATTGCTCACCAAAATTTTCTTCCTCTTCTGCGAAACAAGATATGTAGCCATTGGGAAAAAAATTCGTAAAAGTTTGTATTTATTATTAATTTAAATTTCTATAGCAACACACTTCTATTATCAAACAAGAATGCCAGAAATGGAACAAGAATGTAATTTTTTCTATGCTATATTCATATTGAATATTGGACATCATACTGGATAGTGGACATCTGCATATTGGACATTTAAACTTGTGGACTTAAATCAATGGACTTTATGGTTGTGGACATTTTTGCTATGGACTTTCTGTATATTGGACATTGTGCTGTGGACCTAGAATGGTATAAAGTAATACATCATATTTAATTAATTACTACAATACTTTAAAAATTTAAGGTCAAATTTCTTAAAATTGCTCCCACAGACCAATGGTTCCACTTCGGCGGTAGGAAAGTGCTTAGAGCTGGGTAGGTAATCGCGTGACAAGTTGAAAAAAGATGACTACAGCTGAGCGGTTCCGTGCATAATATGAAACACAAAGTCATGTAGTCACCAATTAAAGTGTCTAGTAATACAATGTAAACAAGACTGATACAATTTAAATATGATGCTTTGAGTTTGGTATGCCAACGGCAGACGTAAAGGGGACATGAGTTTCAGGGTGTAGAAAATTTGCAAGAGCAGTTGAGTAGTACACACTTTGCTGAGTTTTAAAGTGAAATAGTGACAAGTTATTATTTATAACTTTTAAATAAGATACCCCAAACAAATGGCAGATCACGCAGAGAAAAAAGGAACTGCGGTAAGAGGGAATGTATCGAAAGAAATTAGAAGAAGTTACGACAGAAATTTTAAGTTTATGGTGGTGTGCTATGCTGAAGAAACAAATAACTGCATGGCAGAGAGGAAATACAATGTGCGAAGGTGGAAGCAAGCAAAAGAGAAATTTGAAGGTGCTAACTCAACACGGAGATCATTTAGTGGACCAAAACGAGGCCAATTTCATGCATTAGAAAAGGAAATTGCAAACTTTTTGCATATTCAAAGAATGGATGGTAAACTGGTGATGTGGGATATCATTAAATTGAAAGCCCAAGAATTAGCATGATCGCAAAACACAAAGAATTTAAGACTAGTAATGGATGGTGGGTATGTATGATACGTCATAATGGTTTTAGCCTGTGACAAAGAACTTCACTTTGCCAGTATCTATCTTCCAACTTCATGGACAAACTAATAACTTTCCAGAGGCATGTAATTCGGTTGCGGAAAAGTCAAAATTACCTTCTGAGACAAATGGGTAATGCAGATGAGACACCCATTTACTTCGACATGCCATCCACTTACATAGTCAATGAAAAAGATGCAAAAAATGTCATCATAAAAACTTCTGGGAATGAAAAACTGCTTATTACTGTATTAGTGGATGGAACAAAGTTGCTGCCATATGTTATTTTAAAACGCAAAACAGTGCCTAAGGAAGTATTACCAAATGGAATAATTGTTAAATGTCAAGGCCAAGGATGGATGTCAGCTGATTTAATGAAGGACTGGCTAAGCATAGTGTGGAATAGACGACCTGGGGCACTTTTAAATTATCATAGGATTTTTCGCTAAATTACGTAATCCTAATGGAACTGGGATTTAGTTAGGATTCTTCGCATAGTTATTTGGTGGTGAAGATGAATTCTATGGGTTTTATTGCATCGTTAATTATATATACCGTATTTATCCGAAAGGAAGATGAGGTTTTTTCACAAAAATGCCATTAAAAATATTAGGTATCATATTAGAATGGAGTATGAGGATTTAAGGTGAGAATACACCCCATTTTAAATGCACCATGAAAAACCGAGATGTCAAATATATGTCCGTTAAAATATTTATTATTGCATAAAGTAATACATCGTATTTAATTAATTACTACAATTCTTTAAAAATTTAAGGTCAAATTTCTTAAAATTTTTCCTACAGACCAATGGTTCCACTTTGGCAGTAGTGCGGTAGGGAAGTGTTTAGAGCTGGGTAGGTAATCAGGTGACAAGTTGAAAAAAAATGCCTGCAGCTGAGCGGTTCCGTGCGTAATATGAAACACAAAGTCATGTAGGCACCAATTAAGGTGTCTAGTAATACATTGTAAACAAGACATAGAATTTAAATGTATCTTCTACAATTTAAACATGATGCTTTGCGTTTGGTATGCCAACGGTAGACATAAGGTGGACGTGAGTTTCAGAGTGTAGAAAATTTACGAGAGCACTTGAGTAGTACATGCTTTGCTGAGTTTTAAAGTGAAATAGTGACAAGTTATTATTCATAATGGTCTTAGCCTGCAACGAAGAACTTCACTTTGCCAGCGTCTACCTTCTGAATTCAAGGACAAACTAATAACTTTCCAGAGGCATGTAATTCGGTTGCGGAAAAGTCACAATTACCTTCTGAGCCAAATGGGTAATGCAGATGAGGCACTCATTTACCTTGACATGCCATCCAATTACACAGTCAATGAAAAAGGTGCAAAAAATGTCATCATAAAAACTTCCGGGAATGAAAAACTGCACGTTACTGTAATGCTGGCTGCATTAGCGGATGGAACAAAGTTGATGCCGTATGTTGTTTTAAACGCAAAACAGTGCCTAAGGAAGTACTACCAAATGGAATAATTGTTAAATGTCAAGGCCAAGGATGGATGTCAGCTGATTTAATGAAGGACTGGCTAAGCATAGTGTGGAATAGACGACCTGGGGCACTTTTAAGGCAGAGAGCAATGCTTGTCTTAGATGCGTTCAAAGGTCACATTACAGAGGAAGTTCAAAATACCCTTCATGGTATGAATACTGACCTTGTAGTTATACCAGGAGGTATGACATCACAAATTCAAGTGCTAGATGTTGTAGTGATGAAGCCCTTTGAGGATTACATAAAGTCATTTTATTCAGAATGGCAATTGACTGATTTTGATGAATCCTCCATCATTATCAATGTTGAACCAAGAAACATAGAGACTTAAAACTTGGTATACATACTAAAGAGGATATGCACCTAAGTGCCAAAACTTAGATTCCTTGGGGGGAGGGGGAGGGAGGTGTCAAATTTGAATCTATATTTAATTTGTTCATACCAATTAAAGGGGAATATTGGTCACTTACCTTGAGAGTAACTTGAGTTTGGATGAAAATATTACCAAGTGGTATGTGCATGAAAAATTCTAAACTCTAAATCCAGGGCAAAGCCCAGGTAATTACCTAGTAATTAATAATAGTAAGTTGTTATTTACTGTAATTATTAATAATAGTAAGTTTCTATCTAATACATATATTAAAGAAAATTCTGTCCTCCTTTCTGTTTGCACGGTTTGCATATTTGCACATTTTTCATTTGCATTTTAAAATCACTTAGAATTGCGATATGAATACTGGACTTGCACCAAACGACACCTAAAAGAACGGATATTCATTTTCCAGCCATCAATTTTCAAAAACGTGTTGAATCATTCCACAAATTTGTTATTAACATGAAAATTTGGCTAAATTTTAGATGAAAAAATTTCGTCTTCAAGGGCTATGGCATTGTTGCTGATCTAGCAAAATTACGTCTATATCTAAAAGTAATGACATGAACTTTGATACTGTATTTGAAATCAATTGTGGAAACTCTTCTTATATATTTTAAATGCATTTTAATTGAAAGGGAAGTAATGATGGCTTCATTTGAATGATAGGTTTGTTTACTGCAGTGCCATTTCTAAGGCGTGGAAAAGTGCAAACAAACATATGATCGCTAATATTTTAATTAGCTTTTTGTTTTTTATACCTTGATGACGAAAGAACTTAGTAAGTAGCGTTTTTAATTCACACATTTTTTGTAATCACTATAAATGCACCGGTCATACGTCAAATACCTTGCTTAATTATTGAAAGAAATTAATCATAATCATTGTCAATATAGTAATTTGTTTTAAACTGCCCAATAAAATTTGCAAACGAAAAGATATTTTCAATGTACGCATGAAGTATCTTCCCATTTGAAATTTTGAGTTGTCCATCATTACAATGCATTGGAGTCATTTCTGATTTTAAGTTTTTATGCTATGTGTTTATTTGTTTTAAATTTACATGAAACTTTTCACATAAATTTTCAATCGGTTTTTGTCCTTCATGATTTTGTTTCATTGCAACCTCTTTATGAAATGTCGAAAAATCAGAAAAAACTGAATATAAACTTAAAATATGAGGGAGGAGAATGGAAGAGTGAAAAGGAGGAATAATGGGAAGCGCCTTAAAATTAATATTTAATCCATGCATACCCATCATATTGACGGGGTTTTTGTACTAGTTTATCTTAAAACCTTTATGTCTTTATTCCTTTACATAATATAAATGACTTTTACCACTGAGCTGTCTACTTCTGTCTACCTTCCTCTCAACTGTAAAAAGGTTAAAGCTTAGAATAGAAAGACTCCCTCGCCATCTGGTAGACACTATACAACTTTTTACGGCAATGCAAATAGAGAGGTTATCATAATTATATTATAGTATTTATTTATATTAAGATATTAACTATATAAAAGTAGGTTATAAAAATTAATTTTTATATTTTCACTTGTTTTAAATTCTTTCAGAGTGCAACCACTGACAACTCATACATAAGAAAACCTATCACAGAATGGTTGGAAAAAGTGACAAAAAAGAATATCTCCCTATAAAGCCTTGGTACTTCATTTGAATGTCAAGGTGTTAATTAGATAGTCTATGCAAGATAGGTTTATAAAAAATTTTAGGAGCAATTTGGTTATATATGTCTATTTCAAAGTTTAAAGATATTAAAATCAATTCACCTTTCAATTAAGATTTAGTCAAAAAGTTGTAAGACATGAGTTTTGCAAAGGGGAAGTGAAACTGGTATGAAAATATACTCACTCGACCATGAAATGTGACACGGTAGTAGGTGCCAAGGAGACGACGACCAGAGCGCTCAACCTCAACAATTTTAGAGCAGGAATGTGCTAGAGTTCCATAGGCACGAGCCAAACAATCATACTGGCGACGTTTCTCATAAATTGGCAGCACTAGTCGATATAGAGGACCAAGAAGCTCATATCTCTCTGCCATCCATATCCAATCTGCACACAGCTCAACCTGAGCCAGCAGAGAGTCCTCTGTATACTGTGTATCTGTAGAACCTATTGGTGCAATTACAGGGATTATATTCAGCAATTGATTCCTAGATAAATATTTTATTATAATTTATTCAGTATTAAAATTAATGTTGGTGGTACCCAGATATAATATAGTTATGTAGTAATTTTGATAAAGAGGAAAATTAAAGCTTAATTTTTATTTATTCATTTATTTATTAACCCTCTTACTGCGGACCGGCCGATCTATCGGCCCACTCAGCGTATACGAAAACTGCAGTGGGCCGATTCATCGGCCGTGTTTTTCTACGCAGCGATAAACCTCTTAGCGAAGGCGATGTGTGGTGAAGCACAATGCCTCTTTTATCTGTGATGTTTATGCCTCTAAGTCATATCAAACTTCATGCTGATTCATGAGCTGGACATTTTATTTTCTTATTTTTACTTTCATCTCGCACAGCCATCAGTAGCGTGCTGTATCGTGGAGCGTTCACATGTGTGTATATTTTTAAGCTGTGCCTAACGTCATTTAATTTTGTGATTATCATATTTTATTGCTGTGAAATCCATCTGTTATGTCTAAGCATTTGAAAAACGATGACATAGAAGATGTTATATTTGAGTTTGATTTTAGTAACAGTGAATTACAATCTGACACAAGTGAGGAATGTATTTTATCCTCAAGCAGTGATGAGTCATTTAGCAATTTCGTCCGGACAACATCTTCCCGTCCGCAAATTATTTCTTCCTCGGAGAGTGATGACTCTCAGGATTTGGAGAGAGATGAGGAAATAGTTGATATTGAAGATAGTGAATGGGAAGAGGTGTTTGAGAACTCTGATAACCCTCCTCAGCCATCTTGTGAGTACCAAGAAGCCCAAGGACCAAAACACGCCCCACACCATGATTCCCCGCCAATAAGTTATTTCTACTTGTTTTTTACCAACACACTTCTTAATTCAATAGTAAGGGAAACAAATAGATATGCTAAAAAATTTCTTATGACAAATAAAAATCTGTCGCCAAAATCTCGCGCAAGAGATTGGAAAAAAGTTGATTTACCTGAACTAAAAGGCTTCATTGCGTGTATATTGAATATGGGCATTCATAAACGCCCAACAATTGAACCGTATTGGTATATCAAAAAATCTCAGTACAAAGGTTGGTTCCATGACATGTTCTCAAGAGACCGTTTTCACCTAATACTAAAATTCTTCCACTTGGCCGACACAGAAGGGCTTCCCAGACCAGGAGAACCCGGTTACGATCCATGTGCTAAGATACAACCTCTCATAGACCATGCTAATATACTATTCAGGCAGCACTACATACCACATGAGCAATTGAGTGTTGATGAGAGTTTGGTTGGCACTAAGAATCGTACACAGCTATTACAGTCCAACAAGCGTCACCATCGCTGGGGCATAAAATTTTGGATGTTGTGCGATTCCGTGGTACACTATTGTCTGGGATTTTTTGTATACAAAGGGGCTAAAGATAATCAGGACAAAGCCGAAATTCAAAAACATGGCCTGGCTTATATTGTTGTTATGAAATTACTTAGTATGGGAAGCTATCTCTCTAAGGGTTATCACATTTTTATGGATATTTTTTTCATGTCAGTACCTCTGGCGAAAAGATTGTATGAACTAGTAACATATGCTACAGGAACAATTCGAAGAAACAGAAAATTTCTTCCCGAAGAATTTAAAAAAAAATTTCGAGTAGGAGAGCAGAAGTATTTTCGTCACGGCCCTATACTTGCTGCTGCAGTTAGGGAAAAGAAATCTCAACGCTTCCCTGTTCTACTATTATCTACCAAATGCAAAGCAGAAAGCTGTAGGCGTACCCGTATTCGTCGCGGTCAGGTGAAGGAAGTGAAAAAGCCTTCTATTATAACTTCATATAATAAATTCATGGGGGGAATAGATACATCGGATATGATGTCATACACTTACCTTGACGAATGACGCACTGTAAAATATTGGAAAAAAATCTGCTTCAATATTTTTTCCCGTATGGTACTCAACAGCTATGTCATTTACAAAGAAAATCTCCCCTCAATGAAAAAGCCAGTATCTCGTTTATCATTCAATATAAGCATTATTGAAGAACTTGCAAAGGAGTGGTTTCAAGAGAAAAACAACAGACCTGGGACATCAGAGGAATCAGTAATAGAGGGCAATAAACTGCTGAAAGAATTACCTCAGAGGAAGGAGAAGGACTGCTGTGTGTGTAGTAGAAGAGGAAAAAATAACAAAGGCAAAAGAAAAAGGGCCTGTACAGTGTGTGCAAAGCGTGAGAAAGGCCTTCATGGAATATGCTTCCCGGAACATAAGTGTACGGGCTGAGCGGGGGAAGAGTTACGTGCAGTGATTTATAAAAATAACAAATAAAGCCTCAATAAATGTAGCTATTAACTCAAAAATATAGTTCCAGCTAGAAAATTAATGGTTCTAACGAATATAAACAACATAATCAAACGTGCTTATTGTGTATGTGTGTAAAATATTGTTTAAATAAAGTTTTTTTAAAAATTTTTATTTAAAATGTCAACAAATGTAATTTTTATTTCTTTTACTAAACCTGGAATCAACCCAAAATATTTTTATTTCACCTTATAAGAAATATTAGGAATGATTTTTAAAAAGTTACGTTTGGGAAATTTAAATTAAAATCACGAATTTTTTACTTAAAAACTGCATTTTCGCTAAAAATGGCGTCGCATTTTCCAAACATACCTCTCGAAATTGGCTAGCAGTAAAAGGGTTAATTCATTAATATTTCACATACTGCACACAAAGGGCCAATTTACAGTGAAATCTATAACTCAATGAACAACGAACACAAACGTCCATATCCTAGGCAGGATTCGAACCCATGACCTTAGTATCTGTTGAGCAGATACTCGAACCACCCATCTCTATTTATCTTTGCTATATAACTCAAAATGCAAATAACCATTTCAGAGACTTTTCCTTTCCTTGTTTATGCCAATTAAATGAATGGAACTGATAATTGAAGAATAACTCTGTGGAATTGAATTGTGATAAAACTACTGTCTCTTAAAATATGAACATTTCTACTTAAGCTTGCCTAATGATGCCTTTGTAACTTGAAACCTCAACTAACTAAACAACAGTGTTCTGTTTTACGATGCTAGATAAGTGTTTCCCTTTTCCTTTGCGAAAGTACTCCTGAATCTTTCTAAAGTAAACAAACTTTAATTTTACAGTATTTACCAAAACCAGATTTGACAGTAATCAACTTATATTCAAACAAGATAATGAATTTAAAAAACAAGATTTTTTAAAAGATAGTATTGCAAACCAGAATCAGGCTCTGGGCCTATCTCATCCAATGGAATATTTGAGGAGATAGGAGCAAATGCCTCTGCACCCCAAGGCAACAAGTTGTGCTGCTTCAGGAATTGGGCCATTAATGCTGCCACGTGTAATTGACACATGGCCCCCTGCAAATGAAACGTAATGATTATTAATAAAATTTATCATAAATGCATCCAAGTGGAGACAACAGAAACTTGTTAATAATCTATATCTTAATTTAAAAAGTATATAAAAATGAAACTTGGATATATATACATTATAAGAATTTAACACAATAAGTTTCATTTTACTTTAGTTATTTATCATGATGAACTACAAAAAAATATTCCACATTTTGAGCTTAAAAGAACATTTTGATAATATGAAACTAATCACTCAATACAGGCCTATTATACACTTTATAGATCACTTGTTACAGGCAGAAACCACTAGAAGTATATACTACCATTATGTTTACAAGTTTTTTTGAGAAGACATGCATGAAAAGAAATATATATTCCATTCAATTAACAAACCTCTGAGTGATTGGAATCACGCCTATGGGACAGCGCCATTGAATGCAACCATGCATGGCGCAGCTGAGGTGTCGATGCATACGAGGAAGCGAGTGAATGCTGCATATCCGCCAACATCTCTGGATCATGCAAACTATGCTCCTTCATACGAGCCATGGTGGCCAGAACAGTTCTAACCCTCTGAGTGAGGTCAGCCACCTCCGAAGGAAATCCTTTAAAAAATATGACATCTGTTATACAATATCTAAAGTAATTAGAAAATATTGATTACTAAATAAAAATCTTGTAATTTTCCACTATTTTATTAGGACATGACCTAGGTTTCGACGCTTAGCATCATCAACACCTGATGATGATGCTAAGCGTCAAAACCTAGGGCGTGTCCTAATAAAATAGTGGAAAATTACAAGATTTTTATTTAGTAACCAATATGGAATTATTCCACCACATCACGCCTTCAACGGTTGAATTAATTAGAAAATTTTTAGTTTGAATTTTTGGAGGCATGCACTAAAGTACAAACTAGCTAAATGACAAACTAGATAGCTCCAACAGCCATAAATAGGTTAGGAAAACCAGATATACATTTTAGCTACAAAGCCGCAATCGTCTGAATACTTTTTCAGAAACTACTACTGGTTTCTTTACAACCAAAATAAATATCTGATTTTCCTAACCTTTTTATAGATACTGCGTCTACCTGATTTAATCAATTGGATTCCAGCCATAAGGTAAGTTGGGTAATTTATTTTTTCCTAAGCAAGGAGATAACACATTAATGAAAACAATGATATAATTCAGCACTGAAGTCTTGACTATATGTAGTTCTATTTGAAAGAAATAACAAGAATTTTTTTAATAACAAGCATATGAAAAAAGTATATTTTAAAAAGTTTCCATATTTTTCCACATGAATTCATCTATAGCAGTGTTTTTCAACCTTTTTTCGCTGATGGCACCCTAATCTCATCTATCATATTCCGGGGCACCCCTATCATATTGTCCATTATTAAAGTTGTTAAGGGCATTGTATACCCTTCCTAAAACAAAATAAAAAACTAAGTTTCTTTCTGAACACAATCAAATCACATTTTATTTCAGTCTTGACAAATATCATCTTAAATTCCATGTATTTTAATGTTACTATTGCAGATAAATAATAAATAAATGTACTAAATATAAAATGAATGGATAGGAAATTTTACAGTATAGAAGTTGTAATTTTGCACCATCGTTGAAAAATTGCAATCATATGAAAAACATAATCTTTCAGTGTATCCATCAAATTATATTAACAATGAAATTATATGGAGTTTTTACAGTGGAATATTATATAAGTTATTCTTTTTTCCATATAATGATAAAACTTCAGCAGAATTACAAAACTGAATAACTGAGGCATTCAATGTACTAAGGAAAACCCACTCACCAGTGCCCTTGACGCTATGATCTCTAGCTGCCAGCTCATCAATTAAGGAAAGACTGTCTTTGAGGCGTGCAGAATCCAGAGTTGCGATTCCAGCACCTAACATTCGAGAGACAGACACCATAACCTGAAATAATATTAAAATCACAATTACCTTTAAACACCGAATGGCACACCAGTGTGTTGGCAAATTTATGGGTAAGCCTGCTAAATGGCACACCTGTGGCCCACTAAGTTCTGAGGCCGCTCACATATGTTGTTTTTGTCATGGAATCAAAATAATAAAAGGAGACGAAAGACCAGACATCTTTCTTTTCCTCCTCCTCTCCCAAGGCCAAAGTTCTAACAGATTGGGGGGGAGGGTAAATAAACACTCAAGAGAGTCTGTCTCACCATGGTACCCTCTTTTGCAACCCAAAGAGATACAATAAACTGAACCCCAGGGTTAAGACCTACCCAAAGGTTCCTTTATTATTTTCTTCTTCCTTTTGCGTATCTGTGTTCATTTGTTTGCACACCACGAAGTAGAGCAAGAGTAGACTCGTGCGCGCAAAATTTCAGTAGGTGTTCATCTGTTAATTTTTTAGTGATTACCTTATTTTTATATAATTATTTCATAGTTATCATATATATTTTGTAATTATTTTTGGAAATGGGCCCTAAGCATAAAGCTTTGCCTGAGGATATCGAGGAAGTCTTCATTGATTCGGATTCTGTCACATACGATGAAGAAGGTGCGGAAAGTGGTAGCAACGACAAGGAGGAGCCTGAGGAAAATGACTTGGCAAGGAGTGGTGATTCATCTAAATAGAGATCTCCACATTATGGCAGAAGATGAAAGATCGATGTGCACCCTTTTACTGCCAGTACGAGTGGAATGAACACTAGTACTATTATTGTATTTGCATTTTATTGTATTCATCCAAATTTGAATTTCGATACCATATTTCGAAACGTTTATTTCCTCCAATAGGCAGCATCATGTAATTCTGCAATATGTTAACTATAGATTACTTTTTATTTGAACATTTTATCATGAATAGTTTATAAGATATGTGATTTTATCAGAATATAAACAAATATTTTTTAAATATCCCAAAATAAATCCGGCAGATAGACCCTACTAGCAGGCATTTAAATCCAGTGGATAAAGGTTAAAACAAAGACATGAAATATTCTAGCAAATATTTCCATAAAGATATGTCAAAGCAATGATCTTTACCATTCACTGCTTAGCAAACAAACACAGAAAAATTATTAAGAGGAGAAATAGGAATCCAAATGAAATAATCTTTAAATATCTGTTTAATTTATGAGATATAATTAAGTATGATCAACATTTCCATGTTTTTTCTTCAGTGATTTCTTCATAATAGAAATTATGCCTTAAAAACAAATCTGTCCCACATTCTCCCACCAAATGAGATAAACTGACCTGTGTGTGGACACGCATCATGCCCTTCCCAGATGCAGACTTGTAGTTTCCCCTCATCAACAAGTAGAGAAGGGTGCATGCCTCATGGCGTATAGTGGACAGACGGCTTCCACAACAGCGAAGGAGTTCATGGCACAACTGTCCACAAATGGAAGCACCCCCTAAAAGAGAATAAACCAAAATAAAATTAACAACTGGTGATGAGTGTCACCATAGAGAAGAAAATTGCCTGAGTGTGAAAGAAAAAAAGGGAAGAGAATAAGAAACCTCAAATTTTTGTTGGGGATTATTATGATCATTAACCTTTAAATGCCGAATGTGCCTGTATGGGCACACAAAATGCAATAGCTCACGGACGTATATTTTTCATAATATTCTTTTGACATGTTTCTTTCCCCTACAAGAAGTATGCAATTCTTCATTATTTTTGCAATAAAATTCTATTTATTTGAACAGTATAGTACCAATAAGTTCATGAGTTACGTGATTGTTCCATAAAATGAACAAAAATACAGCAAAATAAATCCAGCATTTAAAGGTTAATCAACATAAAGATCCATCTGATTAAGTTTTGCCAAGTTTACTTTAAATAACTCCATTATTGGGCTACAACATCATAAGGGAAATAATATTTTTAAATAACTGCGATAAATGTCAAGAAACCCAGATAAATGCCTGGCTATTCTTAAAAATTCATAGGCAAAGAAACTTGAAACTTTCACAATTCAATCTTAAGATCACAAATTCTTCATTGAATCAAAGAAAAGTTTGAAAAAATCAAAAACCTTTGAAAATTGCTGGAGCAAAGTTATCTGCAAAGGCCCGTAAAGCAGCAAAAACATGACACAGAAGTGTTTCTGATTGGCCCACACGAAGGAATGACAGATGCACAGCAAAAACAGCTTGGAGGATAGGTCCATCAACAGGTGGGAGTCCAGCGCCAGCACTTCCTCCGTGTGTGCAAAATAGACCTAATGCATCGAGCACAACCAACCCAACCTCTGTGGCTACATTAGCCTCAAGAAGTGCCTGATATATGGGATCACACTTTCCAGAATTAGTAGAAGATGATTCTGTCTTGAAGGGAATACCTCCTGTAATAAAAAGTTAAAAAATTTCTTCCAATGATTTGTTTAACTTTATAAATTATTACAAGGTTTTACCTGCAGAGTCTTTAGTATTTTCTTTAAAATAACTGGACTAGCTTCCCAAATTCTCTTATGACCTGATCTTAATGCTATATACCGTATTGGTCCAAATATAGGCCACACTTTTACCCCAATTCTGGCTTGCATAAAACCTAAGTGTGGCCTATAATCGCGCTCTTAGTACTATAGGTAGAGATATATTTTTTCCTTTTGAAGAGATCTCATATATGGGATGCGGCATATATTCGAACCAATATGGTAAAATACAGTTGTTGATCTTTTGACTGTAATTTTACTCAAAACTTTTGCTACTGTAGTAGTAGTAATTTGTTATAATTCAATTTTTAGAAATTCTAAGACATTATATAACCAGCCTAAGCAAAAAAATCAAGTCAACTGAAAATTTATTTATTGGAGGGAAAACAACTTTGAAAGTTTTTAAAAAATACTAAATAGTTTAAATAAATTAAGGTACCCCATGAAGTATGGTCAGCATAAATTAAATTTTGGAGCCCTATGGTTAATTACAAGAAAAATGAAAATGGAGAAACCCCCTAAAGTATGTATTTCTTTTTTAATCATCATTTTTATGGTTATAAGGATTCTCCATTTTCATTTTTACGGTTAAAATGTTCCATAAAAGGCTAAGCTAAAAAAGAACACACCTAATGAAAAACTTTTTTCACTGGAATACATTCAGAATAAGAGGAATATGTGTTCCTCACTACAAATTCGATTCAAATATAAAATTTTTAAATGTAAAGTCTATTATTAATTTTATACTTGAATAATAAGTATGGAACAAATATTAAACATTAAATTAACCCAAAAATAAGAGCACAAGTATGAACAAAGAAGAAGTTTCCAGCATTGGTTGGGTGTTACATCAGCAGGTGATTTTGACGAGCAAGCTGAAACTGGGATTGATTAAAACATCAAGTACCGTATTTACCCAAGTCCAAGAAAAGGTTTTTTCCAAATTTCACCTTGCAAAAATCGAGGGTTGTCTTAAATTCGAGTATGAAGTGATATACCACCAATACATCATGGTCAATTCATCATGTGTCAATACATCACATGACAAACTCATTGCGCAACAAATTAGTTGCAATACAAATTCATTACAAGACAAACTGAAAGGCAAGATGCCATGAATGGTGTACGCAGGGGCGGATCTATATATGGGCAAATTGGGCTGTAGCCCAAAGCCCTGGTTGTCTAAGGGCCCCCAAAAGTCACTTTTTTGCTTTTGTGTCTTGCGTATGACACATACAATTCTAATTTGAAATGAAAAAGTTCTCCATATTTTGGTACTGTTCATTAAATACTCTAATTTTTTCTTAGTATGTTAAAGCACAATTATTAAATTACTTTCCAAATAATTCCATCTTATTTCATGCCAAACCAGTCAACTTTAATTTGGAAACTGCAGTTTAACAGTATTTTGGGAGGAAATATTAGAGAGATTTAGTAGAGCTAACAAATCATTGCAGAAACCTGGCTTAGATTTAAATCAAGTTTTTGCGATATTATCCTCATTAAAAATAATGATTCAAAATATTCTATCAAATTCAGCAGAGAACTTAATATAATATGAAAAATTTACTAAAAGTATGTCATGAAATAAATGACCAATATAGCGATACAAAAAAAGAATTATGACAAAAAGATTTTCAGATGTAGGCACTGATAGCAATAGAATAACAGGAAGGGATAAATCTCGAGTTGAAACTTTAAATATCATTCTTAACACATTAATTACTGAATTAAACAGAAGAGTATAAGCGTATACGAAAATTTAGAAATAAGATATAATTTTCTTTTTGATATTTTAGATGAAAGCAAAGACATCAAAGATACAGAAAGTACATATAAATATAATGTTAGATGAATACTCTGGCGATTTGGATCAAAATTTAAACAAGTAGGGATGCGCACGGGTTTCCCGTAGTACAGAAGTGCTTTTCGTCAAATTCGCCGTAGTATAATCGCCTACTAATGTATTTGCTTTGAAATCAGAAAATTATTTTTCCTTATATTGTGGTACCCCTGCTTTTTAGATTCGTTCTAAACATATTCATTTAGTTTTCCCATTCTATACTCTTCCTACAAACAAAATTTCTTTAAAATCCATTCAGCCAATACCTTCCAAATTCATTGTTACGGGAAATATTAATCTTGATATTGTGGTAGCCCTGTTTAGTCGACCCGGTTGATAATTAATATTTTGGTTATATATTTATATGATGATTATATATTCTATCTTTGGCTAAAATCCATGAGTTCAGTTCTCTAGAAATACGATTTAAAAATATTATTTCACTTTTTAATGTGGTTGCCCTGCTCTTTAACTCTACTTTAAACATCTTGATTTCATTATGGTATGTTGTACAAACCTTATATGCAAAATTTAGCTGGAATCCATCCAGCCAATTCTCTCCAAATCCATTATTACTGAAAGAGTTTAATTTGTAATTGTGGCACCACTGTTTTGTTGATGCGGTCCAAACATGCTATTTTGGTTTTGTATATATGTGTACATTATAAATATTAAATTTCGTTGAAATTGATCTGGACAATTCAACACAAACACATGTAATAAAGGTGAAATACTCCTTTAGCCAAACAATTAGAGGGTTACAACACCCAATGCATTTCGCCCACAAGGTGGGCGAAATGCATTGGGTGTTGTAACCCTCTAATTGTTTGGCTAAAGGAGTATTTCACCTTTATTAATCTTAGCCAAAGTTATTGAGCTACTATCAATTACAAACACATGTAAAAAGAACTTTTTTATTACTTTTATTGTGGAAGCACTGATATCTATATCTACACTAAACATATCGAATTTGTTTTTCTATGTTGCACACCTCCTCCATAGATAATTTCGTTGAAATCGGTTTAGCCAATTCCTTCCAAATTCATTATTACCGAAAATTTAAACTTTGCAAATGTGGCACCCCTGCTGAATGGATCCGGTCGAAATATGCCATCTTGGTCATTAATTTATGTGAGTATTCTAGGTACCAAATTTGGTTGAAATCGGTTAAGCCAATTCTTCCCTGATATATGTGTACTGACGGATGGACATCACGAAGATAATAGTGCTTTTCAGCAATGACTAAAAGCACTAAAAATGAATGTATACATTTTAAGGAAATTCTAATGGACATAAAATTAAATGAAAATGGAAGTGTTGGTCTAGGATGCTCTGATATTTACAGAAAAATATTTGAAAAGAAATTAATGGATGTTTTTCCTAATCTTTATACTGCCTTTAAAATATATTTAACATTACCTATAATGAATTGTGAGGCAGAAAGGACATCTTCAAAAATGGCTTATATTAAAAATAAATTTAGATCAACAAAGTCGAACAAAAGATTAAAATACTTATATTTATTATCAATGGAGAGTGATATAAGTAAGTTAGTAGTTCCTATTTTATATTTTATTCATTATAATTGTTTTTTAATGTAAGAAAAACGTGGATGTAATTGAATATTTCATTGTTTTGTGATAAAATACTCTTGTGATTTTTAATTTTATCATCTATTATTATTATTTATTGTTCTTTTATTATGTTTATGTTGAGGGCCCCGAAAAAAAAATCAGCCCAGGGCCCCAAAAATCCACCATCCACCTCTGTGAAGCAGCTAAGGTATATGTTAAAGAATTTGCTTCTCTTATCACAACAAATTATTTAAGTGCTGAACAAATTTACAATGCAGATGAAACTAGTTTATTCTGGCATTGTATACCCAATTCTACTTTAGCTGGTAGTAATGAAAAATCAGCAAGTGGCTTCAAGGTAAACAAAGATCACTTAACCGTATTAAATTGCGCAAATGCTTCAGGTAATCACTGTGTTATACAGCTCATTGTTGGAAAATTTAAACAACTGCAGCCTTTTAAAAATGTGCAGCATTTACCTGTGCATTATTCAGCACAAAGTTTGGCTTGGATGGACAAAGACATTTTTCATCATTTATCAATATTTTGTCCCTGATGTGAAACATCATTTGGTCAAAATAGGCTTGCCAGAAGACAGCAAGGCTGTATTATTATTGGACAATTGTAGGGCTCACACTTATGCATCAAAGTTAATTTCTGACGTTTTCACCCCCTAAGGTTACATCCTTAATACATTCATGTGATACAAAATATGAAGTCCCACAAAAAAATTTCCTTCAAAAACTAATTAATTATGATGGGACAGTTTAGGAGTTCCACTCACAATACAATTTATATGATGCAATTGTACTGTTCATCTTGCGTGGAATGCTGTTAATAAACAAACATTACAAAGGTGTTGGCACAAATTGTAGCCTACAGTCATGGCTACAGAAAATTTATCTGATGAAGAAGAATTTATAGGATTTGATTTAGGCAACAGCAATAGGGTCAAGGAAATAATAGCTATTGTTTAAATATCAATGCAGAAGTTCTGCTCATTCCTGTTAAAGATGACGATTTAATTGACAGTTTAGTTAAGCCAAAGATCCACAAGATGCTCCAAGAGAAGAGGAAAATGGTAAGATGGAAACAGAAAACGTCTGTACATGGGCAGAAATTGTCGAATCATTCCACGAAATTATTAAGTTCAGTGAAAGACTTCAATTGTTTTTCGGCACAAGAGGTTAAGCAGTCTCTCAAATTGAGGAATAAATTTCAGGCTAAAAGAGCTGAAAGAAACAGCCAAGCCAATATTCATGATCTATTCAGAAAAGCATCTGACGCTCGCCACATGAATTCACCTGCAACTCCAGCTGCAACTTCAAGTGCTATCAACGGCAACCTCAACAGCAGCAGTGCCGCTGAATAATAATTAACATATACATATATACATTATAGTATTGTTTTTTAAAGAGTTGTGAAAATTTCTTGTATGTATTATTAATCTAAATACAGTAGAATCCCCATTATCCGAACTTCGATTATCCAACATTCTGTGTTATCCGACATTCCGTGTTATCCAATGTCTCATCTGGATGGACTCTGAAAATTTCCAGAACTGGTTTTTTTAACAATTTGTCCCTTCAGTAGAAAATTTTTTTAAATCAAAAAATCTTTAAAGGAATTCTTATTGTTGATAATTCACCTGCTCATTCTAACGAACTAAAAATCAGGGATATAAGGGTGATGTTTTTTACCACCAAATGTCACTTCATTATGTCAACCCATGGACTAAGGTGTTCTGGAAACATTTAAGAAGAAATATCAGCATATTCTTCTTAGTTCACTGGTGCAGGTGTTCGGCGATGGAAAAGAAATGGTAGAATATTTGAAGAAAATAAACCTCCAAGATGTTGTTTATTGGGTCGCTCAAGCTTGGGAGGAAGTTCAACAAAAAACTCTAATTCTTTCATGGAGAAAATTACTTGATAAAGAAAAGCAAAGAGAAAGCACAAGCACAACAATGGAGGAAATTGCAGAAGAAATGCGCGATGATTTCGTTCCTTTATTACGGTCAATTCCAATAATTCAGATGATGATTGTGAAGAAGCAGAAAATGCCCTCAAAATTAGTCATAATGATGGATTGAGAACTATCAAAATCGCACTTACGTTGAACAACAAGATGAGGCGACTGCTACAGACATACTATTCTTCAGGCGTTGGCGAGATCTTGCCACAAAGAAAAGGAAGGAGAATTTAAAACAATTATCTATTGCCAGTTTTAAAAAATAAACATTCATATTTTTTTCATGTACATATTTTGTATTGTGTATCTTGTGTTTTTTATTTCTGTTTACATTCTTTCATATTGTTTATAATAAATAAAAAGATGAAAAATATATAGTACTTTGTCAATATGTAATTATTTTCGATATTTTTATTAACCTTCCATATTATCCGGCATTATTGATTATCTGATGTCCTCTCGGTCCCGTTTAGGTCAGATAATTGGGATTCTACTGTATCATGATTTATGAATGATTTTGTTAACTTGACAGTGTCCGGGACTTTATTATACACTTAAAGTCTTTTACCATGTTTGCTACATAGCAAAAATAAATATTGAAATTAGATGTATTAATAATTTAAGGATTAGAAACTATGTTAACTTGACGTCAGTCCGGAGCAGATGTTTCTAACAATGCCGGTAGCCAGCATTCTAGGGACGGGCATGTAATCAGCACATCATCTAATCCGGAATCGCTTTGGTTTGGAGCATGCAAAAGGAATTTTACTGCACACAAAATACTTTATATGTGATTATTATTGTTATCATCTATTATTATTTATTGTTCGTTTATTATGTTTATGTTGAGAGCCCCGAAAAAATTTAGCCCAGGGCCCCAAAAATCCACCATCCGCCTTTGGGTGTATGGCAGGGGGATACACTTGCTGGGTTGGGTTGGAAGTCATCCACTGCCATATAACATCCAATGTGTCTCACCTTGCGTAATTCACAAAGAGAATTTCGATTCAGTCTGCTATTATCGAAATATAAAGAAAAATTTTGTTGTAGAAAAGTGTCTCTCCCTGACGTATAACAGTCTTGGTATCTTGCCTTTCAATTTGTCTCGCGACAAAAATTTGTCGAGCAATGAATTGACATGCGATGAATTTTTCGTGCAATGAATTGACTGCTATGAGTTGTCATAGAACCGTAGGAAGTATGGTTATGCATTTAATCGATGTTTTTTTAAACAAAGGAAACAAGATAAAATAATTGTATCTAATGAAATTTTTTGTTGCCAACTTATGATCTGGTCAGTCAGTCTAATAAAAGTATTGTAGGAATTTACGAAGTAACTTTATTTCTGAATTATGAATTTCTAGAAAGTAATGGATGAAAAAGTTGACTATATTATGATCCGGATTTCAATTGATTGATAGTATTAATTTTTAAAAATAAATTTTTAAAATTGTTTTTTTCTCAAACAAAAATTTGTAACAAACCATTTTAATTAATGAACGAACTAGTATACCTATACTGAATACGTGTGTTCGAGATATACACCAAATACAGTCAGTGAGAAATTAGGTCATAAAATCTTTGAGATTTGGGATCGTCTTGAATTCAGATAAATATGGTAATCTTGACAGGGGCATGGCGATTAGACATTATTTTATATATGATAATGAAATTTTGCTGAATGAACAACTGCTAACACACAAAATTCAAGAGTTCTTATTTATGAAGTTCAGTCAAATAGTTCACGGAATTTAAGGGGCCGACAGAAAGACATGACCAGCCCTATATTCATTTACTTCACTTTACTGCATTCAAAGAATCCATATTAAAATGAATAACTCACCAACTCCTCCACTCCCTCCACCACGTCTCATTCCACCATCAAATCCAATTCTTGACAATGATGCCTCAGTAGGCGGTTGGACCCGTGCCGGGAGAGTCATTGCCCTCCCTCCTGCTTCACGTTCAGCATGAGTCGACAAATCTGTGCGACTCCTAGCAACTATATTACGTCTCCCTTGATACCTGAAGTGGTGCAGGCATATCCTGTAGGAACCACAGATATGGCTTCAATCAATCTACTCACAAAATTTCATTTTAAAAATTTAATAATTCTGATAATAAGTATTATATAAAGCCTTAATCTAATAAGGATGCAAAGACAGAATTCCATTAGCTTTGACCGGCATTTACTAATAAAAGCAACATTAATTATTATTAGGGATGGGACAGTTCCACTTTTTCCCAGTTCCGGTTATATTAATCTGATCCCGGTTCTCAGTTTTGGTTCTGTTAGGTTAGAAGTGCTATTTGATACACTATGGGAAATGATAGCTTTACAATCATTGCATATAGCATATTTGTCGTTTGTACTATCAATTCTTAAGTTGTTCCAAGTGTTCGACATGGCTTTATTGTTAGAGTTAACAATAAATCAGTTAAATTTAAAAATTATCTGTGGGGTATCTATTCAAAATTACTAGACAACAAAATAAAACTAATTTCTGTTAATAAGTTATAGTAACACTTCAAACTGATGGGTTTGACTCAAAATATTGCTTGAATTTTTACATTTACATTGTAAAATCATGCAGCCGCGAACCAAATATTGAATACCGGAAGTTCGAAACCGATCATTCATTTTTTTGATAGATATTTATGCGGAACTATCATTCATTGAACTTATTCATCGTCCTGATTTTTGTACGCGCTACAAAGCTCTTTTCCCTCATGAAATAAAGGAAATTCAGACTTGCTAATCCCGTTTGAAACTGATAACACATCCAGCATAAAAATTTATTTTATGGCATAATTAACAAACAACTTCCATCATTGATATATGTATCGAAAATCGAATGCCATCGTGGAAAAATATGGTGGAGTGAGGCGGTCGCTTTTTGGTTAGCGTCTGCTTCCGAGATGCAATCAATTTTAAGCATTCTTTACAATAAATAAAAAAAGAATGCCTATGTTCATCATGTCTGCCCGTCTGTCCGCATGTTTCATCTCAGAAACTACTGGGTGGATGTTGATGAAATTTGGTATTTATGACATAGGGGCAATTAAACTAAGAACATTATATAAATAGTTTAAGTGACCTAATTGGGAGTGTCACTTTACAGGTGAAAAATATTATCCTTTCTTTATATCTCATACAATATAACTTATAATGAAAAAGTCTTTAAAGAACTTTGTAGAACTAATAAAATAACATGTTTTGTTCACTACATCTTTATTGAAGGAGTAGTCGATTTCAAGAATACCAAACAAGAAAGTCGTAATTCACTTAGGACCCATGTTTTATTTGTTGTCAATGAAAACAATCTTCATGACGACTGATGTACACAATAACTGTTGTAAATACCTAATTAATTTATTTTTTTTTCGTGCGCTCGCAAGATTAGGAAAATGGATAATCTACAATTAAGAAATGAACGTAAATATATCTATTTTTTAGGTTTAGACAGCGTTTGCAAGTGAAAAGAAATGGGTAATTTACAACGAAGGAATGAACATGAACATAAAGATTACATTACTACTATTCAAGTGAGGTAAGTTTTAAATAATTGTTTTATTAATTAGAATTGATTAGGAAATTAGTCGGTGAATCAAACATTCGACATTTTCTTGGCATCACTACTGGCATTTCAGTTCGTAGACATTATACTAAGTCATTAATATTTTTCTTTTGTGACATGATTGTATAAATCGTAAAGAACGCTTCTGCATGGTATGCATGCACGCACGATGTGTGCATCTTTCCATGCTTTTTATTAAAATAAGGATCAGAACCAAAGAACCGGTTTATAAAATCGGTTCCGGTTATTTTGGTTCTTGAGAGAACTGGCAGAACCAAAGAACCAATTGTCCCATCCCTAATTATTATTAATAATGAAATGGTAACTTTAACTTGAATGGTTTTTTAATGTAACACTGCCATGATTTCACTTCATAAATGTCACAAAATATAATATTTACTCTTCTATGTGATTTATATACACAAATATGCAATTTCAGAAATAAAAAGAGGCTATTCCACCAAACCATTTCATTTTAACTGTTGCTGTAAATTGTTTCTTTTTGAAATGTTTTTGAATTCCTAGAATTTGACTTTTACTGAATTATGTTTTCAACAAACTGAATTTTCCTTGGCTCTCTAGGAATTTCTATCGAAGAATTTTCCATAAACCACATTACTGAGAATTGTGAGGCTATGATTAACTTTTATAAAATAGTAATGCAGTAAAACTTCTCAAATCCAGCATCTTTGAGACTAGGAAGTTGCCGGTTTCAGAAAAGAATACTTTCTAAAAAGGGAACTTTTAGAAAGCATGGATCATATCTTTCACAGTAAATGCAATAATGTTAAACATTATTGTATAAAAAATATAAAATTTCAAATAATAAACAAAATCAACCTACATTTGTCATTACTTATAAAGTTATCATCATCTTATTCCTTTGCCAAATTGAAAAGTATGTGTGTGTGTGTATTTCTGGCTAATTAACCTCTTGGATTATTAGAACCGTAACTCCTTACACACCAGACACTCACAATGGAGGAGGGAAACCCGGTGCCGGCATTAGCCTACTCTTAACGAAGAGCACCAAGGGGGCCAACTGCTTAATGCCCCTTCCGAAGGGCAGAGTGTGGACTTGCGCTGTCTCCTCAAAGCATGCAAGTATGGGACAAGATGATCACAGGTTGAAAAATCCGACCTCTGCCAGATTCAAACCTGGAAGGCCAACACTCTAACCACTCTGCCATCGCCACCCCGCCAAATTGACAAGTGTAAGGTAAAGCAATATATCAACATTAAAATGGTAGCATTGAGGGTGAGGTGACATTTGGGTGGGATGGCATGGTGAAGATGGAAAGGAAAGAATTTATTTTTAGTACAGAAAACTGTTATAACCAGGAGGCACAATTTTGGTATGTTTTTAAAATAGCTGGCTAGGAAACCAGTTTTAGGGATGCTAAATTTGAGAAGTTATAGTGGAGTACAAGAAAACTACTTTCAATATCATTATACAAGAAATAATCACCACATTTTCTCCATGAATAGCATATGAGTAGTAGCCAAAAATTACACACAATTTATACATCGGTACTTCAAGCGAACTTCACATTTCTGTATAAGACTTACTCAAGGATATGAAAAAAATGCAAAAGCTCATTTTCTGAAAGTCTTGACCACCAAGCGACCAGTTTATCCTCTCCCAAATGTTTTACAACAAAGAGGAAGCATAAAAGCATGTCATGAAGCTCCATCGGTGACAAGCTGTCATAATGAACCAGACCACTAGGTGACCTATGAAGTACAGAATATCAATTCAAGTACATATAACCAAAAAGCACATCATACAATTTATTTTAGGATAATTAAAAAATAATTAACAAAAATAAGTCATCAGCTTTATATTTTTGAACTTGTGATTAGATAAAGTACCAAGTAGCTTGAAAAAATTGAATTCAACAACATCAAATATACATGAAAATGAAGACATTAATAATGGTGGGACAAAACCTAAATCAAATGATTTTGTCATTTTTGAGTTAGTAAATTAATAAAAAAGGTAACTATAACAGTATCAATGCTTTATGTCCTTAAGTAAAATACATGACATTTAAGTAAAAATTTTGAAATTTGAAGGCATGGATCAAAATCATTTCAACAACTACATATAGGTAATGTTTAAATTTTCTCTTATAGTACACTTTTATAGTAAAGAAACCACCTGTTAGGCCACAGTTACAAATGTACAGTGTGTCCTTGGTTTAACACCACTTCGATTAATTCCGATTCATATTAACATCATTAAAAAATTAACACCCATATTCAGCGTTGGACTGGTCCGGCAGGACAACGGGACATTTCCCAGTGTGCCGGAGAATAAATGGGCCAGTGGGGCTGGGGCAATCGGCTGTTAAAAACCGAAATTTAATTATTTTTTTATCCACAAATCCATTTTAATCTGTTTTAACTAAGTTTCCTCGAAGTTATCTTTCTAAATCTTTTACGTCTCTCACTCCTTTCATCATTGCCTCTCACTATCTCAATCCTTCCATCCACTACTGTGTACTTATAGTCAAGTCCAGGGGTTTATCCGCAAGTCAGCATCTTTCCCCTCTCCACTCCGAGTAAGTTATGATGATCCACAATGATCAATTTTCATATAAATTTGTAAAACTTTAAAAGATATAAGTGAAGATTCAACATTTCCATCTCAAACTCGTTTCACCGCATTGAATCTTAAAGAAAATCCATTAAGTATGAAATCATATTAACTGCTTAACTGGGGTAAGCGGATATATCTGCCACTCAAAGTCGCTTCTGTGGTGGGGAGTGCAGATATATCCGCTCTCCGAAAAAATTCCTCTACTTCGTTGGGGAAAGCAGATAAATCTGCAATCTTTTACTTCCTTACCCTGGGAAGTACTGCCATCTACTGTATTCTTTCAAAACTACGTTGAACCCAAAAAGAAAATTCTCATTCTTGTTCAGTCAGACCACATCATAATGGCACACAATTTGAATGAATTTTCTCAGCGTCTTATTCGTATCAGATTGTATATTATGATAAATAAAGGATGACACTTTAAAATTTGTTTTATATAACTTACTATCTAGATGCTTTTGTTACAATCTTTCTGGTAATACATGATTTTCTAACCCAAAACAAAAATACTGCACAGTAAATTTTCTCTCGCTACAAACTGCAAACGTGTTGTGCACATGGCTGCAATAAAACCCCAAGCACTCGAGTAGCCCCAAAACCCTCATGAAGGTGAAAGCTGACATGAGCCTACGAAGAACGAAATCCTTTTGAGTTCCCTATTTTCCCCCATGCAGTCACATTTATTTTTTCTGTGCTCGCATTGGGTTGTCTAAACCAGTTTGAGGTAGTCCTTCTTTATACTGTGATATAAAGTTTTTTATCCTTGCAAATATGTCAAAAAAGTTCGCGATTCGCTAGAAGAAATTGTAAGAGAAATGAAAGTACTTAGTTATGCCTCCAAATATGCTCCATGATATCAACTTTTAAAAATACTGGTTTCTTTTTTACTTTTTATTATAAAAAGTTTTATAGATGTTGTATATAGGAATTGAATTAGTAACATTTGTTCATTTGATGTTTATACTCTGCATGCAATATTTATTTAACGTAAACACTCCTGAAGCATGATAGACTACTTCAATTTCGATGATCCATCTACTACATTGGGCAAACTTATTTTGCGAGGAGGTACCCCTGAAGGGTATGCAATCGAAAATTACCATAATTCATTTTTTGTGAAATCTGCATCAAAATACTAGAAAAATGTTTTTAAAAATATTTTTAATATTTCATAATTGGAAAAATCACTCATGGTATAAATACGATCATTTATGAACAATTGATTAATTAAGGAAAAAATTTAAACTGTAAGTATTTAAAATTGCACAATTTTGTTATTATTGTAAAACTAGCATAATATATATCTTACAACACACTCGGGTTGCGTTCCAAAAAACCAGAGCATATCGCGAATCAGTGTATTGCAAAGCATATTTTTACATAAGAGCAATGCTATAAAAAAGAGATACGTTCCTAAATGGATTAAAATCATGGGTAAGCATGACAGATATGTTCCTAAAAAAGGGTCTTGTTGGGCGAAATCATATTAAACAAAAGCAAAAATCCCATTGAAAACCGTGTCAAAGATAGGTTCGCTTTGATTTTTTTCGCTTGTGACATATCAAACATATAAGGGTAAAAACTCGAGCACAAATTCAATGTGTCACCACCAAGATCTCAGAATGAAAACTGACTGTAGTCTGCCAAAACACTACCATGGACATAAAAAGAAACACGTCAATTACATTATTTCTCCGGTGCAATATTGTGTACACATTAAATGAATATGAAAACAATTTAAAAGTAGTTCGTATATAATGAAACAAAGTTGTTTTTCATTGCTCGCATTGAGACCTTTTGAATGGGCAGAGAAAGGATCTTCGTTCTCCGGGTTTTGTAAGAGCGCATGTCCGAATCAAGCGAGCGTATCGAGAGGTAGAGTCAGAAAGTGTAATGAGTCTAAAACCGAAGAAAGCATATCGCGAGATGTACTATACTGTTTACACTTGGAACAAAATAAAAGGGAAATGTTAACGTGACATGTGCATTAAAAACAGTTATAATTCATTATCATACTTACTATGTCCCGATAATTTCCATTTGAAAACGTTTATAACAAATTAATGTCAGTTGTATCATGACACAAATCTTGGTAGTAAGCCTTCTTGTTTAAACTTGAAATAAACACATTACCAAGAAACTCAGCGACTTCTACTATTGTCCGCTAGGGCCACGTTATTTCCTACAGCACCATCTTAACATCAACCATTACAACTACGTCAAGCATAGCTTAGCCAGTCAAGAACAAACTCAATATCTCGCCAATGGTATGACTTATTTCAATTTTATCATTTTTCTGCAGATGTGCAGGTCAAGACATTTAATTTGATACATCACACGTTAAGGTGGCTGATACCTTCGCTTTAAAAACCTCATTGTATTACACTATTAATGTATAGATGCTAAATGCTAAATGATGAGCCCCTTGTCAAAAATGAAGTAATAATAATAAATGAAAATAATATTACCTCCCTCCCTCTCGCCACCCCTCCCACCCTTCCTCTATCTTTCCTTTCCTCTCTCTGCCTCTCTTTTGTCTCACCTCCCCCCTCTCTCATTCCCTCCTGTCACAATCTATAGCACTCCCTCTTTTTCTCCTTCTCCATCTTTATCTCTTTCCTCCTGTCCTTTTCTAATTCTATACCTCCCTTACTCTCTATGTACCATCCATTCTATATCCCTTCCTTCATATCTCCCTCCCCACATCCCCCTCTCTCTTACCCTACATCTATATGGTCGTTTATATAAGCAAAAGAATCCAAACTAAATCTCAGTCCCATTAGGATTATGTAATTTTGTGAAAAATCCTACGATAATTTAAGGCAAACTATGCACTCGTATATAATACACATATGTGGGTTGAGAAAGCAATTGATTCTCAAAGTTTAACAATGACATGGTTGGCAAGGCAACATTCCATTTAAATACCGATATTTTCCCGAAATGCGAGATTTAAATGTTTAATATGAGAGATTTCGAAAGGTAGGTGGAAAAAGATTAATAGAATAAGAAACTTCATTAATTTCACTAAAAAATAGTTCAAATTCGAATATCGTACAACAGTTCTATCTAATTTTAATTTTCAAAAGAATAAAAGTCTGCACTTTAACAAGTTGCTTTTTACGCGTTATCCAATAGGAAATGGAAATCACTCCCCTGGAGTTGAACCCGGGTCTTTTTTCATATTTTTTTTCGTCATTTAATTTTTATATCAAAATCAAACATTCCTGTTAAATTTCAACCTTCCACCTAATCACCTAACACGTTAAAGCCTGCCATTGATGACGTCAGCATCTCACAGAATAGACAGAACTGGAAAACTACCTATATGTAAGATATCCATTACCAACTTTACGGAATATCATACTAGAACTATTAGGACAAGAAAATGTCAAATTCAAATTATTTGAAAGAAAGCACTCCCAACCAGCTGAAAGATAAGAAAATTTAATTCCACTGTTAAGGGGTTAACTGCTCATGTTTATTTAAAATTATTTCCAAGTACAAGTCTTTCAAAATATTTGCAAACTTATAATATGCTATGGTTCATGCAACTGTGAAAACAATATCAGAGGATATTAATAAATTTACAGAAATAAAAATAGTGAGTGATAAATTTGTCACATTTATAAATAAAGAACTAGAAAATGACTCTGCAAGTTCTTCATGCCTTAAAGTTCAACAAAATTTTCAGGTAACTCAAAACAAAAACAGCAAATATAAAAGTACTGAAGAAATTAATTTGAAAAATCTCAAAAATTTCAAAGAAAACATTTTGAAACGTATTTGTCCCAGTGCTGAAAATCGTTATGAATAACATAATGAAATAACGGAATTATTATTAACACAATGAAAAACGTTAATGAAATTTTTCAAATAGCTGTAACGGAAAACGTAACAAAAACAAAAAATAAATATCGTTATTTCGTTAACAGATGGTCAAGGGTTATGTTCTAGTGGCATTCGTCCCAGGCGGCATGTCTTGAGCAAGGGAAAGTGGCCTAAAATCCCTTTCCCCAGTTTTGCTTGTCCCCCGCTGAGCCAGTTTTGTAATCTTGTCGTGAAAGAAACGCTATACTGACCACTACCAATTGTCCTTTGGGTTTTCCTTCCATTTGTGAAAGGAAAGGTTCCTTGGTGTTAATCCTTATCCAGGAAGCACGAGATAAGGAGTGTGGAGGATGAGGAAGGAAACTTCAATAAATGTGCCGCTTGTAGTTAAGGACCTCTACCATTCCCTATCCTCCGCCAAAATGCCTCGTACTTTGAAAACATTCTTTTAGATATTACACCGGAGTAGGTTTTTCCTCTTTTAAGGCTGGTACACACTGGAGGGATGGTTGGAGGATGGTCGCGGTTGGGACATTTTAGATCAAATATAAAAATCCCATTTTTAATGGGGATTCTATGGAGAAGTCCCAAGTGCATTCACACTTGTAGGTGAGGACGCGGTTCAACCTCGGCACAAACCGCTTGGGTCGCTCGAGGTGGCAAATTTTGTCCCGAGCCCCTTTGAGTCCTAGCCTCTTCGGTTACTGGCGGCAACCCTCAGTGACAGCTGAAGTGAGCTTGAATCTTTCTGCTAGTTAGGGGCGTCCATAAACTACGTCACGCTGTAGGTGGGCGCAGGAATGCAACCGTGCCACGACTGAGGCCTAACCTGCAAGTGTGAATGGTCTCCGCAAAAATAGTCCTCTCCCTAATAGCGACCATCTTGCGACCGTCCCTCCAGTGTGAACCAGCATTTAAAGGTCGATGCTCTGCAAGTTCCAATCCTATCATCCTCTCCAATATCAAATTCTATCCTCTGTTTGTCAGTCAAACTTAACAAGGTATTTGAGAAAGGTCGAAGTGAATCTCCAATTTGAATGTGTTGTAAGTGGGAATAATTTTGAAACGAGAAAAAAAATTTTCTCATTTCAAAATTATTCCCAACTTTACAGCTTATGCCTGTCTGCATAGGATCTTCGGATCACTTTATTCCGGCAGTTTGATACTAGTGTCCCAACCAAGAAAACATCCACGTTCAGAAACAAGAAAATTGATCTGCTACGATAGTTCAGTGGTAGAATATCCGCCCGGCAAGTGGAAGACCCGGGTTCGATTCCCGGTCATAGCAGACTTTTTTCTTGTTTCAAAATTATTCCCAACTTTACAGCTTATGCCTGTCTACATAGGATCTTCAGATCACTTTATTCCATCAATTTTTTGTGTTGTCATTGTTCATTAGAGGTCAATACGGCTTCATATCTATTATTATTATGAGGTGCTTATAGTAACAGTGGATAGTTATTGTTTCCTGGAAATGAAGACTAATTAACAATTTCAGTTTATTTCAAATTACGAATGACGGTCACAGGGGGACTTTTTGGCAGCCGTAAGAGAAACGAGGTTCATTCAGTGTTGAAGAAGTAAGTCCTATTTTCATACATATTTCAAGTTTATATTTTGTTTAGTATTAACTAAGGTCAAGTAATTTAGTGTGGTGGCTTTCTTCGTAATTACATTAAAAATGCCGTTTTATATACCATTGGGTACTGGGTTGGATTCTGAAGACGGCAATGTCCACCATCTGCATAGGAAGGAAGTATCTGATTTTATAATGAATTAGGATCAACTCAGCAGCGCCTAATGGAGCATTATTTTATTTTCTTATCCCTTATTTGCAAACTAGTGCCATAAATTCTTTAGTTTAATTCTATGTTATAAAACCTCATACAATGTCTAAACTTTTACCCTTCTGCTTGTTTTCCATTTCACTCTAACCCACATGTATTCCTCCCTCAGTTTACATCACACTTGTCTGCTTCCCTCCCCATGCTCTCCCTTCTCCCCTCTCTCTTCCCCTATCCATTTCCTATATCTTTCTTCCCATTACTCCATTCCCTGTTTTTAAAGACAATTTTTGTCATTATAGTTTTCAAAGCTAGCATCAAAATAATGCTCTGAAAATACATTGAATTGTGCATTTTACCATACTTTCTAGAATGGAAAATAGGCTTATTGTTTTGTCATGCAGTCTTTCTGTCCCCCTATTAATTTTTGAACCGACTGACCGATTTTCATGGTATTTGGTTGATATCTTTAACCACTGGGGATGACCCGTGGAGGAAAATCTTTTTCTGATATTTGAAGGCGAGAATTCGATTCCAGAAACTTTCCACTGATTCAGTTTACATAAGAAATACAAAATCCACCATAAGGTGCCTTTTTATTTAACAATAAGTGTTAAAAGAAGGGAATCGTACCATGTACTATTTTCTGTGAAAAGAAATAAAAATTTCAATTTATATCATAGAATTTTGCTTATTGAACATATTTATTTAAATTCCATGTAAGCAGGTTAAAGTACGAGCTAGCTATTTTAGAAGAAAATTTTCAATTTTTACATGTATTTCCATTAAAATGCAAAATAAAAGAATTATTAAAAACTAATATATAAAGTACATTACATGTGATGTTGAGATATGGCGTTTGCGACACAATACTAAATGTCTTTTAGTTATAGCAGGAGCAAGACAGTCTGGTTGCTTAAACGCAATAGGAGATCAAGAGATCACGAGTGCACTGGTGAAAGCGAAGTGAGATCGCGATGGGATTCACAATTTACAGCGAGGTTGCGGCGGTATGCGGCAATATCCTTTATCTTCATTTTAGTAAATATTATATATTTTCTGAGATGGGGAGGATAGGAGACGGGGAGAGGAGAGGAGATGGGTAGGAGGAGAGGAGATGGTGGGGAGGGGAGGAGATGGAGGTAGGAGAGGAGATGGAAGGGTGGAGAGGAGACAGGAGGGAGGAGTGGAGAGGGGGGAGAAGAGGAGATGAGTAGATGGGGAAGGAGAAGAGATGGGTGGGAGGAAAGAAGATAGGGGAGGAGAGGATATGGGAGGAGGGGAGGAGATGGGGGAGGAAAGGAGATGGGGGAGGAGAGGAGACGGGGGGAGGAGAGGAGATGGGGGGAAGAGAGGAGATGGTAGATTATTCATCAATTCTACAGTAACTGCCATAAGAAATAATTTCTTTGTTCCATTTCTTTTCTAGCAATGTCAACTCATGAACTTGCACTCACAAAAGTTTTCATGGTTCTCCGTAAAATTTCTATTAAAAACTCATCATTCTCTATTGTTCGTATGACTACATTTCACCGGATTGGTATTACATTTCTGTTTTTGGTTAGTATATCTGGGTAATAAACCTCTTGGATTATTATAGCCATAATTCCCTCCACAACAAACATACACAGAGGAAGAGGTACCTCCAGTGCTGGCATAAGCCTACTATTAACGAATAGAACCAAAGGAGCCAACTGCTTTACATCTCTTTCAAAGGACAGAGCACTGACATGTGCTGTCTCCTCAAACTGCACAAGTAGGTTATGGGACGATCTCAGGTTGAAAAATCCGACTTCTGTTGGATTCAAACCTGGGACCGCTGTATGGAAGGCCAATGCTCTAACCATTCTGCCACCGCCATCCCCCTGGTATTTCTGTATCTGCCTGAATACAAGCTGATATTTTTTGTGAAGATCTATCATGAAAAAATCACCCCTCAGCTTAAATACTTGTTCGAGAAAAAATTTGGGGTTAGGGTTAAGTCTTGTAAGCACCCATAGATGGCAGCATGTCGCGTTCAAATGATAGTACTATATTTTTGTCAAGTAAATATTTGACCTACGATAAATATTAATGAATAAATAATAAAGCTAGAATATTGAATTTATCAGTTACTGTTTTGTTACCATTGTTACCTATTCTTTCATTTCTAAATGCTACTGGATATTTTCTTTCATTTCTCAGGACTATGAATATGTATCATTAAGAATAGTTAGCAAGTTGTATAATTTTTCATTTTCCATTAAAAGAAGTTCCTATTAGTTTTGCTTGGCTATTGTAGTTATTGCTATAGCCATTGTAATGTTTGCATGGATGTTAAAACCTCATTCATGGATTCCATTAAAACTGCATACATTGACTACGCAGACCATTATGCAAAATGCGATGACAGCTTTTGATGCTCAACTGTTTGAATTTCAGTAAAACTTTACATGGAATGTGTATAATTATAAAAAGGCAATGTAAAAGTTAATTTCATTGGAAATAGACTTGAATTAAAAGTTATCTTTGCGAGGTCGATATTGCTTTATTTGACATTT
This sequence comes from Tanypteryx hageni, assembly GCA_028673005.1. Classification (NCBI taxonomy): domain Eukaryota; kingdom Metazoa; phylum Arthropoda; class Insecta; order Odonata; family Petaluridae; genus Tanypteryx; species Tanypteryx hageni. The sequence continues at coordinate 155,823,110 of CM054114.1, read as the reverse complement.
TGTGAAAATGAAGATGAATTAAATTATCGTCACTGAATCTGGAACATTATTCAACAATGCAAAATTATTAATTGAAGTAATATTTCTAAATGTCAACAACTAAACCATTTCCCACTCTTTTCTTCGATCTTGAATAATGTATTCTAGGCTGTGCATGCATGCCCAGCACACTTCAGCACAAAATCTACGAAATTTAATTTTTTGTCAAAATATGGTGGAAATTTTCGGAGGGTCGGCTTAAATCTGGGCAGATACACTATGTGCGCAGTTCCTTTTTCTTGTCGCTAGAGGTATTTTGTTTACTTTATGCCATTTCTATGTTAATGTATGGTTTCATTTATTTGTTTACATTCTGATACTATTTTTATCATGCATGGCAACATAAAGCTCCATAAAATATATAATATAATATAAAATATAAAATAATATATAAAATATATTTTGCACTCCAAAAAGTTTTGAACCCGAGGTTTTGAAATCGATTATGTTGTATAACATGGGAAATATTAATTCATTTAAAGTTGTTTTGTTTTACATCGTGAATTTAAGGAATGAATTAACGACGTTTATCGAGGACACACTGTACTGCATTTACCCAAATCCAAGACCACCCTTAATCTAAGGCAACGACCTCATTAAAGATTGCTTATAAAGGATATAAAATATATGACCTAAGTCTATGTGATTCCTACAAACATTCAAAAGGTCTACAAAATTTTCTGAAATATTTTCTCAAGCTATTTGAGTCGCACATTTTTAGTGCTTTTTGTCATTGCTGAAAAGCACTATTATCTTCGTGATGTCTGTCCGTCCGTCCATATGCACATATAAGGAAAGAATTGGCAGAACCGATTCCAATCAATTTTGGTACATAGAATCTTCACATAAATTAATGACCAAAGTGACACATTTGGACCGGATCGAGTCAGCAGGGGTGCTACAATTGCAAAGTTAAACTTTTTGGTAATAATGAATTTGGAAGGAATTAGCTAAACCAATTTCAATGAAATTTTCTATGAAGGAGGCATGCAACATAAAAAAAAGCAAAAATCAAGATTTTTTGTATAGATATAGAAAGCAGAGCTGCCACAACACAAGGAATAAAAAAATTTCTTTTTACACTTATTTGTGTTGAACTGTCGGCATCAATTTTAACCCAATTTAATACTTATAATGTATACATATATACAAAACCATAATAACATATTTAAACTGAACCAGCCAAACAGGAGTGCCATAATTACAAATGAAACACTTTCAGTAATTAAGCACTTGGAAGGATTTGGGTCTACAGATTTCAATTAAATATTGTATATAAGATTTTTACAACATATCATAATCAAATCAAGATGTTTAAAGCGGAGCTAAGGAGCAGGACTGCTACAGTAAAAGTAAAATAATATTTCTTTTACACATTTATAGAGAACTGACCTCATAGATTTTAATCAAATATAGTATATAAAATCTGCACATAATAAAATAACAAAAATATCATATTTCAACCAGGTCGAGTAAACAGGGCTACCACAATATCAATGTTAGATTTTTTCTGTAATTATGTATTTGGATGGTATTGGCAGAACGGATTTCAAAGAAATTTTGTTTGTAGAGGGACTATAGAATGGGAAAATGAAATAAATATGTTTAGAACAGATCAAAAAAGCAGGGATATCACAATATAAGGAAAATTAATTTTCTGATTTCAAAGCAAATACAATAGTATATGATAATACTACAGCAAATTTGACATAAAACATTTCTGTAGCATGGGAAATCCGTTTACACTCCTACTTGTTCTTTTATATAATACCTGATCAGTCTTCATCACTCACTATTATCACTCTGTTTACCATTTTTCTTACTCTCTCTAGTTTTATCATCCCCAACATCATTCTCACCTATATCTATAGCATTAGATAAGTAGAACTTCTTAAATGCATACATAAGCATCTCTCTGGACATCCACCCCTTATTATGATAATTGACTATTATCCAGTAGGCAGTTGTACAATGAACATTGTTTTTCTTTTAGGATTAAATATGGTAGCAATTTTGCACAATCTCCTAAAACAATCAATGTTACTGTATCTCACTTTTTTGTTATGTCCTAAAAGTCTCTTTACCTCAGCAGTTAACACTAAGCAACTAAACGCATGCTGTATTTTTATAATTGTTATATTTATCATTATATTTTATTATATATTTCTATAGTCACGGTTTATTTAGTCATCACAATTATTTGTAATACTCATGAAAATTGTGTCCCATAAATGTGATGTGAGTTGAAAGTGCAACTTAGGGGCATGTTTTCTTTGCAATTATTGAAATTTCAGGATAAAGATGATTTATTGAAGTTTGTTTACAATAGAGAGTTGATAATAATGAGTGTTTAGATCAGTCAACTCATGCTATAAAAGACTGATCATCATTCTTTTGATAGGCTTGTGAGTCAGGAACCAAACCTACTTTTACTAGTATACACTTGACTTTTGTTTCCATGGTTTTGGCATCACCGATGTTTTCTAGAACATAACTCAAAGGCCAACTGTACTTGATATAGTTTTTAAAACAAAGTATTTGAGACTGATAGGGATTATGTAGGCAAAATAGGATCGTAGAGCATACCAACCGAGAATGTCCTCCTGCTGTTGATATGCGTACAATTCCATGGCTGCTCCCACAATAATCTATGGCACTTGCTGAGGGTATAGAAGAGTCGGCACTCTGGCTCTCAATTGGTAGAGATGAACCTGCATCACTTTGAATGAGCCCATTGACCATACTCCCACGTACTATGCTATCCCCACGACTACCGCGTGAAATTGCAGCAAGGAGGGGAGAGTCCATTGGTGAAGGCTGTTGCAGCAATCTGCTCTGCTGCTCATCTGAGTGGAAAATTCTACAGGGAATAATAAAGAAATATTAAAATGCATCATGCAAGAAAACATGATAATGGAATATCAATCTAAAATATATTAAATATCAAAATTCAACTCCATTATGGATATACATAGTAACAGTATAAGTTTTATTGAAGTCAAAATTAAATAGGGTTATGAGAGTACTTCTCTGATTATATATCTTTTAATTACAGAGGATACTACTAAAACCAAACAAAAAATAAGAACCTATTTAATTACTTAACCTTTATGTGCTTGATTTAAATGCCCACCTCTAGATTTCGCTGCTGGATTCATTTAGGGGTATTTATAATGCTTTGTTCGTTTTCTGAAAAAATCTCATATCTCATGAACTACTGGTGATAAAATGTTCAAATAAAAAGTATTTTATAGTAAAAAAACAAAGAATTACACATTTCTGTTTTCTAGAGAAGCGGTTCTCAATTTTTGTGAACCTGCAACCCCCTCTTATGGCAGCCGATCTTGTTGCAAGCCCCTATTATGGCAGCCAACATCATCACGATTCCATCAAACAATAAGAATAAATTGTAATTCAAATATTCAGAGAAAATCTGGATTTTTATAGATATGAATAATGGAATAAAATTATGTAATTAAAATCAACAACAAAATAAAATATTTAAACTTTTACATACACATTGTTCCATCTTTGCGACCTGCCAGAAAATCTTTAAAGACCCCTCCCTCTGGGGGCCGGGACCCACAGTTTGAGAATCACTGTTCTAGAGGAAAGACAATTGTTGATAAATATTATTATTAAGAAAATTTCATTTGCCTTAGCCTTCTTCCATTCTAGCTGGCAATTTGTAAAAGACTGAATAAGATGCCACACAAAATGCAGATGCCCAAATGGAAGGAGAAAATAACAGGAGAGTAATACAGGGTTGGAGCTCCCTTCAAGGGTTATGTTTATGGCTTCTCGAGTGTGAAAAAGGGTCTGAGAGCCTAGATTTAGATAAGTGTCTGTTTACTGTTTGTCTGAGGTCTCTCCTTCCCTAAGCCTTTAACTTTCAATACTCTTGTCTCTGTCTGGCAAGATTCTTCTGAGATGTTCTCTTCCCAAGTCTCAGATTCCATGTCAAATACGACATCTGTAAGCAATCTCCGAACTAATCATGCCAGATACCATTCAGCAGCAAGTGAACTCATTCTACAACACTCTCAGGGCACATTTAGCACATAAGGGCCTAGTTTCAAAGAAAACCGATGATTTAGACTGATTTCATTTCTCATCTAGCCTTTCTCTATGTATTAGCATGAATAGAAAGGCTATGAAAGTTATTAATCATGGGGCAATGAACTTTTTGTTATAAAAGCATAGTTTATAGCGACGATGGATATTTGAAATGAATCAAAAATCCTCTATAAGCAACAAATTTTTTACCAAACAAGCAGCCATATTTGTTGGGCAGGCGACGGTTGTATTTAATTGTAGATGCTCCAATTTGAACAAAAATGTAAAAGGCAATCCAAATTAATGTTAATTTTAACTCTCATCCTTTACGTCCTGTTAATGGAATTATAAACAAGAATAAATGTGACTATTGGGAGGAAGGATGAAAGTTCAAGCAAGATACTCACCCATTACTCAAATGAGGATCCCTTCTGGTGGCAGGAGATTTTATATCACCATCCCTCTCTTCCAACCTTCCTACATTTTCCAAGATGATTGATAACCATGGCTCATAAAGTGCAGCAATCCGAGAAAGACGGCCCTGATGACAAAAATGGCATTCTCTTATATAAAAGCCAAGTGTCTGTTTGATTGACCATTTCAACGCTCAACTGTGGTGCCTCTCTTAAAGAGTGGGAGAATCGAGAAGTATTTAAAGCTTTCAATGTTCGACTGTGGCACCTCTCTTAACCCCTCAAGCCCGGAGGAGATTTATTAAATCCCACCCGTACGGCCGGATGAGGTTTTTAAATTTTCCCGACTGCGTTGCAAAAACGTTCGAAAATATTAAAATAATCATAACTTGGGAAGTTTTCTCTTGATTTTTCTGAATTTTTTTTGTGGATTTATGAAAAACATGAAATTTGTAAATATCTATTTTGCGTATAATATTTTACATACAAAGATTGTTGGAGCAGAAGAGAATGTACACCAATCGCTAATTTTCCGGCATGCATTCGCGCTTAATATATAACATTCAGCACCGGAAAATCTATGGAAGATATTGATGTGCAATCTTAATAAAAAATAGCTTAAATTAGTAACTATTTCATTCTGCAAGTCTACCCATCTAAATCAATTAGGTGAAAAGTTTTATTTATCTCAACTTTTTCATGTCTTGACTGGAAATTTTTAAGTAAATGTAGTATTATTGATTTATTAAAAGATGATTTATTTATAATAAAAACGTTTTAGTTAACAGTCATCATTCTTAGTCATTACAGAAGTCACATAGAAGAAATGGTTGCATTTTGTTCATTGGAAATGGAGATATGACGCTGTATAAAACACGGAAAACTTTAGCTTATAGGTCCTTCCCAAATATTTTCAGAAAATTTAACATGCGTAATTGGATTCAGCAAGAAATGCCTTATAGCTTAGTAAACACTTCTAGTAACCTATTGTGTAAATATATAGAAGAACTTTTCGTGGTTTTTCCTGGCGTGCCCTCTTCTCGCCTACTCGCTTCATCGCTGCTTTGGCCTTGCTAGCACAGCAGCGAAGCACTTATCTGAAGAGAAAAACAGACCTCGTCTTCTTTCAAATGTCAAAGAAAAGGAACCCAATTTGGTGGGTTCCCTTTCCTCAGGTATTTATGGGTCAACTTTAAAAACCGAAAATCCGTAGCTCCGTGGTAAAAACTAAAATTCTATCACAAAACTAAACCTATATTATATGTAAACAAATACTTACAAATAGATATACTCAATTCCCTGCAATTTTCGTCGAGATTAAAATAAAATTCTAAAGGTCTTGAAAATTATATGACAGATATTATCCTTCTCACAAAATGCCTCTCTTTGAGGCGTGGCACTAAATTATCGGAAGAATGTCAGCCTTGGATTTTGAAATCAGCTATTTTTAAGTTGACGCTCTCCTATGAAGCGATGAACGAAGAATCGCGCGATAATGGAGGGGAATGTTTACAGAAATGTTTTTACTCAACCTAATTCCATTCATCATCAATTGCATTGTAAACATTTGTAATAAGCTGTGCATAGACAGACATAAGATGTTTTCCTTTCTTTCTTTACATACCGACGAAGACCTTTGTCGCATGACATAAGCCAAATATCTCTACCAGGAAAAAAGAGAAAAACGTGCTCTCCTTTGAAATGATACACAGTTCCTACATTGTATTTCAAACACCAAGGAAAGGTTCCTTGCTGCATTGAAAAGCGACTTTTATACGGAGAAACACCATCATATCATAGCAAAATTGAAAATTCTATCGCAAAATTCAACGTTGATTATATATTTTTTAAAAGAGAAAAAAAATACAGGACAAATATAGATAGGAAGTCCAAAGCTTCCTCTTTCAAAATATATATAGGTTATTTAGATTTAAAGAAGTCTCTAGCGTCAAAAGATAAAATAAATTAGGGCTGCCGCAGGACGTAATAGTACGCCTGATGGCCGATTAGACAGTTTTTGCAGGACGTAATAGTATGCCTGATGGCGTTGAGGGGTTAAAGAACGGAAGAATCGAGAATTATTTATGTGACATGAGAGTAAATATGGTGTAGCGTATTATTTATTTGCATTTTAAAAATACTTAGAATTGCAATATGAATACGGGACTTGATAAAGGTAAGATAGATAGATAGATAATCGTCTTTATTCAGGCGAAAGGAGAAAGATGGAGTGATATCTGTCATTTTTGACAGGCACTTATACTACAATACATGTAAATATATTTCTTCGTGCCATATTGATGGACTTTTATACTAGTATCACAATAAAACTCAATTTGATGAGTGTTACCACATGTCTAGATGTGATTGAAAAATTTTATTGAAATTCATGGCGGTGAGCGTAATCTTCTGGAACCATTCCAAGATGAACAAATAAAATAAAAACTGTATTTTGCACAGTTTTAATATTTCAATATGGAGACCTGAATATGACATGTAACATTGAAACCTGGGTAGTATAGAAATATTAAAACTGTGGAAAATACAAATTTTTCATTTTATTTGTTCATCATGAAATATTTTATTATTACGGTGTGTTGAGGCATGGCTCCTTACATTGCTTCATTGCTAGCGGTGGGAGTTGCAAGCCAGTTGCTTAGTTAGTTAGGTTAGTATGTATGTGCACTGTATCATTTTCAGTTTTGGTTTGCTGTAGCAGAGTGCAGCACTGTGGCGTTTTATGGACAGGGAGACAAAAGCGATTGGGATGTAAGCGAGTGCGAGTGCATGGCCCACCAAGGGCCTCCATTATGTAAATTATACAGTCCACAAATGTTAATATAAACTATCCAACTCAGTTCCGGCATTCATTCCATACATAAATTTTGATCCTTCGGGCCAGATCGAGTTGGATTGCGAAGTTTGATTTTTACGTGTTGCGTAAGGATTATGTGTGACGAGCATGTATTGGGCACCTCACGGACAAACAAACTATGTTACGTGATTAACGAGTAAAACAAATTTGGCTAGTGCACAGTGAAATGACTATTCTACAGCGAGTTTATGCAGACCAAGGCGATTCAACCAGCATCCTACCCCGAGTATCGTGTGGACATCGGATTGCAGCATGCCACAGTTCCAGAACTGCAGCAGCTATTTTAAGAGATATTTGGTCTGGCTCTCTCCTGTAAATAATTCCTTTCCCAAACATTCCATTATGAAAGATATAAGTAAGTTAATCAGACAGCAAGGCACCATCAAAGGGGGGCTCACTAGGATTGAGAATTTCATAATAGGTTATGCAAACAATCCTAATCTCAAACAATTAGTATTCATATGAGAACTCTGCAAGAATTATGGCCTAATTTTAAGGATATTCAAGGCCAATTAGACAATAGATGCAGAAACTGATTTTTCTGCAGAACGCGAGGAATTTGAAGAAAGGTATTATTCTGCAAGTGAATTTATGGAAAATATATTGCATGATAGTGTTAATATTAAATTAGAGAGTGATGTAGCAAGTTTCTCACAGCCGTTAGTGCAACCTACAGTTAAGGTTAGGTTACTGCAATTAAAATTACCTACGTTTAGCGGTTTATTTAAGGAATGGACTAGTTTCCGAGATACTTTTACATCCATTGTGCATAGTAATAATGCAGTACCACAAGTTCAGAAACTTCATTATTTGGTTTTGACTCTGCAGGACAAGGCACTACAGGTCATACTACACATTCCAATTACTGAAGATAATGATCAATCTGCATGGGAATTGCTATGCACAAGATATGAAAATAAAACACTGATTGTCAGCACACATTTAGATGCCTTGTTAAAACAAGCTTATATTAGTAATGAATCTGCATCTGCATTGAGGCAGCTAGTAGATACCACCCATAGTAATTTAAAGGCATTGGAAGTTTTGGGTCAACCCATTGATTATTGGGATGTAATTCTTGTACATAATTTAGTAGAAAGGTTGGATTTAAAGGCATGAAGAGAGCGGGAGATTCACACCTCGCCAACAGAACTAGTAAGTTTGCAATCATTCCTTACCTTTGTGGAACACAGATGTCAAGCATTAGAAGCACTTAGGTCTAAAGATGTTAAGCCAGTCACTTTACAGAAACCAGTATTTGCTAGCAAGGCTCATCAAAACAGCACTAGGGCTATGTCAACCACTGACTTTCAGACTACAAATAAATTTAACTCTTATGTAAATGTTAGTTTTAAAAAATGTATATTACGTGGTGAATCATACCCCACTCACAAATGTTCTACTTTTCTAAATTCTGGTGTTGATCAGAGAGTTAAATTAGTCAAGAAACATAATTTATGCTTCAACTGCCTAGGGTCAGGTCATAGGTATGCTGAATGTAAATCAAGTGATTGTATGAGATATAGTAAAAGACAGCACACATTGCTACATCGCGAATCCGCTCAGTTATCCCAACAAGTAGAGAGTAACAATAACGGTGAGCAAGGTCACCAGCAATCAACACAAGGGAGTTATTGATCTTACAAGAAGGGACAATACACTCAGGTATTGTTATCAACAACCTGTGTGTGTAAAAGATCACAAGGGATATTTATACAGATGTTGAGCGCTGCTAGATTCAGGCTCGCAAGCCAACTTCTTAAAAGAGTCCTTAGTACAGAGGCTAAGACTTAACTGCACTTTCAATCCAGTCCCAATCACTGGGATTAGTGATGCTAAAACAAAAACGTTACACAGTGTGAGGCTGCAGCTTCAATCGAATGTAAACAAATACCGCACCGAACTGACCTGTTCAATTCTGCCAAGAATAACAGGTGATTTACCAATAAATTATGTTGACTGCAGTCAATGGAACATTCCACAAAATGTGAAACTAGCAGACCCTAAATTTAATCAGCCTGGAAGAATAGACCTCTTGATAGGAGCTAAGCTATTCTTTGAATTGTTGTTAACAGGGAAACGACAATGCAAGCATAGCAAGAATCTGCCGAGATTACAGAATGCTAAGCTCGGTTGGATTATCTCAGGCAGAGTGATGCAGCAGTGTCCAGACATCAAGGTCAACACAAGCAGCAATCATTCATTTTCATACCTCACCAGAAGTGACACATCTCTAGAAGACCAGATCAAGAAATTCTGGGAAATAGAAGAATTAGTCGCATCACCAAGATCAGCAGAAGAAAGGGAATGTGAGGCGCATAGAGATAAGACAGGTACGTGATTCGACTACCACTTTGTCATCAGCATGAGCAGCTTGGAGATTCATACTACGCTGCCAGTCAGTGCCTGGGCCAACTGGAGAGAAGATTCAACAGAGAGCCAGAACTTCACCGTGAGTACATCAAGTTCCTGGATGAGTACGAGCAGTTAGGTCACATGGAGGTGATCTCAGACTCAGACAACAATGAATCGGTGTACTACTTGCCCTACCACACTGTAATGAAGCCAGCCAGCACAACTACAATGACGAGGGTCGTATTTGATGCTTCAGCCAAAACAAGCAACAGTGTGTCTCTCAACGACATACTGATGGTTGGTCCTACAATACAGCAAGACCTATTCTCTATAGTACTTTGTTTTAGAACACATAAGGTAGTCTTCACAGCAGACATTACTAAAAGGTCAATGATACAGACAGAGATCTACAATGGATCTTGTGGAGATGGTCACCTGACGATCCCGTGCAAGGGTACAGACTCACAACCATTACCTATGGAGTTTTATCAGCACCATTTCTCGCTACATTATGTCTTCAGCAGTTAGCACAGGATGAAACAGAAAACTACAGTAGGGCACCTGAAGTGGTCACCAATGATTTTTACATCGATGATTTGATGACTGGAACAGACACTGTTGAGGAGGCCTTAAAATTGCAAGCAGAGCTAATCCACATGCTGAAGAGCGGTGGATTTGAACTATGAAAATGGTGCTCCAATCATCCAGATGTATTATCAGCTATACCAGCTGACTTCAGAGAAGCACAATTATCCCTAGATAATGATAGCAACAAGGCAATCAAGACACTTGGACTACTGTGGCATCCATCAATTGATGCATTTCAGTTTTTTATAAAGATAGAAGCAAGAAATCAATTCACCAAGCGAACTGTTCTATCTGCGATAGCTTACATTTTTGATCCACTGGGACTACTTGGCCCAGTGATTGTAAAATTTAAAATATTCTTATAAGTTCTTTGGCAACTAAAATTAGGATGGGATGAGGGCATTCCTGAACAGCTACATAATGCTTGGCATCAACTACAAGATGAGCTACCAGCTATTAACAAAATTCACATTGATCGACAAGTCATCGGCAGCGGTGATCTCACCAATGTACAATTACATGGCTTCTGTGACACATCATACGGAGCGTGTTTATATTTATGATGCACAGACACCAATGGGGAAATCACAGTAAAGGTGTTATGTTCCACATCGCACCATTAAAACAAATATCCATTCCAAGACTGGAATTATGTGGAGCACTGCTATTGGTCAGGCTATATGACAGATCCAGACCTGCTCTAAATATGAAAATAGATAGCGTTCATCTCTGGACAGATTCTACTGCTGTTCTTGCATGGATATCTTCCACTCCCACTTGCTGGAAGACTTTCATAGTAATCTGAGTTTCTGAGATTCAAGATCTCACAAGTGTAGAATACTGGAAGCATGTTTTATCAAGAGACAATCCAGCAGATATAATTTCAAGAGGAATGGAGCCAAATCTACTCATCAATTTTCATCAGTGGTGGAATGGTCCATCATGGTTATCACTACATCAATCCCTTTGGCCATCTGACATCCAGAACATGGGAACCAGTGAGGATATTTCGGAGAGGCATAATATCACCGTCAGCATGGTAACAACTCAGCAAAAGGGAGAAGACATCACTGAAGGATTCTCTTCTCTACTACGACTACAGAGAGTCATCACATACTGTTTGAGATTTGTAGCTTGCAGAAGTAAGATGCATAGGTATTCTTAGCATCACAAAACTTAAGTCAGCATTACATGCATCTATCAAGGTAGTACAGCAAAGAGAATTTGGAGAAATCAGAGACTTGAGTAAAAAACACAATCAATCCGAAGAGCAAGTTAAAAACTCTTCATCCATTCCTCGACGAAGAACATCTGCTCAGGGTGGGCGGACATTTGCAGCAATCACAACTATCATTTGAGCAGCGACATCAGATAATACTTCCTGCAAAACATCATCTCACGAAATTGATCATCACCAATGAACATTTAATATTGTTACATGCTGGTCCTTAACTTCTTCATGCATCATTGAGACAGCATTTTGGGTGATCAACGGCAGAAATATCATCAGGCAAGTTACACCTCACTGCATAAAATGCTACAGACTCAAGACAACAGCCACACAACAGCTTATGGGACAAATCCCAAGACATCGAGTGCAGCCAGCACGAGCTTTCCTGAATCCTGATGTAGACTATGGTGAACCATTCTTCATGAAGCAAGGTTCAAGAAGAAGCAAAACCAAAGTGAAATTCTACATTGCACTGTTTGTTTGTTTAGCTACAAGAGCTATTCACAATGAGCTAGTCAGTGATCTGACTACTAATGCTTTCATCACAAGCTTGCATCGATTCATTGCCAGAAGAAGCAAGAGTGCAAAAATCTATAGCGACAATGCTACCAACTTTGTAGGTGCCAAGAATGCACTAAATGACCTCTACCATTTATTCAGAGCTGAAGAACACCAAAACAAGGTCAAGTCAAGAGGGCATTAAATGGACTTTTATTCTACCTGACTCATCTTACTTTGGAGGCCTTTGGGAGGCCGGAATTAAATCACTGAACTACCATTTGAGATGAGTTTTAGGCAACACTTGTTTGATGTTTGAGGAAATGTACACTGTTTTAACTCAGATTGAGACCTGCCTAAACTCTAGACCATTAATTCCACTTTCCAATGATCCTGATGACCTTCAAGTTTTGACTCCAGGCCACTTCCTAATTGGCGAACCTTTAGTTTCCCTTCCTGAGCTGGACCTAACCTCTTTGCCTATTAACCAGTTGTCTAGATGGCAACTATTACAGCAATTTCAACAGCAAGTGTGGAGGCGCCGGTCGAGTGACTATCTAACTCAATTTTAGCAGAGGTCCAAATGATCATCAGATGCAGCTAACCTGCACCCCTGAGCAGTGATAATCCTGAGAGAGGACAACGTACCACCGTTAGCCTGGAGGCTAGCAGTCATCGATGCACTTCATCAAGGCCCAGACGGTATTGTTGGAGTAGCTACAGTGTGCACTGCCAAGGGAACTTTCAAGAGAGCAGTGCATAAACTGTGTCCACTTCCAAGTGATCAATAATTGAATGTGAATTATGTTTTTGATGATAATAATTATTATATGTTTTCATTTTCAAGCAAATGACAATTTACTTTTTCAATTCATGTTAGTCAAATTGATGCATTAGTTTTAATTGACTTGTAGTCAATCAAGGTGGGTGGGATGTTGAGACATGGCTCCTTACATTGTTTCATTGCTAGCGGCGGAAGTCACAAACCAGTTGCTATGCAATATATGACAAGGTTAGTATGTATGTACATTGTATCATTTTTAGTTTTGTAGTTTTAGTAGCAGAGTGCAGCACAGTGGCATTTTATGGACGGGGAGACAGAAGCGATCAGGATGTAAGTGAGTGCACGTCGGGCATAGCATAGCTCATCAAGGGCCATGGCATCCAGTGTTGGCCTCCATTATGTAAATTATACAGTCCATAAATGTTAATAAAAACTATCCAACTCAGTTCCGGCATTCATTCCATACACGGTGCTTAAACTTTATGTACTGGAAACAATTTCTACTTAAACTTCTGGTTGTAGGACAAAAACAGACATCAAATTATTCTCCTGTATAACTCAAACTTGGACAATACATTAAAACTATGACTTTGCATGAAGAAATCACTTCCTCCTTACCTTCGTCTGGTAACGGTCATCCAATTCATGTTTGGTGAACAGGTGGCGAAGAACAGAGAGGGCAGCAGAGCGAACTTGAGATGACTCTTGAAGGGAAGCTCTAACTTCCCTCTGAAGAAGTCCTGCTAGGAAGTGGTGCCGGCAAAACTCTTCTGATGGAAGACTCTCAACTGTCACCCCTCCCCCATCACTTTCATCTGCACAAATATCATATGGTGCCCGTCGTGAAAAAGGAATACCATTCTATTACATAATATGACAACATCAGAATGCAAATCTTAGCAGAGTGAGAGCAAAAGTAGATGCAATTATAAGCCATAGCAAATTTGTTCCCAAATCGCTCATAATAATTATCCTTGGAGAAAGATGCAATAGTGAAACATTTCTCATTCATAAAGTTTTCTTACTAAATGACAAATGTTAAACTCTGCAAGATGACTATTGCTAAAGCATAAATTGACAATGCACATTTCTTTATGGATGAAGGAATGTAAGGATAATAGAGTTCTCAAATTATACAGTATCATGATATACATAAATTAATGGCAATAAACACTTCCCAAGCATTAACATCTACCAATGATTGAGGTTAATTAATGGATTTATGAAAAAAGCTCAGTTGAATTTATACAAAAGAGAACAAATCTTTTTCAACAGTTTTATTACATCTAAATGGATTGGAAATCATAGTAAATAAGCAATTAATGAGCTAAAACTTTTTAATTAATCATGCAGGTATTTCTGTCATTTTAAAAATACAAATTAGATTAGAAATCAATCTTTGTAAAATATTCTGCAACTAGGATAAGACTGCTCCTCAGCCTTAAGCAGATCAACATACCGTATTTACCCAAAAGGAAGACGACCTTGAATTTAAGATGACCCCTAAAAAAATTAGGTTCACTTACAAAAAACTTTTACATATATGTATAACAGGCTAACATTGAGAGGATAAATAAAAAAAGTAAATTTACTACTTACATCTCCCTCTCCTCTGTTTCATTCCCTTATTCAAATTCGAACAAGTCATCTTCCATACAGTCCATGGAATTTGATATGCAGCATTTCATGGACCCTCTTGAGATACTATTGGGATCTATTTTTTCCATGCTGCAATGATCCAATTACAGAGAAGTGGTATACTGTAAGACGAGCATTGCTCTCTGCCTTAAAAGTGCCCCAGGTCATCTATTCCACACTATGCTTAGCCAGTCCTTCATTAAATCAGCTGATATCCATCCTTGGCCTTGACATTTAACAATTATTCCATTTGGTAGTACTTCCTTCAGTACTGTTTTGCATTTTAAAATAACATAAGGTGGCAATTTTGTTCCATTCATTAATACAGCCAGCATTACAGTAATGCGCAGTTTTTCATCCCCAGAAGTTTTTATGATGAGATTTTTTGCACCTTTTTTGTTGACTGTGTAATTGGATGACAATGTCGAAGTAAATGGGTGTCTCATCTGCATTACCCATTTGTCTCAGAAGGTAATTTTGACTTTTCCACAACGGAATGCATGCCTCTGGAAAGTTATTAGTGTGTCCATGAAGTCGGAAGGTAGACGCTGGCAAAGTGATGTTCTTCGTCGCAGGCTAAAACCAATACGACACATCATACACACACACCATCCATTACTAGCCTTAAATTCTTGATGTAGAATGTTTAGCGATCGTGCTAATTCTTGGGCTTTCAATTTAATGATATCCAGCATCACTGGTTTACCGTCCATTCTTTGAATATGCACAAAGATTGCAATTTCCTCTTCTAATGCATGAAATCAGCCTCGTTTTGGTACACTAAATGATCTTCGTGTTGAGTTAGCACCTTCAGGTTTCTTTTTTGCTTGCTTCCACCTTTGCACATTTGCTTCAGTCGCATTGTATTTCCTCCCTGCCATGCAATTATTTGTTTCTTCAGCATAGCACACCACCATAAACTTCAAATTTCTGTCGTAACTTCTTCTAATCCCTTTCAATACATTCCCTCTTACTGCAGTTCCTTTTTTCTCTACACGATCTGCCATTTGTTTGGGGTATCTTATTTTAAAGTTATAAATAATAACTTGTCACTATTTCACTTTAAAACTCAGCAAAGTGTGTACTACTCAAGTGCTCTTGTAAATTTTCTACACTCTGAAACTCAAATCCACTTTACATCTGCCATTGGCATACCAAATGCAAAGCATCATGTTTAAATTGTAGGTAGTAGATACGTTTAAATTGTATCACTCTTGTTTACAACGTATTACTAGACACCTTAATTGGGGCCTACATGACTTTGTGTTTCATATTATGCACGGAACCACCCAGCTGTAGTCATTTTTTTTTCAACTTGTCACGCGTTTACCTACCCACCTCTAAACACTTCCCTACAGCCAAAGTGGAACCATTGGTCTGTGGGAACAATTTTAAGAAATTTGACCTTAAATTTTTAAAGTATTGTAGTAATTAATTAAATACGATGTACCGCATTGACCCGAATATAGTGCGATATTTTTTCCTCAATATGTACCTTTAAAAGCCGCATTCGCACTATATTCGAGTAGTTGTTGCATTCGCACTATATTCGAGTACTTATAGCTTTAAAGAAATAACTGCGTATTGGCACGTTTCATGACGCGTGTTCCAGCGTGTCTGTTTATAATTGCTACATTGTAAGTGATTTGGGCATTCATGTTACGATGCTACATTGTACAAATATACTAGGTAGGGGTCTGAGGAGACTTGAAAATAGATCAAGGTCAAATTGCAGCAACCACAGTACCAGCACAAATTCACGCAGGGTCGTGACACTCAACGTTTGAAAATGAGAACCGTATAAATGTGACGTCACATTACCCCCCTTTAGTACATAATTCATGAGTTAACAGATAATTTAAATGTGTAAAATTAAATTTTTTTTGGTCTTTTTCTAAAATTCCTTTCAAAATACTTGGGGTCGCACTATATTCGGGGTCGCATTATATTCGGGATAATACGGTATTACCTTATGCAATAATAAATATTTTAATGGACTTGACATCTGGGTGTTTCATGGTGCATTTAAAATAGGGGTGTATTCTCACCTTAAATCCTCATACTCCATTCTAAGACGATACCTAATATTTTTAATGGCATTTTTGTGAAAAAATCTCGTCTTCCTTTCGGGTAAATACAGTATTTAGAATGAAATTGCCATTATTAAATTTGTGGCTGATAGTTCAAATTTTTGCTGAAAACATCTTCAAATTAGGATATAAATACTGAATAACCCACTCATCATTTTCTTCAATAATCTTTCCTCTACAGTTGTCGAAACTTCCTTAAAATTATAAACCCAGTTAACTTAATGATAGACTATAATGACATTTTTTTCTGGAACAACATAGCTCTGAATTTTAAAACATTTAAAGTTAATATAGTAAAGGCCAACTCAGACTGGAGGTGAAAAACATCTGAGAGGTCTTCCCTGCAAATGTCTTCCAAAAAGCAATTCTATAGGATGATCGATAGACATCCTCCGAAATATAATTTTTCTTTTCATCTGCCAGAATACAGGTCGTATGACTCTTTGTATTCAATCTGAAATGAAACATTTTCCTTATTTCAATAGTGTATTGAACATCATTCTGTGAGTTATGTATAGGACAGAGCATGAAACTCCATATGACAGCTGAATATCAACCATCTGGAATTTTTTACTGCAGCAGTTCAGCGAAAAAGAGAAGGATAATAACTGTGGTGCAGGTGGATGACACAGTTTTGTCATTAATACTTTTTTATCTGATCTTGCATGAGAGGAAATACTGCTGGGCAGGCAATTTTGAGTTTTGTCTGCCTTAAGCCTAACAGAAAATAACACATTTTAGAGGATGACAATCATGCATTAGAATTGCTTCCTGAGAGTGAAAGTATGAAAATATTTGCAGAAGTTTTTTCCTCCCTGTGTGAGTCGGCCTTAAAGACTACTGGCACAAAAATTAATCTGTATAACTATAAACCACAGTTAAGCCAATAAAACATAGGAAAGTTAAAAATCACCATCTAGAGCAGAAGTTAATCTTCCTGCTGAGCTAGCAGCAGTGCTGCGAGATGTAGCATACAGGATACTAGCATCCAAAGGCAGGTTAAGGGCGACGTAATGCTCATGGGAGCAAAGTATTTGTAGGAAGGTGAACTTGTAGGCACAAAGGGCAGGGGAGTCACCGGGATAAAAACGTCCCATGTAGCCATTGATCAGACGAAACACATAGCCACGGTCCATAAATGATAAGCATCTCTGCCAGAGGGAAAAAGCAAAACATTTCACAAGATGAAAATTTTAAGAGGTTTTATCTTCAACAATTGTATTAAATTTATCAGTTATCAACAAGAGAAAAATGGCACAATCCATGCATTAATTATAATACCTGTCTCAAGCACAACAGAGTTATACAAATATGCACTATTTAAAATTTTGCAATTTTCACCTTAAATAATTGGGATATATTTGCATAGATAATGATTGTTTTTGAACCTGTTGATTAAAATCATATGGAAAACCAAGATTATATCTTTAAAATCAACATAAAAAACATAAAGCACATTCTTTCAGGTATTTATACAGAGAAATATTAGTTATTATGATCAAATTCATTTTATTATGGCTTGTTATTTGGAACATGACTGAATTTATTATGCTATATTGGTAGGCTTGGTAGGATTCGATTTAACCTTTAACTTATGTGTCTCTCGGGAACAAATAACGTACCCCTAGACTTCAAAAGTGTTCGTTTGGAACATTACATCATCAAGGGGATTGGAGGACTATGGCGCAATATTTGGCGTGACTCATGTTTTTCTCTCAAGAGCCCGTGAGAGGAAAAGTTGTGTTCTGCCTATGAAAGAATTTTTATTACTTATCTCAGGTTAAGAGGCTTCATCTGGCCTTATAATAATCATACAATATATAAAAATAATCGAGTGTCTGAGGCGGTGTCTGGTCAAGTAAAAGTATGTATCCATAACTCAAAAACTACATAACGTAGAGACAAGTTGAATGTGTCATTTTAACCACAATAAAGAGTATAGGGTGCTAGGCTGAGAAATTGATTTTTTTAACATTTTCTGATTTCATTTTCCCCATATAAAAACATGTAGATGAATGTAGACTATTTTTCATTTGTATATTAAAATTACTAAAAATCGTTGTAAAAAGTCAGGACTTGAACTCTAAGATGAAGAAAATAATGAAGTTTCATTTTCCTATGGTGAAATTTCAAATACGGATCGAATCTTTCCAAAATTGAACTTTAAACTATAAAATCTTGAGTTTTTTGAATGAAAAGGTTTTCCTTTCCATGGCAACCGATATTTTTGCCAAACTCAATATCCTAAACCTAATTTAAATGAATTAATTATCCATGTAAATAAGAGATGGCATAACAAGCTATTTTTCGGTTTCAAATATTACAAGACTTGCATATCATAATTATAGTAATAATTGACATTTATATCGACCTTGTGAATTATAAAATTATATTGCATTTATTCAGTAATATTTTAAATTATTGTATTAAAGTATTACTTTTGTATGTTCTTTAGTTATTGTGTACTAATGAAACCAGAGTAATTCAACATAATAAGTAAACAAGTTTTACGATTGACCTACTAACACTAACTTATCATTTTTAATTATTTTATGACATTTGTTTTAAATAAAAGATGAAATTTGATTAACAGAGTTATAGAATCTATTCTCTTCATTGTAGTAAATGTATTGTTGGTATAAACAAACACTCGTTGAAATAATTCATTGCTGAAAGAATTCAGCTAAGAGGTGGATAAGGCAATTCATTCACTGGCATATATGTATATATCTAACATATGGTGTTTATGCATAGAGAATATTGTTCTCTTTAAAGAAGTGTTCTTTGGTGACCTTCACTGTTTTGTTTTTGGTTTGTTTGTCATTTTTCGCATTGGTTTGCTTCGCTTTGTTCATTGGTTTGGTCTTTCGTTTTATTGGTTTATTTGTTTTGTCATTTGGTCATTTATTTGAATGATTTGTTCATTCTGTTTGTTTGTTTTGTTCATTCATTTTCTGTTTATTTTATTTCTCAAATACAAAATATTTGGAGAAAGTGTGTATTCTTTGTAGTGATCATTCATGTCATTGGGTTAATTAATTTCTATTGTTTTCTTATTGATTGGTTTTGGTTTGTTCATTTGTTTGTTTGTTTGATCTTTGGTTCATTTGTTTCCTTTTGTTTTTTGGTTTATTCTTAGGTTTACAACAAAGTTTCATGAAAATCGGTCTAATGGTTCAAAAGTTAATAGGGGGATGGACGGATGGACAGATAGACAACAACAAAACTATAAGCCTATTTCCATTCTAGAAAGTAGGCTAAAAACAACATAACAGAGACAAGTGGAATGTGTCATTCAACCAGGATAAAGAGTAGGGTTGGTTTTTAAACTGATTCATTTGACAAATTTATTTATTTTTTAATATTTTCTGTAATAATTTTCCCCATTTAAAAACATGGAGATGACTGTAGAGTATTTTTCATTTGTATATTAAAATTACTAAAAATCATCGTACAAAGTCAGGACTTGAACAAGGATGAAGAAAATAATGAAGTTTGATTTTGCTATGGTGAAATTTTAAATGTGGATTGCATTTTTCCAAAATTGAGCTTTAAACTACAAAATCTCATGTTTTTTAATGAAAAAATTTTCCTTTTCATAGCAACCGATATTGTTGCCAAACTCAATATCATAAAACTAAAACATTGAAATGAATTCAAGGTCAGTTAATTATCCATGTATATAAGAAATGGTATAACAAGCTATTTCTTCAGTTTCAAATATTAAATCACTAGCAAGGGGAAGGAAGAGAGGTAGAGGGTGAGAGAATGGGAGGAAGGGTAAAAGAATGGGAGGAAAGGAGAGGGAGAAAGAATTGGAGGAAGGGAAAGGAAGAGAGAATGGGAGGAAGGAAGAGAGAATGGGAGGAAGGATGAGAGAGAGGGGGAAAGAATATGGGAGCGAGGAAGAGAGAGAGGGAGAGAGAATATGGGAGCGAGGAAGAGAGGGTGAGGGAATGGGAGGAAGGAGAAAGAGGGAGAGAATTGGAGGAAGGGATAGAGGGAGAGAAAATGGGAGGAAGGAAGAGAGAGGGAGTGAGAATTGGAGGAAGGGAGAGAGAATGAAAGGAAAGGAGAGGGAGAGAGAATGGGAGGAATGGAGAGAGAGAGAGCAAATGGAAAGGAGTGAAGGAGAGAGAATGGGAGAGAGTGAGAATTGAAGGAAGAGAGAGGGAGGGGAGCGAGAATGGAAGGGAGAAAGAATGGGAGGGAGGGAGAGGGGGCGAGATAATGGAAGGAAGAGAGAGATTGGGAGAAAGGGAGAGAAAATTGATTGATTGATTTGGTCTTTATTTGGGGCGAGATTGAGACTAAGAAGTCCCATCTTCCACCTAACCAAAAATGGGAGTAAGGAAGAGTGGGAGAAAGAATGGGAGGAGGGGAAAGAGGGAGAGAGAGAATGGGAGGAAGGAAGAAAGAGATGGAGAAATTAAGGATAGGTGGAAAATGTATTTATTTGTTCTAAGGCATTATTACTATATGGTTTGTCACACTCTATCAATGTTTGATTAATCTTTTTCTCTTTGCTTTTCGTTTGTTACTGCTTTTATCATTTTTGTTCGCAGTTTTATCTTTGTTCTTATTTGTTTGTTCCTCATTTTGCCACTTTCTCCTTATGTTTGATTCTTCTTTTGTGTTTGTTCTTCATTTATTATAATATTTTTTGATGTTTCTCAAAATTTCCCGCAATAGAACTGTGGGCTCTCTCTAATAATAATAATGTATTTATTGTGGTAACTACAGTTGTGGTATTACATTATGAAGGATAAAGTTGTACACAGCATAGAGTGTATATTATGAATATTTATGTTATGAATGCAACTGGGGTACAGAACATATGTTGATCTCATGCTGAATAAATCATGCAGGAGCATTAAGGAATAGGAATTAGAGTAGAAGAACAATACCTGCATCTACTTCTATATATATAGGGTGAGGCAATAGTCACTATACAGTCAAAATTTTATTAACAAAGAAAATTGGAACATAATAACATAAGCATCATGGCTGACAATACTGTTCAATTATGAGAAGACAACCAATAAGACAAAAACAAAACCGTATATTGAAATGATCAGAACACTATATTTCGATAAAGAAATATCAATTTATAAAAGAATTATCACATGTGCTTGATAAATAAAGGAATATGGAATGAGACCAAATAAAAGAAGAATCCAAATATCTTGGTATTACATTTAAAAAACTGAACCAAAAAGGGAGCAATAAACAAAACTGAGTTGAGTGTGTACTGTAGAGTATTACTGGTGTTATTTGGAAGTTCTGTAGGAATTGTTGTTTTCAATTGTGCTCCAGGATTGTTGCCCAGCAGGTACATTTTCTACAATGTTAAATTTGGATTTTCAGAGATATATTTCACTGCCATTCATTCCTTATTTATTGGATTTTGTTTTGTTTCTGCATAAAATATAGTCATGTTAAATGGTTTCTGTTTGTGTTAAGATTTTAATATCAGTTCTTTATCACAATGACGTCCATGCAGTTAATTAATTTTGTAAATAAACATTAAATGATAGTCCAACTGCAGAACTGAAGAAGAAAGTTGCTTGTAAATTTTATCATTTATAGGTATCCCCCAATTTACGCGTGCCCGATTTACGCGTTTTCGCATACATATATATATATATATATATATATGGATGTCAACAAGGTGTTGGGATGAGGAAACCATATCGCAATATCATGCGTTTTCGCATACATATATATATATATATATATATATATATATATATATATATATATATATATATATTAACTAAAGGAAAAGAAAAGGTAGTGATGAGGGTGGCAACAAGGTGTTGAGGGAAGCCCAGCGGACACTCACCAAGTTGAGGACCAAGCTGGCAGGCTGCTGGGGGCGTCGAAGAGACACGTAAAACACACGAACACAAAAACACACGCAAGCTTATCGGGCCTAAGCCCTTCTTCAGCGAAAGAGTAACGTAAAGTGACACACTGGGCGGGGAATGACAGGGTGATGTGGGAAGGTTGATGATTGGAGGAGGTGGGGAGTAGGAGGGGTGGATAGCCAATAAAGAGGGAGTGTGATGAGGTAGAGTCCGAATAGTTACAAAGTAACAAGGAAACATTGTAAGGGGGCTAATAGGGTTAGCGGAGGTTGAGGCCAGGCGGAGAGAAAGAGTAGAGAAGATGGATATGTGCTAGTTCCCAGTGTCGGAGAAGGGGGGCAGGAGTGTCATAGGGTAAAGCGCGAATAATCCTAACATTGTAGCAACTATTAAAGGGAACATTGTGGGTATTAGCATGTAATGCAACTGGGAGGGGGCGTCTGAGAGAAACGCTATTCCGGTGACCATTCATTCGGATGTTTAACGGATTGCTGGTGAGGCCTACGTAAAACGCGGGACAAAGGGTGCAGGTAAGGAGGTAAATGACGTTACGGGTGGTGCAGTTGCTTCTGGAGGTGATGGGGTAGGTGATGTTGGTGGAGGGACTCGAGAAAGAAGATGATGGTAGGTGGATAGGGCAAGTGAGGCAGCGAGGTTTTCCGCAGGGGTGGGAACCTATTGCAAGAAGCGTGGTAGAAGTGGGAAGTTCCTTCCTCCACAAGATATTTCCCAAATTTGGGGGCCGGCGGAAGGAGAGGAGCGGAGGGTTGACATCCATATATATATATATATATATATATATATATATATATATATATATATATATATATATATATATATATATATATGGATGTCAACAAGGTGTTGGGATGAGGAAACCATATCGCAATATCATTTACCTCCTGAGATGCACCCAATGTCCCGCCTTTTATGTTGGCCTCACCAGCAATCCCCTCAACATCCGCATGAATGGCCACCGCAACAGCATCATTCTCAAACGACCGCTGCCGGTGGCCGTTCATGCGAACAAACATAATTTAAAGTTCAACAACTGCTTCACAGTGAGAGTCATTCGCGCTCTCCCCGACAATGCTTCGGCTCCCCAACTCCGTCAGTGGGAGCTTTCGCATATCCATCTCCTAAACTCCTTCACTCCCCCAGGCCTCAACCTTCGATAGCTTTTCACACCCTTTCTGTCTTCTCCCAACACCCTACCCATCCCCAACCCCCTCCGTTTCCTCCAATCCTCGACCTTTCCGCACTACCCTTCCACCCCCATGCCTCCACCCAGTGTCACCGCCATCAGTTCTCTCTCTGTAGCTGAAGAAGGAGTAGTTCCGAAAGCTTTACGTTTGTGATGTTTCTGTGTTTTTGTGTTATTTTACGTGTGTCGCTTCGACATCCCCGGGGCCTCGCCAACCTGAAGTCGTCTGATTGGTGAGTGCTCACTGGGTTTCCTCATCCCAACACCTTGTTGACATCCATATATTCATTTTACCTTTCCTTTTCCGTAAGTTGTTATATATATATATATATATATATATATATATATATATATATATATATATATATATATATATATATATATAACAGTTTACATTTCACAGATTCTGATTACGTTCCTGGATTGAAAATAAAGAGACTAAACAAGTGTTTTTGACAAGTAACCTAGTTATAAAGTGCCTACTAAGAATTTGCCCAGGAGACCAATGGTGGGAAATCCCATTCCAACTGGTGGAAAGAAAAGAAAACGCAATGACAGTCCTGAAATCTCTGGTGCAGAAGACAATGTTTCGGATGAAGAAACATGCCGTTCTGCTGAAGTTCAAACTGGTTATGATATCTAAACAAAATATGTCTCTGCAGAAGCAGAGAAAAGAAAATTATGGCTGAAACTGTGGCAGGCCAACAAACAAATTAAGAAACTACAGTTTCTTGGAAGAAAGAAAAACTAACAAGGAGAGGCTATGACCTTTGGGTCATGGATTTGGATGAAATGCGATCAGGTGATTCTACATTGAAAATAAGGAGACCCGTGTCTTGGGGTTTTTGTGAATGGGCCCTTGGGATCAAGAAATCAGCCTTGAATAAATGCAAAAACATGGTATGCAACTCAATATGCCTTAATGTCAAATTGTTGATAATAAAGGGAATGACTAAGTGGATAGTGCACCTAACTCCTACAGCATACACCCAGATTGGATCCCAAACGTTCTCATTTTCTTTTTTCAAATTATCCTAGCATTATTTGAAAAGTAATATTTTTCAGTAAAAATATGCTGTATCTTTTATTTGGAAGCAATGAATGCAGAAACATAATAATGGGCATTTTAAATAATGCAGTTAATGAAACAATGGCTCATAGTATGAAAAATGCTGTTGTGCAATAATAGTCATCTATAAATATATTCTCATTAACTTTATTGTTATATTAATTATATATCATTAATAATATTAGCCTTGCCTTGGCAGAGTGACCAGAAGAGAAAATAATGAATATTGTGAATCCCTTTGAATACGTTAACATGAAAAAACACAGAAGTTAACTGCAGAGACATTAATAAAGAATTTAAAAGACCCAGTACTATATGTTTCTGCATTCATTACCTCCAAATAAAAATTATACAATGCAATTTTACCGGAAAATATTACTTTTCAAATAATGCTTGGATAATTTTTTAAAAAATGAAAAAATTTGGGATCGAACTCGGATCTATGACATAGGAGCTTGGGGCGCTATCCACTCAGCCATTCCCTTTCTTATCAACAATTCGATGATGAAGCTTATTATTATTTTCTTTTTCATTCATTGATTTTTAAGACCGATTCTAAGCCAAAAGGCAATTTCTAAAAGGGGAAAAAAAGGTCGGCTTACAATCGATTATATACGGTAAGTCGGGACTTGACAAATTTTCTAAAAATCTAGGTGCCAGCTCCAAAACCTAGGAACCATCGCAATTGTTACATAATTTTGGCTGATATTTTTTATCATTGTCAGAAAAATAAACGTTTAATAAGTCAGACACGAATCTGCAACAATAATTAATCCATGCACATTTATTTCTGTCACATTATGTTGCAGTACATAATAAAATGAGCCTTGTACATCTGAAAAAGTCTAATGATATTCTGAAAACATGTATTTTATGAACAAGAATAAATATTTAAATTTATTTTTGGAAACTTGAATGCTTCCGACAGATGCATTATATTTTGTTGCTCCTACTGCTGAGCCCAACAATAAAATATGACTACAGCACATGATTACACTACAACCAAAACCTAATTACAGCAAGCATATACAATATCTAGGTGCCAGTATGAAAATCTTAGGCGCCATGGCGACCTGGCGCCCAGGATTTGTTGAGTCCTGCAGTAAGTTACCCCAATTCTTAGGATTGAAATGACAGATCTTGTAGAGAAGAAAGGCACTGCTGTAAAAGGGAATGTATCACAATGTACAAGACGAAGTCTTGGTAGAAATGTTAAGCTAATGGTGGTGTATTATGTTGAAGCAAGTAACAATTGTGAGGACAGGAGGAAATATAATGTGATGGAGGCAAATGTGCAAAGGTAGATGCAAGAAAAACAGAAACCTGATAATGCTAACTCAACACTCAAATCACTTATTGAACCCAAACGAGGCAGGGAGGCATACTGTACAACGCTGTACTTACTGGTGCTGCACTGCAGGGACAGGTATAACTACAGTAAGTACAGCATTGTACAGTATGCCTCCCTGTTCCTTGCCAACCAGGCTGCTCTGCTTGGAGGTGTTTGTGGACATTTCCACTTACAACTCGAGAACGGGAAACTGGCAGCATGTGAAATTTGTATGGTTGGTGTAGGCCAGTGGTTCTCAACCTGGTGCCCGTGGGTACCAGAGTGCCAGTCGAAGTATTCTAGGAGCCTGCTTGCCTCTGCGGATATGATGTTGATAATTAGAGATTGCGCTAGAGAAATTTCGTCTCGGTAAAAATTTCTCGACAAATTTCAGAATTTTTCTTGTCTTGAGTCCCGAGAAATTTTTATTCTAGACTTACAGACTCGAGTTTTTTTATAAAATGAGAGAACATGGGAAGTTGTGCATATGAGAGGAGGATCGCTCCTATTAAATAAGACATCGCCTTTCTCTTGAGAATTTTGTTTCCTCCCTCAGAGGTGAAGATACTCGTGAGTTCTGTAAACATATTCTGCAAACAAACAACTGACGTCAATTCCTACTCAAGATTGGGGACACAAGGAATACTTGCAGCTGGTAAACCCCCCTCTATGAAAGGGGTAGCCAACCTTTCTGCAATATGCTCCAAAGCATCTGTAATGTTACTCTACAGAATCTGCTAGTAACGACCTGCTGCTCATGTCTGCACTGCGCAAGATTGCAATTGCAGTGGTGCATTAATGGGCTGACGAGGAGGACTTAATTTATTTTTTGTAGAGGAATGTTTGACAAATAAAATATTATCTATTTATAAGTTTTATAATTTTGTTTCTTTAAAAAGTATACAAACTTGCCACAAACAAGTGCTTCCATTCCCGACAGCAGTTTCTCTTACGACGCTCTTTGGCAATGGTTAAGATATGTGAAGCCAGTTTTGTGTGAATTTTAATGTAGTATGGGCATGTTGTCCTTTTCCTAATCCCTCTTCTTTCTCTCTGGTTAACATGAACAATCCTTGCTACAACACTTCAATTTGTCCCCAAAACTATAAGTGGTAATTATATGGTCTTGGGAACTATCTTGTAGTAAATGTTGTTCTCTATCCAAATATATTTTTTAATCTATACCTTGCAGGTCATATAAGAGCAAGGGAGAAAAATATACGGATTTTTAATTGGTGCTGGCTGAGAGAACTGTCTTTGCGATCGATGTAAACAAAATATGCGATGTTTTGCTCGGGATTTTCTCGAATTTTTATCTCCGAATCCATAACTTGTAATTATATGGTCATGAGAACTATCTTGTAGTAAATGTTGTCCTCTATCCGAATAAATTTTTTAAACAATACCTCACTGATCATATAAGGACGTGGGATAGAAAACATGGATTTTAATTGTTGTTTTCCAAGGGAACCATCTTCGAGATCGATGTAAACAAAATATACGATATTTTTTGCAGAATTTTCTAGAATTTCCATTTCCGTAACTATAACTCTTAAGTATATGGCCTCGCAGACTTTCTTGTAGTAAATGTTGTTCTCTATCAGAATATTTTTAAAAATTTATATCTTACAGATCATATAAGGGCTAGGGAGAAAAAAGTTCAGCATTTCATTGTTGCTTGATGGATGCCATTTAATGAGATATGGGTATAAGTTTATTAAAGTAATTATGTAATTGATGGATTCAGTTGAAAATCACAACTGGGCAATTAATTTTAATAAATAACCCATACTTAATTAAATTAAAATCCGTCCAGTGGGTTAGGAGATGAAAGTTAAGACGGACGGACAGACCAAACGTGCCCATAAGGCATTCTGCTATTACCGCTTCGCTGGTAAAGAATGCTTAATAAGGGAAAATGCGTTTGTTTACTGTGCTCTAATAGTGTGGTACTGCCAAAGAAGCACAACAATGAAAGACATTTAAAGATTCATCACTCACCATTTGAAAAAGATTATCCATTGGATTCAGAACTTAGGAAAAAGCAAGTGGGTGATATGAAACATAATTATTGGTATAGCAATCAATATTCATAAAATTTGTTGTAAAATTTAAAAATGCAACATTAGCTTCCTTCAGAATTGCTCATTTATGAACTATAAAGAAGAAGCCTTGTGAAGATGGAGAACTTATTAGGGAAGCATTCATAGCAAGTGGTGAGGAACTTTTCGAAGGATATTCAAATAAAAAGGAAATAATTTCAGCCATAAAGACTTTGCAACTCTCAAATGACACGACTAGAAGAGTGGAAGTTATTTCTAGTTAAAGCTCAATTTCTGGCTAATTTTGCAAAATGTGACTGGTATTCTCTTCAACTTGACGAAAGCACTGACTTGCCAAATACTGTCCAATTAGCAGTCATGGTGAGAATGGTGTTTGGCAACTTTACGGTCAAAGAAGAGTTCCTGAAATTATTACTGATGAAAGGCAGGACCAGAGGTGAGGATATCTTTAATGCTTTCAAAAGTTATGGTCTCGAATTTGATTTGCCGTTAAATAAGCTAACGTCAATTACAACTGACGGGACTCCTGCGATGGTAGGGAGCAAAAATGGATTTATTGCCCTTTGTAAAAAGGACCCAATATTCCCAAAGTTTATATCATATCATTGTATAATACACCAAATCGCTTTGTGGCCTAAAGTAATACACTTTGATCATGTTATGAAAGTTGTTGTTAAAATCATCAATTCGATCTGATCGGCATCTTTGAATCACAAACTTTTTAAGGCTCTTCCACAAAATTGTGATGCTGAAATTAAAGATCTCATCCTTCATACAGAAGTTAGATGGCTGAGTAAAGGAAAATTTTTAGCTTGATTTATAAACCTATTAGAAGAGATAAAAAAGTTGACAAAATCCAAAAATGAACATATTAAGCACCTTTACTTTAATAACTGGATATTAGACTTAGCATTTCTGACCGACTTGACAGAAAGACTAAACAACTTAAACGTCGAACTCCAAGGAAGAGGAAAGGAGATAGCTGAAATGATGAGTTCTATTTACTCATTCAAGTCTAAGTTGGAGCTCTGGATATTTCATCTAAGAAATAAAAACATTCAACATTTTCCCTATTTGAAGCAACAACTAGTTTAAAATGATACCAGTGTTGCTCACTTCACTCAACTAGAAATTCTTAAAAACCAATTCAATTAAAAGTTTCTCCAATTTTCTGAAATTGAACCCACGATTTCCTTTTATTTAAATCCATTTTGCTCTGTTGAGGTGAATAATGTTGCTGAGTATATTTCAAACTTATCTAACAGTAAAGTAGAAGATATCGAACTAGAGATAATAGTGCCACAAAGTGATCTAATTTTGAAGTCCCATGCAAAAGGACAAAATTTTTGGAACCTTGTCAACTCCACTAAATTCCCGTTTTTGCACCGTATTGCATTAAAAATAAGACCCTACTTTGGATCAACCTATCTATGTGAAACCCTCTTCTCATCAACGAAGATAATTAAAAATAAAAGCAGTTCAATGTTGACTGACTCCCATCTAGATAATTGCCTATGAGCAGGGATGTCATCCTACATGCCCGACTACGAGCAGCTAGCTGCCAACATGGATTGTCAAGTATCCCATTAATGTGGTATGTGCCTGTTCATCATTCTAAGTGGAAGAGTAAGGTCAATTGTTAAAATATGTCAGTTTTCTTTCCTTAAAATTTAATTGTTGCATCCATCAATTAAACATATTAGTTGTTAAATATATTAAGTTAGATAACTCATTGTGGTGGTTATCAAGATTTATAAAACAAATACATGCAAAAATATGTTTTTTAAGCCTGTGCCCGCCACCATATCTCACGGTATGAAAAGTGCCCAGTGGAGGTGAATGGTTGAGAACCACTGGTATAGGCATTTCGTATAAAGGTTCCATTAGCTTTTCACAAAAATCGGCTTAACGGAAACTAGTGTTTTTGAGGTCAGACTTGGACCCAACGTTCCTCCAATGTTTTGTTTGCAACTCACATTTCCATGTACAGAAAGATGCATCCCTTTAATCTACATCCAGAGGTGTAAATAATGTGTTTGTATGATGCACATTACATAAGTTTTTCACAAAACAAAAATCAGAGCTCGAACTTCAGGTGCTCATAATTCTATAACGGTTGAGATTTTGACACGTTTATATAGATTTTTCACACAGAACAAGCCAAGGAATCACCACAAGAAATTATGCACACATTTCGCAGGACACCCTGTATATTTTGTCAAATAAAGAAAATATTTAGTACAGTGATGAAATATATTAAAACGATACAAAATAAAATATTAGATATTCTTTTTTGATGGCTAAAATATTATTGTGATAATTATATCATTAATGTTTTTTCCTTAATTGGCATCAATGAATGTCTAAAAGTCTTTAAGCTGAACTTGCAAATTCTTTTTTTAAGAACATTTCTTGGCAAAAGCAACAGCATATTTTTTGGATTTCATAAATTAATTAAGGAGTGAAAATACAAGAACAAGAAATATGTTTCTCAGCGAAAGCGACAGCATATTGTTCGGATTTCATAAATTAATCGTTTTCTAGTTTTCATTATACAATTTCAAGAAGTACAGCATAATATACTATCTGCATTCGCGATACAATATATTTGTCAATGACACAATTGGAAGAATTATACAAAATAAAAAATATCTATATTTGGAAATACTAGCTTACAATATTTCAGATTAAAAATATACTAAGTTTCAGCGTGGTAGACCAACAATAATATTCTCATGACCGATATGCAAGGTGGTAATTTGGTTTAACTGTTATGATTCAGTTAGTATAAGGCATAAATTAACTACTAATATATGTTTTCTCATATAGGTTGGTTGTTGAAATCATCACGTTTGGCAAAATTTGCAAGGAAAGAGAAAAAATACAAGAACAGGAAATGTCGTTTTGTGTTCACACAACGAACTTTTTTCTGCACTAACTATTTTTTTTTGTTACTTAAAGAGGTAAGCTTTCAAGTCAAAATATTTTAATATATATATTTGGTTGTACACTGTGCATACATCTCATTAACATATTGTGTGCCAGATTTAGATTCCCGTACTACATTCAGTTCCTGGACATTTTGTCATAAATCCAAAAAAGTACACGAAAACTCGTGGCTGGCTCAAATGTGTATTTTCTTGGTTAAAAGTCATGATTTAATTAGTAAAAGATCAAATTAACGATTTAAATATACTTCTTACTTTGTATACTTTTTATTGTACAAGTTACCCTCGTATTACATGATTAATTGGTTCCGAGAAATCGCCTCGTAAAGTGAAATCGCATAATGTCGGGCTTCTGTACAGATTCACTGAGTTAACGGACCCGTTTGCCCTTAAATGCTTCTTCTCTGGCTGCATCCTTCCTATAATTGATTATTGTTCATCTGTGTGGAACTCTGCCTAGCCCTCTAACCCAAAGCTTCTTGATCGCCCTCTCAATTTCTTCCTCTCAGTAATACGTAATCATGTCCCCACCTTCCGAAATTCAACCCGTGAGCATATATTATCATCACTTGGGATCTCTTCTCTCCCTTTCTGGCAAAAAGTGAATGACCTTATTTTTCTACATTCAGTAATGAATGGTAAATTATTCAGATTCAATGATCTGCTGCAATGCTTCTCTCTCCACCTTCCTCAATGTCTTACTCGCAGCCATAATGTATTGCACTTAACTAAATTCCGTCTTTCTGTATCACAGCGCTCAATGTTCCACCGTATTCCATACACCTACAACTCCTTAAGCATCCTTCATCCTTCCCTCGATATATTTTCATCCTCCATTTCCTTCCCCTCCTTAACTGTCAAATCCTAATATTTACTCTCTCTCTCCCTCTTTATTTCTCACCCATGAGTGTGACTATTTGCTCTCTTAACCACTGTTCTTTTTTCCTTCCAATAATAAACATTTTGTTTTAATTGTTAATATTATACGCATTCATTCCTTTTCCTGTTTGTTGTTGTTTTATGTTGCTTTCTCTGTCTAGTAATTTATTTTTGTTCATAAATTTAATGTGCCTAATAGGCCTGATAGCAGCTGTTTTTTTATTTTATTTAAATAAATAAATAAAAAACTATAATTGGTAAAATAGGGATACCTTCCCCACAATCGACCGCCTTATACAATGTATGCATATAAAATTTACTAATTGCTCCAATTCCACTGATCATGCAATTACAT
The DNA here is from genome assembly GCA_028673005.1 of Tanypteryx hageni. NCBI lineage: Eukaryota > Metazoa > Arthropoda > Insecta > Odonata > Petaluridae > Tanypteryx > Tanypteryx hageni. The sequence goes on along the minus strand of CM054114.1, from coordinate 155,790,825 downwards.
TGTATGCAGTTTTTATTTTGATTTTTTTGAAATCACGTTATGGTGAAAACACGTAAAGTGAGATCGTGTAAAACGAGGGATACCTGTATACTTTTAAACTGTATTAAGTAAAAGCTAAAATAATATCTTAATAAATTAATTAATGAGTGTTATCATTAGTTTTAACATTTAAAAATGAAGAAGAGTATAAATTCGCATAAATACAATAAAATTTATGAAGAACATAATACCTATATTAGTTCAATTAATTTTTACAAAAAGATTTAACATCCTATAAATTTTAAATAAATATAGTATTGTAAAATAAATGTAAATTTTACATAGAATTTCAAAATAAAAGGTAAATTTAAATCATTGAATTGAAAGGCTGAAAAACTGCCAGTCATACATGTATGTAGTAATTTTAAGCGTCAAAAATCTCTTAAGAATATAAACATCAATTTTCAAAAAGAAACATCAAATTCTACCAAGTAGTAATTTTAAGCATCGATATTCATCAAAAATCTCTCGAGAAAATGAACCGATTTAAATGGTTAATTAAAAAAAAAATAAACGTTGAATGCTACCAAGCATACTTATAAGAAATTTTCATAACATCTTAACATAATTGAAAAAAGTTGTCATTCATGCAAAATTTTATCAATAAAAGGCATATTTCTTTAAAACAAAGAACAGTTCTGAAACAGAACCATTCCTTCTTTCCATCACTCGGAACTAAACCCGGAACGGAATGGGTTCGAAAATTTAAGGTCGGAACTGGAACTTCCTGGCTCTGATATATACACAATACATTACATTTAATTTATTAATACAATACATTTATTCATTATCTTGAAGTTCACAATGTCCAAGCAAGAGGCTTTCCACCTCGTAGGAACTGGTGGAAGGAGGAGTGTTGACAAACCTATGTCAGAACTTGTAATCAGCTGGGTAGGAACTTTGATACGTATGGCACTAAGATTGCTGGCGTTTTAGTGTCTTTTTACAATTTAAACAAATTCACCAAAATTTAAAGAACAACAAACAATTCGGCATATAGGAAGTAAGTCTTTATTTTTATATATTCTATTAGTCAAATTTAATTAGAAGAAATTTAATATATATATTTTTTCTAGGTAAAAATCGATAAAATGTTCTAAAATAAACATTGATATTTGTCGATTTTTAGGTAAAATAAATGTTGATGTTAGTGATTGCTTTTTAAGAAGTATAAACATTAAAAGCAATTAAACCTAATAAAATGCATTAAAATAAATGTCAATATTCATCATCGACTTTTAGGAAAATTAAACAATTTTTGACGTCAAATCTTAAGAAAAATAAATCGATAACTACCAAGCCTATATATTGAACTGATATTTACTTGCTAGGAAATAAAATGGTGGTATGAAAAATTACCAAAATATGAAAAAACAGCTACTTCTTCATGCTGAAATTTTTACTAATAATTTATAAAATTCATTCGAGTTTGTCATGCCACAATTTGTTTTATATACCCTTGTGACCCTACCTTCAAAAAGAAAGCAATACTCTTGTTTAGCTCAGCTGTTTCATCTGGCATTTCAGCATACTTTTGTGTCACTAGTGGACAAAGAACTTGAAGGAGACTCTGAACTCTATACAAGTAATCTGATGAAAACCTTTCATTTCGATGCATCTGAAAAAAGAATTCAAATTAATTACTCTTAATGCTGACTTGGCAAAATATATACCTTGCCCATTAATCAAATTTTACTCTCCCTAGCAGAATTTACTAAATGACCGCTATAATGTAAGATTTACAATAGATATGATATGAAGAAGATTTTACACAAAAAATATACAGTAATCCCTCACGGAATATAGCTTCACACATTACTATATTCTCAAGTGTTTCTTTGTGTGCCTGTTCATGCACATACAACTAACTGTAGTTTCTACAATATCTTTGCACTTACCTAAAATGCTGTGATTAAAAACTATGGCCCCAAAATGCAAAAGAAATGAAATGAGTATTGAGAAAAGTACAAAATTAGTGAAAAAAATTCATTACATTTACCCATTTTCCCATAAACTTTTATTGTCTCTATGTGTGCTATTTTCCAGGAACGTAACCCTCACAAATATAAAAGGACAACTGTAATTTCATTCAAGGGTAAGTGAAAGTGAGAATAATTTCTTCCAGTCTTTCAGTTCATCCAGAGATCCTTCAAAGGAATGCCTTTCATTTTGTAACTAATTATATTTTGAAAAATAAAATGCTTTTAACAATGCTCAAATATCTTTAGTAATATTATAAAAATTCATGTTGAGTCACACTTGATTCATTAACATTACTGAACAATCTATGTTCCTTTACACAACCTCTAGAACAATGGTACTTAAACATTATGAATCTGCAACCCCCAATGCTAGCCAATCTTGTTGTAAATCCCTATTAGGAAAGCCAGCCTTAATTCAACCCCCTTAACTCCATCCATCTACCAATAAATATATAATGTCATATTATTGTAACATTTTTTTAAATCAGATTTTTTGTAAATAACAATAATAAAATAAAATTACACAATATTAACAAAAAAATAAACTGATGTGAGCAACACATGACTTTCCCCATATTTATATGGCAAATTACATTTTGTTAGCTCTGGGATAGTCGTCAATATTTACTTCTGGTTGACAATTAAGAAAAGAAAAAGAAGCATTACTAAGACGTAACTAAGCGTCAATTGTTAACAATAGTCATCAGTAGGTGGCATGGTGGTAGCAGCAAAAATATAAGATATTTCTTAAACAATGCATTATATGGAAAAATGTTTCAAACAAAGGTTGTAGAAAATGAAATTTCCTACAACTTTTATTCTAATACATTTTTACATTTATCAAGTATTAAAGCAAATATTTCAAAATAACGGTTAAGTGACAAGAGTCAACACCCACTTCTGGTTGACTGATTTTTACCAAAAACTAATCAGATCTTCTAACTTTTATAAAAATGTTAAATATAAAATTTCGCATTGACTTGATTAAGTTTTTGAGTTAGAGCGCCCACAAAAATCCATCATATACAGACAGACAAACAGACTGACTGAAAGACAGACACACAGACATCATCGAGAAAATAGTCAAAACGTGTTCAGCGGACCTTAAAACATGTATTTCCGTTGAAATCTTGAATTTGATTGGAGAAAGTAATAATGAAACCTTTACATATACATTTTTTAGTCTTTGCAACCTCCCTGATAATCTTTCATGACCTTCCTTAGGGTCGCGACTCACAATTTGAGAACCGTTGCTCTAGAAAAACATTAAAATAATAAAAGCCTAGATGTGTTTGTTTATGTATAACGCTGATGTCATCAATGACACTTTTTAATGCATTTTAAACAAACTTCCTTATTAGGCAGAAGGTTGAAATTTCACAGGAATGTTTGATTCAGATATAAAAATTAAACGACAAAAAAATATATGAAAAAAGACTCGGGTTTGACTTCAGGGGGGCGATTTCCATTTCCCGTAAGAAAACATGTAAAAAGCGTTTTAAAGCTTTTATTCTTTTGGAAATCAAAATTAGAAAGAGTTGACTTACAATCTTCGAATTTTAACTGTTTTAGGAAAATTAATGAAGCTTCTTATGCTATTTATCTATTTATTGTTCGAAATCTCTCATATTAAACATTTAAATCATATGCTTTGGGAAAATATCAGCTTTTAAATAGGATGCTGCCTTGCCGACCATGTCATTGTTAAACTTCGAGAATCAATTGTTGTCCCAACCAGCATACGTGTAATATCATATTGTCCCGAATATAAGGCGACCTCGAATATAACACGACCCTAAGATTTTTGGAAAGTTTTTAAGAATAAACTAAACCTCAAATATAACGCGACCCCAAACAACCTTCAGCCAATCTAACACAAGTTCCTTATTCATCCATCCTTTCTCAAGCACGCGAAAGATTACACCTGAGGATAACTTTACCTTTGGCATCCTTTTACGAATTTAAATTAGGTAGTGAGTCAGTTTTCATCCGTCGGTGATGACTGCAAGCATAACAGTTATCCTTGATTTCTCATTTTCGGTAGTTTTAACAACACCGATTTAGCACCTTTTTCGTTGATGATAACATTTGACGGCATATCAAAACATACAGGGGTTTGATCTGCATTCCCCATCTGGCCTAGCGAATAGTTACCTATGTTTTTTCCACAAGCTTATGACATACCTCGAATATGCTGACACACAGCTTCAATGCAATGACTATCAAGTGGTTCAGCCGCTGACTGAACTCAATTAATTCTTGCATCAGATGCTTTTCAAGTACAACGTAACATGTATGTCTAATGTGTCTACAATGTAACAAACAGACATGTGGAATGTACGGTGATTTTTCAAAACACGATTTTACGATCTTTTAAAATCATTAGTACTTGAATATAACATGGGGGCTACTTTTAAAATTTCATTTTTTGGAAAAAAAATCGTGTTATATTCAGGACAATACTGTATATATGAGTGTATAGATTGCCTTCGCGAAATTACGTAATCCTAATGGAACTGGGATTTAGTTTGGATTCCTTTGCTCATCTAAACGACTATATAGATGTCGAGTAAGAGAGAGGGAGATGTGGGAACGGAGATCGGAGGGAAGAGATATAGATTGGAAGGTACATAGAGAGTAAGGGAGATATAGAATTAGAAAAGGATGGGATGAATGAGATGAAGAGGGAGACGGAGAAAAAGAGCTATGGATTGAGAGAAAATAGAAGCAGTGAGAGGGAGGGGGAGAGAGAGAGAGGGAAGGAAAGAGAGAGGAAAGGAGGGAGACAGGGAGGGGAAGAGGGATGGCGAGAGGGAGGGAGGGAATGTTATTATTTATTTATTATTATTACTTCATTTTTGACAAGGTGCTCATCATTGGAGAAAACAAGAATGAGAAAGAAATTCTCCTGAATCTCTATTTTGGCAAATTTTATACTGGCTCTTACTCAATAATTACAGCTGTTATTCTTCATTTCTAAGTTCCCCATTGAATTTCAGTGGGCAATTACACTAGAAAAATAAACTAATTTTGTGATTATTCATAACAATAAGTTACGATTACTTAAGATGTATGGCTTCAGTAGTCTTACGATAGATTTTTCAACCATATAGTAACTGACACCAATCATATGATGGGCAATACACTAGTCTATATATATCAAGTAGAACAGATCTCACCTTTATTCTACCAGAGGAGAGAAGGTGTTGTGCCATGCTTTTCACCATTGCGCCAAAGAAGAAACTAGAATGAAGCATGAAGTGGTTGACCACGAAGGAGTCTGTATTGGCTGGCCGTAGGAGAGTTGGGAGGTGCCGACTGAGCTCCTCATGCACAGTGGGTGATAAACTGACTGTACTATGAGGAGAGGCACCACCTGCAGGAACTGTTTCACCTTCTGTCCCAGTCATAGCTGGACCCAGGAACACATACTAATCCATAATTCAAGAAATAGAAAGATCATAAAATTAACATAAAAAACAATCACATGCTGAAAAAAATAGTACCTTAGGTAAAATACAATTTAATGACTAAATAACATTTATACAATAAAAGCATAAAATTAGCAGTACATATTAAAAATCTTTATGCAAACACTACAAACTGGAATACCTTGTATTAAAAAGACGAGTCTCATACAAAAAAATGTCATAAATTGTTTTTACGGAAAACAAGACGATCCAAACAACTTATGATGCCTACTTTCCATTTAATCATTTATTTAATACTTATATTGACTTTAATAGCTTTAAAGTCATCTGTTCCCAAATTTCATAATTTAACATCATAAAATACTACAAATACATTCGAACAGAATATTAAATCGATCACGCATATTTGTGCAGCAAAAATAACGCATATACATATTAGAATATACTGAATTTGAGTCCAAGAATAGTTGATGCTATGGCAACACTCTCGTAATGAGTGATAAAAACTACAAAATCACCAGTATTTATGCAAAATTCTAAGAAATACAATCGATAAGCAAATTTCTATGATAAAAATTGAAATCTTCATTCTTTTTCTCAGAGAACAGTAAAAAACTCACTCTGATATTACAACTCTAAGGTATTTTAATGTACAAGATAAAATTAAACTGCATGATGAATTTCAGATTTTCCATGTAAATCAAATTAGTTCCTGGAATCGAACCTGGGACTTCAATCTTTGCAACAAAAACTATCCTCGGGAGCTTGGACCATGTAGCATGTAGTTTCATGAAAATCGGTCTATTGGTTCAAAAGTTAATAAGGAGGGATGGACAGATAGACAGACACAACGACAAAACTATAAGCCTATTTCCATTCTGGAAAGTAGGCTAAAATTAGAATTTCTTAATCAGATTGGCAGCAGAATGATATGCAAATAGAAACAGATAAATATAATATGTGCTCTATTTTTAAGCCAAAAAGACACTTTTTCTAAAGAAAGGTCAACAATAATTGAATAGTGCCTTATTGCCTGAAGGTACCCAGGTATTATGATTGTCAAGTCCTTGTAAGAACAGGTTAGATCTAATGCTTGACACTAATAATAGGAGAAACAGTGGCCTTTAGCTGTTGAAAGGCTGACAATGCAAAATCACTTTCTTGATGCAAATGATTCAAATGGATCTTGTGGCAAGCATAGAGAAATATAATCGTCTCTCCACATTCAAGGGGTTACATTCCTGGCAAATGACAAGTGCATAAAAACTGCGTACATACAGTAAATCGATTATTCAGCGATCGATTATTTGAGTTCCAACATTATCCGGTGGTCCGGGCCGGTCTGGCGAAAGTTTTGAGTTATTCGGCGTTCACCGGAAAATCGCAACAAAGACAGTATCAGTCCGGAGATAGCACTCCACGCAGTGCCAAAATGTTTCAGGACAATCACGAGTAGTACAGAGGGATCTGGGTTATATGTAATACAGGCATCCCCTGATTTACATGAGAGATGCATTCCTGGATAATGTCGCGTAAAGGAAAAACTCATAAATCAAAAATATTCTTCCCATTGAAAATAATGTACCCTAAATTCCCATGTATAACACACACTCATGCATATCACGCAGGTCGATCTTAGCCCGTTTTCCACAGGTTTCCCAAGTCTCTAGTATAACGCACACCCATGTATAACACGCAGCACTAGTTGAATAGTGAATCATTCAAAAAGTTTTTATTCATACTACTGTATTTTGCAAGTTTCTCCTGAAAAAGATATTTAAGGTGTACTTCAACAGCTATAGAATCTGCTCTGCTAGTTGATGACGAAAATTATTCTACTGATTTGTTTTCCTGTTTTATTTCTTTCGTAACCAAAACGAGTTGTTCTTTGTATAGATTGTTAAGAACTTAAGTCTTCTTTCTACCGCCAGAATTCATTATCAAAGTGTTGGTAGCAGGAACAGTGATTCTTCATCAGATAAAAGCTAAGATTTGTCAATTGAAAATTTAACTGATTCATTTGTAAATAAAATCAATGATTTTCATTTGAAATGTGAGACCGAATTTGAAGATTTTGATTCATAATGAATTAATGACAATAATTTGTAAAAAATTTGCTAATTTTTTATTAAGGAAAGTGTACGCATTTGGTATGGAGATTTGTTTTCATATACAGAGAGGAATTTGATTTGTTTATCCAGCCAACCATGTTAATATTGCTTCATTATGTCGCATTAAAGTTTTAATGTGACATACAGGGCATGTTTAAGCCGAAAAAGTATTTTCGAACTTCAAGTTTGCTTTGTACCTATGTACATTGAAAACTTCGAATTTTTCCATGAAATCTGCAGAATTAACGCATCTTCGGAGAAGCTCTACGTAGGTTTCGATAGATGGCAGCAATTTAGTGAACACAAGATGGAATAATCTGCTCGCTTTAAGAGTATCTTGTACCTTATTTTTTCTTAAGAAGTGGCATTCCTTATACATAACGCACACCAAGAAATTCCGAAAATTTTACAAAAAAAGCTTGTATAACACGCGCGTTATACATGGGAATTTAGGGTAATAGGAAATTGATAGTCTTAAGCATAACTAACAAAAGTGGAATGATTCCATAATTATAAATCAAGGAAACGGAAGAACAATGTATAGTTCCACATATAAAAAAATGTTTAAATGACATTAAAACATTATTTATACATGGATCAATATGTTGTTCTTCCATTTCATTGATTTATAACAATGTAATAGGCATTGTTTACATTCCTGAGCAGATTTATTCAACTTAGAAATGTCTTTAAAGTTGATTTAATGATCGTTTTAACCCCTCAAGTGTGTACGATGACATATGGCATCCTGTGCAGCGTCCTCTTTTACAATTCCTTAATTTTTTGTGGATTTAGTTTCTGCCATAAATAGCATTTCGAAGCTCCTTCGATGAACGAATCTTCCTATACAAATATGTATATTCTCTTCGCCCATCTCAATGAATATTTTTGCAAGGCCTTTCCCCCATACAGTTGTTGACGGCTAACAGTGCGTCACTTTCTAGAAGAAAACCCCTCTTCAGGATAAAAAGCATGTGTTCAAGTGCATTGTTTGCTCAAAGAGGGGAATAAGTTAAGAGACATTCTATCGCCATATGAAATGCCAAGAAACCCTGCTCTGTCGTAAGATGCAATGAATGGTATCACTGCACGGACGATAAACGGGCAAGAATCTATGAAATATTTAATATAAAATAAAACTATTAATAGTACATACTGTGTGCATAATGAATGCGTTAATGCAAATATGCCACGCATATATTGAAAAATTGTCGTAAGAATAAAATCGCGTTAATGCGAATACGCGTAACCCGAACATGCCTAAATCAAGGTATCCCTTATCCCTTATCCCTTATCTATACCAAATTATACCTACACATACTGACTTGTATGTAATGGAATGGTATATAATTCTCCTAATTCTCTATTACAATACTGTATTTATGTTTTTAAATATTCCATGCTTTATTTATAAAATTTTTATACAGTAAGCAAATTCAAAACACTAACAACATATACACAACAAAAAAACAATCTAAAAAATGTTCAAAAATAAGCTGTATAAAAACTTTGATGTGATTATCTGGCATTTTTGAGAATCCGGCGACCCTTTCCTCCCTATGGCACTGGATAATTGATCTACTGTGGGTACTAAAATTGAATGAGAAGAACAGAGTCAAGAGAAATTTGTTCTTCTCATGCTATTATCAGCATTTTTTTCACATCCTTTGTACTTTGAGGCCATAGTTTCAACACAGTATTGTACAGTAAAACCTTGTTATTTCGATGTTCAAGAGAACACAACACGACTTCGAATTATCCAGGTTTGAAATAAAGGAACTTTTAAAAAAAATTGAAATTTCTTACGATCTGCTACTTGGAGAGTAAAATCGCAATATAGTTTTATCTATCTGTTCGGCTACAAAACGTATTGATCTTTCAAGTTCATACACACGGCGAATTCGTGAACAGAGCTGAAATGACCACTTAATTCATTATTCACGAACACCACCATGTGTGAAAAATAGGATCGAGTAAACATCCCAATTTTCCCAGTGTGTATTTCAAGTTACAGGCAACTCTCGTTCAACGAACGACATGCGTTCGTAAAACTAAAAAGGAAATTCGTTGATCGATTGTGATTTTTCCCTTGACTTCCCTGTTAAGCTCCAGATGCGTTCCAGACAAAAGATTTTTTATTTTTGAATTTATAATTCTTAGCTATTAAAATGTCTGTCAAAGCAAGTACAATATTGGTTCAACTAGAAAACCGAAGCAACAACAATGGAACATGGAAATATGTACAGTGACATCTTTTGTATGATACAAGAAAATTCAACTTTTGAATGAAAAAGAGGACCTCCCAACTAGAGTTTTGGGTTCCCGGCGATATTTTTTCTCAGGAAATGGGAATTAGATTTTCAAATATCCCGGGAACCCAGGAATAAGAATGATTTCGCATTTTTTATATTTAATTCACCATTTATCATTTAAACATGATTTTTATTTTTGATACAACGTAAATGCATGTCTTTAATAAATTCCAATGACATGTGATACATTTTTTGTGACAAATTGTTAGCAGATTCAATATTCTTTGGCTTACGCAACTGATCTTTCCTCGATGTTGAAGATGTGGAGATAACAAGAGACCAACTACTAATGTATCCTATATTGCAATTCCCTCAAGTTAAACTTGAGGGTCGAAAATGTATGAAAGATGATTAAAAACAATCTAAAATCTATAAGAGCCTTCTGGAATAAACAAGGTCTAGTGATGCAAGGATAAGATGATTCCTCTATTTGTATCATCTACGATTATATTTCACATTCACTATTAAATAAGTAAAAAGAAGTTACCTGTTTGGAGGGCAATGTATATTTCGTTGGCGAGAAATGGAGAACAAAAACGCAATGCCTTTGTCATGTGCGCACATGAACTTTCCACTTAAACACATAATATGGGTCAAGGTTTCGAATTAAACGAAATGTTCGCAAGTCACCGGACCAGATCATGACTTTAAATTTCATTGTAGACATATTTCAAATAAACCGTACTAAAAAGTACACAAAATACTATGATGTTGGCCAGGGACTGCTCTTAGCTTCGAATTACTAACTATTTCAAATTATCTGGGATCGAAATAAGGTTGTTTTATAAGTGTCAAAAGATCATAGAAACTTAACTTTCCTATCCAGAGATGGAGTATTTTTGGACACCGGACACATTCTTTTTGTTAGAAAATTGTTTTCTTTAGATTTTACGAGATACATAATTCATCTTGTGTCTTCTATATACATGACATGCGAGTGATATTCAGATAATAAACGCAACTCTTCATTTTAGAAAAAATGTACCTCCTGGGGTCCAAATGTATCCCAAATCAGAATATTCTTCACTAATTTTTGGTATGTTGCTAACTTTACCAAAGTTGTTGAAACGTAACAACAATAGTGAATATGGGCTAACATAAAAACTAATAATATTAAATCACAAATATAATATTAGTGCATATAAACATGAAAGGTAAATGGAACTATAAGAAATGGATCAAGATAATCCATCAAAGTAGAGGAAACCAACTTCGCAGTGAAACTGTATATTCTATCAAAAAAATCTGATGTGGCCACCACATGACTTTCTCCATATCTGTAACATTTCTAAAAATTCCAAATAGGTTGCATAATAATAAATATTTTAAAAAACTGTGAGAAAATTTTAGACTAGACAAAGAAAAGAAGAAATAAACTCAAACCATAGCAATCTGATATTGGATATAGCCACAAAGCACCAACAATTGAGAAAAGAAAAAGAAGCGTTACTAAGACGTAACTAAGCATCATTTGTTAACAATAGTCATCGGTAGGTGGCGTGGTGGTAGCAGCAAAAATTTAAGATATTTCTTAAGCAATGCATTATATGGAAAAATGTTTCAAACATAGGTTGTAGAAAATTAAATTTCCTACAACTTTTATTCTAATACATTTTTACATTTATCAAATATTAAAGCAAATATTTCAAAATAACAGATAAGTGACAAAAGTAAACACTTACTTCTGGTCGACCGATTTTTACCAAAAACTAATCAGTTCTGACTTTTATAAAAATGTTAAATATAAAATTTTGCATAGACCTGATTAAAAGTTTTTGAGTTAGAGCACCCACAAAAAAGCTATAACATACACCACAGATATCGAGAAAATGGTCAAAACGTGTTCAGGGGACCTCAAAACATGTATTTCCGTTGAAATCTCTAAGTCAATTTTTTTCATGAAAACAATACTTTCCCATATACTACATATGGAGAAAGTAAAAATGAGGTAATGTAACACCAAATGTCAAGTTTTAAATTTACATCAAGCATTCCCAAAATTTTACATGTGACAAGCACCAAGTTGTATTCTGCTATATCAAGCAAGCACTAAGCTTTTTCCTAGAATATCAAACAAGCACTAAGCTATATCCTAAAATATCAAGCGAGCAGCATTATTTTTTTAAAAATAAATAATGAACATAAATACTAAAATCAAACTAATGTGAAAGTTAATAATGATTGTCTTATATGCATTTAGAAAGAAAGAAACTGATCATATTATATTAACAATGTAATCAAGCTGTCAAAGAGCACAGTGGTGCTCGAAAGCACCAGGTTGGGAAGCCCTGACTTACATAGCAATTACATAATTATTGATATTGCTTTCTAATAGCTGTAAATGGTAATTTGTAACTATAAGGAAAGGCTCTGATGTTGCAAAGAAATACCTAATTTGTCTGGTGACATATAATCAGTTCCACATGAGTGTCTGTGAACAGGAAAAGAAGGGAAAAGCTATGATCTCTGGAGAGGAGGGGAAGAGAAAAGCAGAGACATAACAGATACTTGATGTTCGGCACTCTTAGGGAAAAAGACTTGGTCTTCAGTAGGTGTCACTTTTTGGAATAAACTCCCTTCAGGGAAGTGAGTAGCAGGATTGAGGAAATATGTTGTTTGCACAAGGAGAAATGAAGATGGGAGAATCTGATGGGAATGGTGTATATGGTCAGCACTATGCATTGCCAATTTGAGAGAGAGAGAGAGAGTGAATGAGGAAGGAAGCTGTACAGAGAACTATACATTAATAAGGATTTGTTATGTATTTGAATGTGCTGCATTTATTATTTAAAGTAATATAAATAAGATCAAACATTTTACTGTGATAAAACTAAAGTAAACCTCACAAATGTTTATAGCATATCCAAAACAATAATAATTAAAAAGTAACAATAACCATTTAGAAAATATTAATTGTTATCTTATTTAAGTGAAATATTCCTTTACATAGACATTACCTCACACTTGTACAGAGAGGTCAAATTTGTACCTTGAGATATGCTTGCAATGCCTTGGACCTTCCTGATCGATGCAATTCATGTACAAGATGGACAATTAGACGTAAGACAGCTAACCCAAAATCATTCCCACTGTCTTTGGTTTCAGATGATGGGGGAAGGGCAGCAAGCAACAGGAGACGGAATACTTGGTTAAAAAGGGTTGGCAGGAACATGACGGCAGTAGGAATGCTTATGGCATGGGCCTCCTGGGAAGAGACAGAAACAAATGACATTCTTAAATCTACCTTAAGTAATATTTCAGAAAATTTTTTAAAAAATAATGAATTTTATAAAAAATTACTCTCTAGAAAGATACGAGACATTTTAAAAGTGAATTTAAATTTTATCCATAAAAGAAAGAATGTCAAACATTATTGAAATGACAGGGAAAAAACATATTCAAAAATTGTTTTAATGCTGCAAAAAGAATTTATATGCCATGTCCAAATCACACATTTTACACTAAATGACTATCAAACAACATAAAAAAATTAAAACAGCCAAGAAAATTTTTGGCTTCATCAGGAACCTAAGCCAAAATTACCATATTTACCCAATTGTAAGCCGACCCTTGTTTTATCAGCACTAAAGTCAATGTGCATTACCTATAGTTGCCTATACCTAGATCAACCATCCTCCTAGATGGCATATATGGGTGAATTTTGCATTTATTCAACTGATCTGCACAGTTTCATGAAAAATCATAGCGGAAAACCAGAGGATAATATTAGTACATACCACAAATGATAGGTACTAAGAGTGGCCCCAGCATGGCCCTTGTAAATTGAGTGCACCGCAAAAGTAAATTTAAGGATATGGCATCGTCGCAGTCGTGATATGTCGCAAACAAGAGAGCATGTCTTTTAATATAAGCAGCACGCAGGTAAAAGATCACATTTTCTGCCACAACATTGTTAGAAACATCTTACTTAATAATTCATTTATTTATATGATTAAAACCAAAATGTGCGGAGTTAACTGCAGTGGAATGCCAGCTATGGAATGCTAATAAATTCCAGGCTCAAGGTGCGAGCAGACAAGAAAGTACTCAGCTGTTTTTTAATAATACATTTCAATTATTAACATTCATTAATGCATTTTCTTACATTATTCAGTTAAATATATGTCTATTATATAAAAGAATATCTCGTCATGATGAATTTTTAAAATGATAATTTTACACTGATTTTTAGAATTAACTCGATTGTTTTTCAGCTGACAAAAAATGCAAAAAAAAGTCGACTTACAATCGAGTAAATAAGATATAATTTTGCATCAATTACAATTTACATAACTTCATTTCACATATAGTCACACTAAACAAGAACAAATGAATTAAATTATTAAAGACTGCATGCAAACTCTTCATGGACTATAATTTATAAGAGAACCCTTTTACAATATTTCAGCAATCTAAGAATGATAACGTGAACTTCATTAACCTTTAATATCTTGCAAGCATCTGGATTTTCACTCTCTGGAAAACCTTCTGCAAGGTCAAACAAGCTGTTGAGGTGTCGATCAGAAGACGATATTGTAGAAGTTATCCTCAATAGGACAGTGAAAATAGGTTTCCGTCCATCGATCCATACCACATCCGATGCAACATTCTTTAAAAAAGAATTTTAATAAATTTAACGTAACAGTAAAACATCAAGCAACATGTACTCTGACAACACTTTTTCAGTATCGTGTAAATTTTAAATACAGTAAAACTCCATATTTACGTTACTGGAATGTACGTTTCCTGCTATTTACAACATTTTTTTAGGTGTCGTCAATTTTCCTATGATTCCAATGTAAGTAAAACCCTGTATTTACATTATTTCATTTTAAGTTTTCCCGCTATTTGCATCATTTTACATTAGAATTTCCAATTTTTTAAAAGCAATTTAGCATGCGATTCCCAACAATTTTTAACATTTTTCGGCTTAGCTTTGCAAAAAAATCCGAACTCTTTCGGGCAAAAATTTTTAAAACGTCGGCAGAGTAGGAACAGGGCCTATAGAGGCAGATACATGAACTGTATCTTTTCGAAACAGCACTCGCCACACTCCCGCACTGCTGCACTCGCATTAACGAATGCTATTCAGAAACAGCGTACTTAGAGACAGAAATATGAACTCTTTTGGGTGAAAACTTAAAACCTCATATATAAATCACACTAGCAGAGCATAAACAGCACACCTAGATACAGAAATACAGTCAGTCCTCGACTTAAGACTAACAATGCTCCGGACTTATGA
The DNA here is from genome assembly GCA_028673005.1 of Tanypteryx hageni. NCBI lineage: Eukaryota > Metazoa > Arthropoda > Insecta > Odonata > Petaluridae > Tanypteryx > Tanypteryx hageni. The sequence continues at coordinate 155,775,705 of CM054114.1, read as the reverse complement.
CATTTACAAATTTAGGAACGTGCTCCGGACTTAAGACGCCACTCCTCACTAAGTCATTGTCTCCTTAAATCCTTTCTATACGAGTTATTAGATTTTGGACGACAAAAGACAGAGTGATTCCGAGCATAATTAAAACCAGAGGTAGTAGGGAAGGAAGTAGTATCAGTAAAACATTTTAAGCAGGTAGGGTAATTTATATTTCCGCAGCTTAAGGGTTTAATCCCTGAGAAAAATGGCGAATACGTAACGGTGATTATAAAATTGTTATTTTTGAAGCGTTTCTCGACTTACAAATCATTTAGTACAATAAATAAATTCACAAATGTTATTAAGTATAATTTTTTAGATCAAATTGTTCCGCCACAGATAAGTGACACATTTCTTACAATTTTCCAGACAAATGTAATGTGGGGAATGTAATGGAAACCCAAGCATACTATACTAGCATTTTAATTAGGCATATATTTTACTATTATTATTATAAAAAAGTGTGCTGTTTAAGTAAATGAATAAATAGATATACTCTTTATAAACTTAGCTCTTTTAACACTGATTTTACTGTTAGTCTTACTTTAACAAATGAGCAAGTTTAAAAGTTAAATCAGTTTACCTATTTCTATTTTTCCTTTTCCCTCAATTTGCACTTTCCTGCAATTTACACTTTTTCCCAGGTCTCTAGAAAAGTGTAAATAAGGGGTTTTACTGTATTGCAGTCGATGAAACAATGGTTCTTAGCAGGAAAAATGCTGTCGTGCAAGAATGGTCATCTATAATTATATATTATTATTAACTTTACTGTTATATTAATTATATATTATTGATCATATTAGTCTTGCCTTGCTAGACAGTGAATGGAAGAGAAAATAATGATTATTGTGAATTTCTGTGAATATTTTACATATGTCAACTCACGCTGGTGAAAAAACATGTAAGTTAACTTTGGAGACATTTATAAAGACACGCTCATACATGGTACAATATTCAATTACTGCTTTGGGAAAAAATACTGCCAAATGTGCTATCGCGTAGAGCAAAAACATAAAGAAAAATTTTGCACTCTAGTAAGTGAACAAGTAAAAATACTTGTATATTAACATTTGATGCTCTTATAATTTTTATTTGGAGGAAATAGATATTAAAAGAAGAATTTTTATGCAGAAGTATATTTATTGGTACCTTACTGTTATGAACCATTGTTTCATTGACTGCAATATTTAAAATGCCCATTATTATATGTTTCTGTATTCATTACCTCCAAATAAAAATTATACAGCATCTTTTTACCGGAGAATATTACTTTTCAAATAGCGCTTGGATAATTTGAAAAAAATAAATAAATCACTTGGGATTAAACCCAGGCCTATGCCATAGACACCAGGCATGTTATCCACTCAGCCATTCCCCTTCTTATAGACATTTCAACAATAAAGCCTGTTACGTTGCATATAATGTTTTTGTATATTTTCAATGCTGATTTCTCAAGCCCAAGGGCCCATTCACAAAAACTCCAAGACATGGGTCTCCTTATTTTCAATGTCGCGTTTTATCAAAATCTGTGACCCAAATGTCACAGTCTCTCCTTGTGACTACGGAGAAATTAAAAAAGAAGAGAGAATAGCACATATATACCCATAACTTATCTGTATTCAATTCAATTTATCTTTCATGATTACTGGTTATACACAAGTTTACAACCTATAATAATCCAAGAGGTTGATTAGCCAAAAATACACTCACAAGTTTATAACAGTACATTTGATTAAGATTTGTATTTCGTATGAACAAAATAAGCTATAGAGATTAACAATAGCGTATTTGACATAACCTTTTTCATTCTTCAAGAAGACAGCCTGAAAAATCTGCAAATGTCATAATATGAAAAATAGGATGGATGACTCACCGTTGGGGAAGCAGAGAATGGGTGGATGGATAGGTAGCCAGGTGGCAAGGTGGTGGCCACTGGAAGTGAGTGTTCCTCAGTCCTGAAGACAGATTTATATTGATACATAAGATGACAGCATAAGTCAAATATCTGTATCATTATGAGTATTACTTAAATACCGATTGGACAGTTATATTAAATAAAGGTTAACCATTTAAAAAGTAATTGTCAATGGGAAAAAGTTCCATAATTAATCATAAAATGATCCTAAACATTAACTAATTCCATACACTTAAATGACCATAAATATGTATGCTGCAGAATACTTTATCACATTGTTAGCATGAATTTTTCATAATTTGGCATTGTGTGATAGTGTGCATACAAATTTATTGGCAGTCAATGTGTTAAAAATATTGATTAACCTTTATTGGCAATGCAGAATTATACAACAGTGATTCAGACATCGTTCACTCATGCTTGATTCACATATTTCATTTTCTACTTTGTGAAGAATGTTTATAAGGTTTTCTTTTTGAATATTTAGTAAACATCATTCTCGTGTGTTTTTACAAAGAAATTATGACCTAATTATGTCTTAGCTGCTTGTGTTTCCTTCTCTGTCAAAGTAGCTGACTATAAGTAAAAGCAGGAGGAAATGAAATGGAAAATATTTTACTCAGTGGAAGGTCTTATGAAACATTATGAAACTCATTAGGAGAGATATTGTGAGTGAACTATTATAGTTTTGTCCTCTTCATTTCCATACCAAACACCTTTTAGTTCACATTTGTACCAGAGTCAATTCCAGTCAAATTAGCTTCAGTTTCATTGCAGCAGTTTGTATTATATTTTTAGGCTGGTTTCCCAAGGAAACATAGCCTTATGAAATGGTCCTGTCTATGTGTGTGCGTGTCCCTTACTAACAACTTTTGCAACAATGGACCGATTTTCATAAAACTTGGTATGAGGTTTGTGCTGCCAGGGCCCACCTCCAGGCTGTATTTTATTTGCCTAAGATTGAAGTTCCGGATTTGATTCCAGGAACTTTTTTCCTTATTTGTTTTACATAGGAAATCTGAAATCCACCATGCAGAAATGTTTTCTTTAATATTTTAAAATATCTTAAAATCGTGATATCGGAGCAAGATTTGTACTTTTTTAAGGGGAAAAGAATGTAGAATCTAATTCTTATCACCAAATTTTGATAATTGATCATATTTTCTTGAATTTATATTAAAACATAGCGTTTCGCATTTTAAATCGCATTTTATAGGATAGTTGCCATGGAGATGATTATTACCAAACTCGGCTTGAGCACAGATGAGTGAACAAATGGGTTATTTTCTTTTCCATTCGACTACCCTTCAGCAATGGACAGTTAATCCATACATATTAGCATATAAACAGTAACATTTATTAAATTCGTTTATTTAAAAAATACATGCAAAATATAATGTCAGAAAGAGATTTTTGACTTTGCTTTTAGTATTTGAAACCTGATAATGCTCTATTAATTTGTTATCCAATTTTCTCTATCATTGATAAACTATGAATTGCAAATGGTATTCATGGTACGGGAATTCCTTGGAATGACCAACACATACTGAAACATTTCCTGTCAATATACATAAGGAATCAATTCGAGACGTCAACTTTGGGAAACCAGCCTTCATTATAATAGTCCTGGTTTGGACTTGTTGTTCAACCACTCATCTGGGTATTTAATTTTTCTTAACTGGTGGTGCTCATTTAAATTGCAATTGAGGTGAATTTAATTTTTATCTTTCGCAAATCAATTAAAAAATACGTTCATTATTCAGTATTTGAGTTGTTTATTCTTTAAGTTTGTCTTAAACTATTTTTACAAGACATGAATTAAAATGTTAATATATATTTATTATTACAATAAAAAATTAATATGTTAATAATATTTAATGAACACAAAATCCTAAAATACTCAAAATTTACACAATTACTCAGTGATTAAAAAATAATAAAATTAATAATATTTTAAATGACATAAATGTTGTTAATTTTAAAATTAGGGTAACAGAAATGCAACCTGCAAAGTAAAGTTAGGGTCTAGATATGAGAAGCATATCTTTTCCAAATAAAGAAGTGAAGCCCATTTACTGCCAAAACAGTAAACTAAAAGGATGCAGTTAGTTGCTGGAGAAGCTGCGTGACGGAATATTATGGCATACACATAGCAAACAGTCGAGAAAACGGCATACCCAGATGTGTGGTTAAATACAATTTAGAAGGCCTGTCACTTGACAGTAGGTGTGACAGATCACATCAAGTGTTTCTGTTGCATCGGTAAAATAATCTCAACCAGGCCTCCATCTCCTCATGGGAGCACATTTGCCTCAGAATGTCCTATTTGTAGTAAACAGTTTCAAGTGTCTCAAGATTAGATTCCTTCTGCAGTAATGATATTGTTTTATTTTATAAAGAAATTTGAAATTTTCGGAAAATAACCAAGTGCACTGTTTTGAGTTACTGATCGTGCAGTAAGAATTCTCCTTGCTCTTTCTTAGACATGTGTTTCATGAGTTTTTTGTGAGTTTTCTTTCATAAAAATTGTCTTTTGAACCATTTCATAATGGCTAGAAAATCAACAGAAAGTGAAATTAAAGTGTTTTTGGCAAATGATTCAGAAGGCGAAGTAGATGCAATGAAATCAAGTGAGAGTGGAAAGGCAGTGGACTCTCTGCTCCTGTTTGCAACTGCAAATGGAGTGAACAGTGCTACCACACCAGGTATTTAATGTAATTTAAGAATTCTTCATCTGAAGTAATATTTCTACTGTTTTTCACAGATATTTTGTTTTTACTTTCTCCATACGTAGTATCGAGAAAGTATTATTTTCATGAAACAAATCGAACAAGAGTTGATGAGTTTTTGGTAAAAATTGATCAACCGGAAGTGGGTGTTTACTCTTGTCACATCCATTTTTTTAATATTTGATGAATATAAAAAAGTATTGGAATAATTAAAACTTGTAGGAAATTTAATTTTCTGCAACCTTTGTTCAAAACATTTTCCCATATTATTTAAGAGATATTTTTAAAATTATATTTTTTAGCTGCCCACCACACCAATTACCAGCGACTATTGTAAACACTTTACCCTTAGTTATGTCTTACAAATACATAGTAACCCTCCTTTTTATTTTCTTAATTGTTGGAGCTTCCTTGCTATATCCAATATCAGAAGGCTACGGTTTGAGATTATTTCTGTTCTTTGTAAAGTATAAAATTTTCTCGGTTGCTTAAAATATTTATTATCATTTAACATATTTGGAATTTTTAGAAATATTACAGGTTTGGAGAAAGGCATGTGGTGGCCACATCAGATTTTTTTTTCAGTTTTTGTGAACGAATTTCTAAAAAATTTCTAATATAAAATAATTATTTTATTGAATTATATGTATTTTTTAATTCTTTTTATTTGAATGAGTTATCTTTTATAGTTCTCAAGAAATGCAATTTTAAGTAAAACAATATGCTTTATATAAACAGGGGGCAATTAAATGCTTGGCCACCTGGAGCTACATTTCACTCTTGTCTTTAAAAGGTTAAAAGACAACTACCAAGACTACAACAGCACTCATTATTAATTTGATCACACTCTCATGAACTGAAATCTTGACATTCTCCTGATCTTTACTGTTGTCTGGCATTACATCAATAATAGTATACCTTCCAAAAAGGTCCCTTTTTCTGTTACAATCAAATTGAGAGAGAAAAGTGAAAATGATAGGTCAAAGTGAATCAAGCTTAATCTGCAGTTGTGTGTACACATAATGTATAAGGCATCCTTATGATGGACAAATGTACTTTAATTTATAATGACTAAATATGAAAAACACCCTCACACCAACACAAATTTAATGAACATAAATAAATAAATGTCAGTAAAACATTATGAGGGTTGTAGTTACCATTTCACAGTAAATTGTGCAGGTTACTAAGCTTGACCAAAAAGATTGGTACGAAAAGCATACACACACAGCTTACCCAGATGCATTGAGAAGTGGAAGCCAAGAGTATCCAACGCAGCTCCCCAAGGGAACAATTCCATCAGAACAAGATGAAGTTGATGCTATTGAGACGCCGTTAGCATCTCCACCGCCCTCTGAAGTGCCTCTGCGGCGAGGAGCCTCACATGGAATGTGGTGGAAAGTGAAGAGTAAGTGATGAGAGGGCAGGAGACACACCGGAAGCCTCACTTTGACCTCCTCGTACCAGTTTGGATTGGTGGAGTGATGCACAACAGGGCAAGTAACCCTTCTAATCCAGAGAGATGACTTGCGACAGCCAGCCTTACCGTAAATGCACTAAAAAGGGGGAAAAAGAGGTTCTTGATAATAACTGTCAACTCCAGTGACATCCAGAAATTATATCATAACTATTAAAAAATGTGCATTTTGAAAATTAATCTTATTAAGCAATACATATGTCAAACAGTACAAAGAACTGGTAATTATATTAAAATGCTACACCCAACATCAACACTATTAACAGAATATGCTGAATAAAAATTATTTACATAGAAGATTTGAAAATTTTTGCCTCGGTAATTATAAAATTCAAATTATTTTGCAAGTTAAACCAACTTAACGTAAGAGATATCAACACTTTTCACTCAAATGTTTAATGGATTCAACTACTTATGATTAGTTGAGGTTGTATTCTTATTTATATCACCTTTAAATCTATTCCATACATGCATTTACTGCAGCATTTTATTAGATGAGACTAATGTTTTTTTACCATCAGCAAATAATTTTATATTTACACAAAATAAATACTACAATTTCAGTAACATTTCAAGAGATAAAGGTAACCAATTGGTTAAGTAGACATTTAAAAATAGTTCTGAAAAGCAACTCAGAACTAGAGATCCTTAACACTGGTATGAGATTTGTTGTAATTAGATGAAAAACTACAAGAGACTAAGCACTGATATAGAAAATATGTGAATTAAGCCAACGAGATGAAACAATAAACTATCTTACAGTAAAACCCCGATTTAATGTTCCCGCATTTAGTGAAATCCCAGATTTAGTGAAAATGTTTTCAGGTCCCGACAATAGCTCCATAAAAACAATGTATTATTTTCCCGCATTTAGTGAAACCCGATTTAGTGAAAAACCCGCATTTAGTGAAAAAATATTATGTACTCGTACTTCAATTTTTATTTGACGCTTCCCGCATTTAGTAAACTTTTTTATGTGCAAAAAGAAATCACAAAAGAAACATATTGTACGTAAAAATTACGATATATGCACAAAACATTGTGAATGGCTCATCACACGCAAGCGGCTACATTGTCTGCTAAGACGGTAGCAGCCGCAAGGAAACCGTAAATCCTACAATGTAATGAATCCTGCTCGTATGTTCCTCATTTCTGGTATCACGCTCAGTTACCTGTTGTCATAGTGTGCTATATACTCGACGTCGTTTACGAGAAAATGCCCTTTGAAAATCACGATCCGAGAGTCATCGAAAGAAGAACGTTAAAAGTCCTTTCCTAATTTTCTTGGAGCGTTGGTCTAGGAGAAACGAGTTGGATTTCAAATATTTTTGCCGGGGTTCGATTCCCGAAGGGACCAATATTTTTTTCTCCGGTTTTTAAAATTTGTTCGCAATTTCCAGCATATCATCGATAAAACATGCAAACCATTTAAAAAAATGTATTCAATGCATTATAACCACTATTTTCTTCATCGTAATTCTTCTCCGTAATTCTTAACTTACATAATTTTACGGATCACCCATTCGCTTTACCATCTCGTCATGTATTGATCATGATTTAAAGTTCTTATTTTGATGACTCTTGGATCGCGATTTTCAAAGGGCATTTTCTCGTAAACGACGTCGAGTTGGCACCTAGGTAGAAATAGGAGTCCGTTATTTTGCATATAATTTCATTCTGCAAAGTCGAATTCCGATACGAGTGCCACACCTTGGGGGCTTCCCTTGTGAGACATGTCAGCTGATTACTCCGATCCCGATGACGTAATGCCTGTCCCCTCTCCGTCTACCTTATCTAGCAGTTCAACTCTCCGTTGTGCTGCCTGCCTGTTCGGCGATCACTGTGTAAACCTGAAGCAATTGTGAAAAATATTCTTTCTACTATTTTTATTTTTATTCCTTAATAATGGCTACTAGTAAAAGGAAGAAGCTGACAATTACGGAAAAAGTGAAAATCATTCAAGAAGTGGAAAAGAACCCAAGCATGCCTGTGATAGAAATTGCATGCAAATTTAATCTTGCACCGTCTTCATTGTTTTGTATAATGAAGAATAAACAATTAATACTTGACGAAGAAGTGAAATGTGGGGGTAAAGCTATCAAAAGAAAAAATATCAAATCATCACCATATGATGAAATGGAGAAGATATTGATAGAGTGGTTTGTGGGAATGCGCTCCGCCAACCTCCCAATCAATGGTGTACTGTTGAAGGAGAAAGCAATTAGGGTAGCAACTAGCCTTAGAATAGAAAACTTTAAGGGTTCCAATGGATGGCTGGACAGATTTAAGAAGCGCCATGGACTTGAATATAAAAGTGTTTGTGGCGAAAGTGCTAGTGTTGATGAAGGAGCTGTTGACTACTGGAAGAGTGTAACATTGGTAAGGTATTTAGAAGGCTATAAGCCGAATGATATTTTTAATGCAGATGAAACGCATTTTTTTTCAACCTTCTTCCATCAAAAACTCTTGCTACTAGAGGAGACAAGTGCCATGGTGGAAAGAGAAGTAAATATAGGATAACTGCACTTTTATGTGCAAATTCAGATGGCAGTGAAAAGTTGACGCCTCTAATAATAGGTAAATTTGCCAAGCCAAGGTGTTTTAAAAATGTACGGGCATTGCCATGTAAATATGCCAGTAATAAAAATGCATGGATGACAACGGATATATTTAAAACATTTTTGAAATCATTAGATGCAAAGATGGGTGGTGCAAATAGAAAAATTCTTCTATTTATTGATAAATGTCCCGCCCACCCTCCAGATACTGATTTTCTTCGCAATATTCAAGTGGTGTTTTTTCCAGCTAATTGTACTAGCCATCTGCAGCCACTTGACTTGGGCATTATTCACTCCATGAAAGCCAAGTACAGGAAGGCTTTGGTGCAGAAAGCAGTATCCTACATTGAGATGAATAAACATTTGAAACTGAGCGTCCTTCAGGGTTTGCATATGGTAACAGCTGCATGGAATTCAGTTACACCTCAAACAATATCAAACTGTTTTCATAAGGCTGCGTTCAATTGCAACAATGCTATGGAAATTGATGTAGATATCGATGTGATTGACCACGAAAATTGGTTGAAAATTGCACCTGACATGGACACAAATTTTGAAGAGTTTGTCTGGTGTGATGATCTTGAGAGTACGTCTGGTCCTCCACAAGACGTGGAAGAAATCTGTAATACCAAAGAGGCAGAGGAAGAAGAGGCAGTAGTAGAAGAAGAGGCAGTACAAGAAGAAGAATCAGTTCCCACACTTGGTGAAGCGGTTCATGCACTTGAAGTGGTGCGAAGATATTTAACTTCTTTTGATGTGAACAGCACTACTATATCAAAAGTAAATTCTTTGGCGCGAGAAGTTCTGAATGTTCAGAGCACCTGCCAGAAGAAGCAAACAAGTTTGCTGGATTATTTTAATATATATTTTCTTGTAGCTATGTATGCTTGGTTTTTGAATAATTTTGATATTTTTTGTGAAATTCCAAATATTTTTTAATATTTTCTATTTAATGTTGTATGATGAAGCTTTTTAAAGGAGGGATGAAAAATTGTTTCAAGATTTATGTCAATTTTGAAAATACTTTTAAAATTTTGAAATTATTTTTTGTAATCATATGAATGATTCATTACAGAAATTTTCATATTCAATAGCAATAAGGCTTGTTTGTCACTGGAATTTGTTTATAAATGTTTATTTTAAAAGTATTAATATAAGTATTGTGCATACAAAATTGAAAAATGGATTTTTATTATAGAGACCATTTTCAGTGGCCTTATTCTGGTATTGTATAATGGAACTAATACACAAGCAAAAAAGATAAATTTAACTCATTTTAATTGAAAACCTCCATTTAATGAAAACCTTGATTTAGTGAAATATATTCTAATCCCCCAGCGATTCGTTAAATAGGGGTTTTACTGTAATATGAATATTCTTTGAAATGTTCAATGAGCACAATTTTTTCACTAATTTTTAAATAAATTTCCTTATTACTTTCTCCATATATGAAGTATAGAGAAAGTATTGTTTTCATGAAAAAAATCGAATTCGAGATTTCAACGGAATCACATTTTGAGGTCCAGTGAACACATTTTGACTATTTTCTCGATGATGTCTGTGGGTGGGTGTATCGGTGTGCATGTGTGTGTGTGTGGGCGCGCGAGCGTATGAGTGCCTGTGACCGGTATTTTGTGGGTGCTCTAACTATTAATCAGATAAACGCAAAATTTTATATTTGAGATTTTTTTAAGGAAGACATGCTAATTAGTTTTTGGTAAATATTGGTCAACTGGAAGTCGGTGTTTACTATTGTCACATCCATTTTTACTTTCTCCATACGTAGTACAGGAGAAAGTATTGTTTTCATAAAAAAAATCGATTTCAAGATTTCAATGGAAATACACATTTTGACCATTTTCTTGATGATGTCTGTGTGAGTGTGGGTGCGACAGTTTTTTTGTGGGTGCTCTAATTCAAAAACTATTAATCAGGTCATTGCAAAATTTTATATATGATATTTTTGTTAAAGGCAAAAGAACTGATTAGTTTTTGGTAAAAATCAGTCAACCGGAAGTGGGTGTTTATTCTTGTCGCATCAGTTTTTTTTATATTTGCTTTAATATTTGATTAATGTAAAAAGTATTGGAATAAAGGTTGTATGAAATTTAATTTTCTACAACCTTTGTTTGAAATATTTTCCCATTGTTTAAAAGATATCTTAAAAATTATATTTTTAGCTGCCACCTACTGACGATTATTGTTAACAATTGATGCTTAGTTACATCTTAGTAACACTCTTTTTTATGCTTAACTGTTGGAGCTTCGTGGATATATCCAATATCAGAAGACTATAGTATAAGTTTATGCCTGTTCTTTGTAAGGTCTTTAAATTTTTCTTGGAGTTCAATGAAATATTTATTATCATTTAACCTATTTGGAATTTTTAGAAATATTACAGGTTTAGAGAAAGTCATGTGGTGGCCACACCAGATTTTTTTGAAATATTTGCTTCAATATTTGATGAATGTAAAAAAGTATTGGAATAATTAAAAGTTGTAGGTAATTTAATTTTCTACGACCTGTATTTGAAACATTTTCCCATATAATGCATTGTTGAAGAGATATTTTAAAAACTAAATCATTTAGCTGCCACAACTACACCACCTACCGGTGACTATTGTCAACACTTAATGCTCCTTTTTATTTTCTTAATTGTTGGAGCTTTGTGGCTATATCCAATATTAGAAGGCTATGATTTGAGTTTATTTCAGCTCTTTGTTAATTCTTTGAATTTTCTCGCAGTTCCTTAAAATATTCATTATCTTTTGACCTATTTGGAATTTTTAGAAATATGACAGGTATGGAGAAAGCCATGTGGTGGGCACATAAGATTTTTTTTATACTCCAACTTTGACTTTAAAAAATAGCAAGCCTTATTTATTATGCATATACTATTAAGATCAAATTCTCCTTATATACCAAATCTTGAGCACTGTTTCAAAGTATAATAGCAAAAAATAAAAAATCAAGAATAATATTCCCCACCCACTAATAACATGCTGACACTTATGATAGGAAATAGATGGAATAAACAAAGTATGGAAGTAGAGAAATGTCCTCACTTTAAGTGGCTGGGCACCTTCCTTGTCGGTGTCTCGTATCTCCACTGTACAAGCTAAGTTTCTTGCACGTGCAAATGTACGTTGGGCCTCAAACCGCAAAGATTTAGGGTAGATATAAGCATTGTGCAGGAAGCAGGTATGCGGATGTGGAGAGGAGCTAACAGGATCAAACTCTGAAACTTCGAGAGTAGCAGGTTCTGAGGGAGGAGTGGGAAAGGGCTTCAGAGGAACCATAGATGAGCTGAGAGAATCTGAAATAATAGAAATAAATTACATACAACTCTTACTTTAGGAGTCTTTCTTGAATACCTCAATGAATCAACATATATTCATCCTGGGTATATTACATGGTCATTAAATAACAATTAAGAGATTTTAGATGACATTGATATATAAGGCAAAATATAACACAATTACTTGTACTACAAATAATAATGCAATAATATTTCATTAAAACTGTCATACTCACTAGGTGGTAATTCAACAAATGGCTCCACACTTATGTCAATGGAACCAGGTATCACAGTCCAGCGACTCATCTTTTCTGGCCTGTTGAAACACAAATCAAATGAAAAATAATCTACATCAAATTTTGATCAATAAATTTCACTAAATAAATGATCATTTAAATGCATACACTGTAGCTATGCAAATAATAACTGTCTATTTATTTATTGTAATTAGTTCATAAACTGCTGTTGATGGCCTTATACAATGACCTTAATAATGCTAACAAAGATGAATGCACACATCCACACCCTGGGCAGGATCAGAACCAACAACCCTAGCAGACACGCTAACCAACCTTCTCCTGAGGTTAGCTACAGTACAGGACCTCTTATCCATCATCCCAATATCCAGCAGGACCTGAAATCTGGCTTTAATTAGAGCTAGCTCCTGCCCTGCATACCAATTTGAAATTTGCACGCTGAGCATTTCTCCAGCCTGTAGCTTTGTTTTCATAGTATTACTTTCCTTATAGTTTTAACACTGCGTTTTCTGTATACATTTCCACTGTATTGTGTAGTGAATCAAACATTTTCTTACAATGGTATTCGGATGTCCGCTGCTGATTTTTAAAAATTTTGATGGATGATAGGGCACATGGAGTAATGAACCAAGGCACAAAAAATTCCTGTAAAATACATAAACATGACACAAAATGTTTCTGATTATTTCTGATTATTGCTATGTATTTAGATATGCCAAATAACAAAATGCAAAGACTTCAATTTCTGTCTATTGTGATGTCGGAAACATTGTTGAGAACTTTTTGCCCATTTTTATTGAATTGGTACATTTTTTAAATAGATCCAGAGATTTTCATTGGAATTTGTTGAATTTAGCTATTGCCTAACTAAATACATAGCAACAATCTGAATTCAATATCAAATGAAATTATATGTAGCAGGTATGGAGAAAGTCATGTGGTGGCCACAACAGATTTTTTCTTACTTTTAATACTTCTTTAATACATGGTAAGTATATACTAAATTAAGGGACCAAAATCCAGAAAATCTCCAAATCCAGCAAACGTCCAGTCCCGAGTGTGCCGGATATACTTTATTTACAAAACTAGCTTAAGTGTGAATCAAATAATACTTTTGTAATCACTTCCTCTCAAAAGCTATCAGGATACATATACAGGGTATTTATGAAAGGTCTGGCTAAAATTCGAGAGCAAGTTCTACTTGCCAAAAGAATGAAAGAAAGTTCATATAAACATAGGTTCGCAAATGCTTCCCTTCCGAGTTACAGCCCTTCTTTTTCCGAAATGTTGAGGAAAAAATTCATGTTACATTGGCAACAGAAGACCAATTTTATGTTGATGTATGAAACGTTGCGTTTGATAAAGGCTGCAATGGCACAGCCTGGAACCATTTCATCATGTGATGCGATAACAGAAATTCATGTTTGTCCTTCGAACTGCTGTTAGTACAGATCTTGTCTTCATTTGTAGTGCTGTCCAAGTGGATCAAGTGATTTGAGTGAAGTTTTAACTGTTTCCCATGGACATAGATGTTAATTCAAATGCTGAGATGGCAGACATGCATTTAATGCATGGCCTTGCAGAGGGTAATGGCCTTGAAGCCAGGCATTTATACCAAGAGAAATTCCCAGGACAACATTGTCCAGATCAAAAAACTTTTGTAGCCAGAGAACATGGGTATTTCTTGTCAGCTATTGCTGACTGGGGAAGAGAAAGAGACACCCCTGAATTCGAAGAACAGATTTTGAACATGATTGAGGAGAATCCTGGAAGCAGCACAAGGAAATTAGCATTACAGTTAAATCATGTTCCAAACATGTGGAAAGTGCTGAAAGAGCAGCAGCTCTATCCATACCATCTTCATCAGGTGCAGGCCCTTTCACCGGCTGATTTTCCTGTTCGAGTTTTGTTCTGCCACTGGTTTTTGCAGCAATGTGTTAACCCTAACTTCATTTCTTTAGTGCTTTTTACGGATGAGGCATTTTTCACCAGAGACAGTATCTTTAATTACCACAAACAACACTTTTGGGCAGACGAAAATCCACACAGTATTGTTGAATCATGGTACCAGCAACAGTTCTCCATTAACATTTGGGCTGGTATCATTGGTGACTCTTTGATCGGACCACACAGGCACGGGGCCAAATTACAAAGATTTCTTGGAAAACGATTTGTCTGCATTGCTGGAAGATCTTCCACTTCAGGTGCAAGCATGTATGTGATTAATGCATGATGGGGCTCCTCCTCATTTTCGCATTATTGTCCGTGAGTTTCTCGATGCTGCATACCCTGCTTGTTGGATAGGTCGAGGGGGCCTCCACACTCCCAACCTAAATCCATTAGATTTTTATTTGTGGGGGCATTTAAAAGCTCTTGTGTATTCAACTTGTCCTCAATGCTTTGAGTCTCCAAGAGCGCATTGTGGATAGCTGTCAGACAATCTACAATACTTCCAGAATTTTTAGTGTACTAGGCAGGCAATGCAGAGGCGTGTTGGAGCCTGTATCAATGCTGAAGGAGTAGATTTTGAGCATCTTTTGTGAAGGGGAAGCATCAGGAAGCCAGCAAAAGGTTTAAAGCCTTACCATGTTCCCCAATTGCTTTTTGAAGAGCTGTGCCATGCTTTGAAACTAATATAAATTAGTTAGATTTAAATTTAAATAAAATTTGCTCCACTCATTTGAACTGTTTTAACCTGACAGGTGTTTTTCCCCTCATCATTTCAGAAAATTGAGAAGGGCTGTAACTCAGAAGGGAAGCATTTGCGGACCTATGTTTATATGAACTTTTTTTATTCTTTTGGCAAGTAGAATTTGCTCCCGAATTTTGGCCAGACCTTTCGGAAACATACTGTATACATACATTATAATTTTTTAAATCTAATGATGGATTCAGCTCAGTATTAAAACTAAGCTGCAAAAATATTTACCCAAAGAATTCATGTCTAAAGCAAGTGCATTAAGTAAAATCTATTGAATATTAATTTTCACATATTACTTACTTTCTGAAATCCGCAAGGATTTTAAGGAGATCCTCATCACCAAGTCTACCAACTTCCTGGCGGTAGATGGCAGTAAATTCAGCTGAGGTGCTTAACTGGCAATGGGAACTAAAAAGTGGTCTGGCTGACCAAGCAAACGGCATGCGATAATAACCTAACCTACGATTAAATAAAAAGATGACTAATAAACAACTTAAAATTAAAAATGGTGTATACTGTTTCACTTTTTATCCTTTTTTACTTTCATAATAAAATCTGCTGAATAAATTATAATAGTTTTACCAAAATGATTTTAAATTTCAATAGATAGTTTAATTCTACAATAAATTCCTTGACAAAATGTCTTGTTATTTATTTTATTAGCAAATGCATAGCACTTCACAACCTTTTACAATGAGGTTTCTCACATTAACTAAGATGATTACATAGAGGCAGTATTTGAGTCAGAGAATCGCCAGGCAGACATGTCTCCTATCCCTTCACCTATATCAGTATGCCAATATAAGACATCTCTCCTTGTGGCCAACGCTATCTATGATCCTTTCCATCCATGTGAAATTGATGATGATGGTAACTTCAATAGCCACAAAACAGTTGCAAGAACCAGCTTCACATTTGGGCTGAAAAGCATCCATCCTCTGCAGTGATTTGCCAAATATGAATTTTAGAATCTACAAATGGGTGATCAATACCATATTTACTCGCAAGTAAGACTCACTTTTTTTCCCAAAACTTTCATCTCCAAAACGAGGATGCAGCTTATATGCGAGGAAACAAAATCGGAAAATCCAAAAATGTGAGATAATCATTGAAATTCACTATGACTTCGCTAAATGAATGGATGATTCAATGTGCAATATGTGATGTATAAAAACATAACATAATCACCAAAATAAATAATAAAGAAAAGAATGTTATTATTATTGATGACAGAGTTAATGTCGTCAGTTTTTGCTGACAATCGTTACTGTAGTGCCTGCGAGAAAAATTCCATAATTTGATGGATATCAAGGCATCGTCACAGTTGAGTCTCATTCCAATAATTCTATTGTAAGAAACATTTCGGTGACGTTTGTTTCGGTTTGAAACTAGTGATTTTTTTGTCGCTTTCCATGTGCAGCATGTTTGGGTAAAATGCACATTCCAAGATTTTTGGTAATATTGTACTTTGTGTCACACGAAATGAATATGTATATTGCTGATCAATTACAAATAATTCACTGAAATACTTTATTATTACAAAGAATACCAATATTTACTGATATTTATGTACAGTTAATGATACATATTAGTAATTACCCAGAATGTTTTACACCTAAATGTGATTTTTGAAGCGCAGCTTATTTTCGGAATTTTTTTTTCTAGATTGTCTCAAAAACAAGGGTGCTGCTTATATGCAGTGGCAGCTTATATGCGAGTAAATATGGTACTGAGGATGGCAGCTTTGCAGCTAGAATAAACATCTGTTTTTAGCCTACTTTCCAGAATGGAAATATGCTTACAGTTTTGCCGTTCTGTCTGTCTGTCCATCTTCCCCTATTAACTTTTGAACTAATAGACCGATTTTCATGATACTTGGTGGAAATCTTTTGCTACATGGTCCGAGCTCCCGAGGATAGTTTTTGTTATGAAGATTGAAGTCCCGGGTTCGATTCCAGGAACTATCCTTCCCATTTGATTTACATGGGAAATCTGAAATCCATCATGCAGGGTAATTTTCTCTTGCACATTAAAATATCTTAGAATTGTAATATTGAAGCAAATTTTGTACTATTCTCTGATGAAAGGAATGAAGAATTCAATTTAAATCATAGAATTTTGCTTATTGATTGTATTTCTTAGAATTTTGCATAAATACTGGTGCAGTTTTTATCACTCATTACGAGTGTGTTGCCATTGCAACAACTATTGTTGGACTAAGATTCGGTATATTCTTATATGTACACGTGTTATTTTTGCCACACAAATACGCGTGATCACTTTAATATGCCATTCAAATGTATTTATGGTATTTTATAACACTAAATTATGAAATTTTGGAACACAAAGAGCTACATATCCACAATGACTTTAAATCTAATAAAGCCAATGTAAGTATTAAATAAATGATTAAATGGAAAGTAGGCATCATAAGTTCCATTGGGATCATTTTGTTTCCAACTGAAATATACCTGTCAGAGTTACCTTTATCACCAATTGGATTTCAGCCATAGTATGAGCTTGATATTTTTTTTATTCCATCCACGAGCAGGATGAATTTTGTTACCCATGTTAATGTCGCCTTAAATTGCACATGTGCACCACGAGAAGAAACAAAACAGCTAGAGATTTCTTAAAGAAGTCACTGTAGAAATATGAGAAGTAAAAATAATATAAAGATACAAGGAATAATTTAATGAGGGAAAAATTAAGTTCATGACTTTAAAGGTTGCACAGGCAGTCAACTTAAACCAAGCATAATCCTAGGCATTTTCACTATGTCTTTCACCATCACTGAACCCATTCTTCAATTCTGAATAAAAATATTTTGTCATTATGGGTTAAAACATTAGTAATATTATACTAGAAACCTCTTTGTCCAAATTTCTTTTGAAAAATGTTAGCATTGCTTCATGGACATTTATTTTCCCAATTCATAAATCAAATACTTCAATGAAATCTTAGTTCTCCATTTTACAAAAATTAGTATTAAACATATATAAGGAAATAAAATGTAGAAGCGCACCTCTGGCAGAAGGATTGAACTGTACGAAGCAGACGAGGTGGTGCCCTTAGTGGTTCATTACCCCGCACTGAGCGAAGATAAGGTTCACTAGCAGGTCCTATGCCACCTTGCAATACCTTCTCCACTCGAACCACCAAATAAACTTCAGGATTAGGATCACTTACACTGAAGATGGCCTGGAAGAGATACCAAATGTTTGCTTGCATATGGAAGTGGATGGCATATGGTTCATTTAAACTGTTCAAGAGTTTGAGTCATCTTATATGTATTCATTTGCGAGATTCTCAGCCTACACAGCAGTATTGCAAGCTGATACCATGTCATATAGTGTGCCACAGTGGGTAGTTTTTTAAGGAAGAAATTCTGGCATTAACAAAAATTTAAAGATGACAGTAAGTGCTGTGATTTCTGTAGTAATAAATTAATTAAGGAGGAAGCTAATTTAATGACATTTCCCAAAGTAAACTTAAAGGATAACACTGCTATAACATTTAATTGATGAAGTTACTTAATTAATGCTGAGTACAATTTTTTATATTAAATTATTTATTTTGCCAACTACCGTAAATACCCGCATATAATGCGCACTTTTTTTCGAAATATTTGAGTTAAAAATTAGGATGCGTGTTATGCGAGGGTACATAATCTTCCTATTTTCATTTGACCCCATATTTCCACAATTTCGGCACATTAATTACTACCCGGGTATCCTCATAATTTTATTGGTGACTTTTATGAAATGTAAGATAATAGTTAAAATTTATTAACTAATTCTATAAACATACATTAATTAGATATGAAATGAATGAATTCAGTATTTATTCATTTTAAAAGCAAAAAAATTCTTCGTCACTGGACCATTCTTCTTCGATGTTGTTATCAGAATTGTCATCTTATGCTTGACGTCACCCTACACCGGCGCCCGGCCTGGTGGTGAACTAGAAACAATGGCAGCTGATGCCTTTGAGTACGCTTCTTGTAGAAATAAATCAAGTTATCGTTTCCTACTTTTCTCTCAGCATTCATACGTGGTTTATTCATGATTCTTAGTCTGTAGTTAATTATGGTTCTTTGCTATCGTTTTTACGTGCTCCAGAGTGTTCTAATAAGGTTAAAACTGAAGGTTGGGCAAACCAGTCCACCTCAGGCGTGACTAAAACATATGTAAAAAAATTCGACAGGATTATCATCATTCCTTCAATTTATTAGCTCAAACAATGTCATATGCCATACTATGAAATTAATATAATTGGATTATTGTGTATATCCTAATATCACCTTATAAGTAAACAGAGTATGTAATGATTGAGTTAGCTGACGTTCTTTTGAAACGTTATTCGAAAATTTCATTTCGCACTTTTGTTATGTTACCAATACATAATACCAATAATTCGATCATTGCTTTAGACCACGTTACACCATCTACTTTATTCTGGAATGGTAACGAATGGTTCGTGCTATACGCGGGTATATAGAAAAATCATAGATTACGAGGCTAAAAACCCCCCTGCACGTTACACGAGGGTGCGCATTATACATATTTATGGTATTAAAATAAAAAAATGCATAATGAAGATTTGTATAGAATATATGAATGCAAATAAGATGTTAATGATGGAAATTCTGACTGAACTGATAATGATACTGGTATGATATCAATAGTTTCAATCATATTTAGGCCATTTACTACATAACAAAATATTTTGAGAATTCATTTTGACCCTCTCCTGTCCAAAGTACCCAGAATGAAATTAGGTACCTTGTCCAAGTCACCCGAAACAATCTTATAACTTTTCGATGACTTGTATCACCTATTTGGTCTTTGAACTGTTTGCTTTGTCAAGCCTCATGCTACATGTGTATACATTTCTTTCATATCAGTTACAAGTCTTTTGGCTGTTCAAATCCTGAACTATTTGCTGTCAACATTACTACCAATTAAGGAACATGAGTGGTCAAAGTGAAAATGTGATTAAAAGAGATGTAAGTAAAGAAATTCTGAAAGTTGATTTGGTTTAGATGAACTGACAGTTTTAAATGTATGCAGAATTATTTTTACTGAGATGACACCATAGAGTGGATAGGTAATGCATGTTATGATGTGCCTGAAGATTATTGGAGATGATAAACTAAGAATGTAAAAGAGATAAGAAAATCTTCAAGTAATAACGTGTAATGTAACAAACATCACCTAGAAATTTAACCAAAGTATGTAAAATATCTCCAGAATTATTTTCACATATACAAAACAGTGCATCGATGATAAATTCTTTGTGAAAACAGTTTCAAATCTGGAGATATATGTACTTAAAGGAAAACAAATTCATAAACCTGCTCATTTTTTGCACTAAAGTATCTCACCTTGCGAGCAGAAAGTGCCCAATCATTAGGAACAGACTCCAACCTCCAAATAGGACTCCCATTCTCCTCCTGTTTCTCAGCTAAGGATGGGAGTATATCCATCACCTCATTACCATTGATATCAAAGTGAAAATTTTCAGAAATTTTTCGTCCCTGCTTCACATCAAAGAGAGCAAGTGTTGTAAAATAAGGTTCCACCTGAATAAATGCAAAAAATGAGTCCATGAGCATTGATGTAAGCCAAAATACATAAATAAATAAAGGTATATTACATCCATAGTTCAGAGATAATTTAACACTTGATTTAGCACTCCAAATACATCCACCCTTGGTTTTCACCAATCAGTTTGTGCACAAATCTTCAATGTACTGATTACTTGATAGGTGTACACATTTAGATTTACTAAATGTGCCTACATTATAGTGCCAATATTAATGAAGAAAAAACAATGGCATTAAATCAGGAGTTGACACTATTTACATTTCACTTTCTCAAGCAAAAGAGACAATTAGTATACTGTATATAATCAAATGTAAGCTGATACTGATTGTAAGCCGACCCCCACTTTTCACAAAGGCACACAAGAAAAATTTATTGTAGAGTGTACAGACGTTTTGGTTTTCACAGATATTTTGCATAAAAAATACTAAAAAGTATAAATGCCTCAGTTTTTTCAGTTAATAATTAAATAATCTTGCCACACTGACATTAACGCTTGCAAAGGCATGAGGAAGTGATGGTTGGCTCAGGGAATCCCAGTATGCGCATACTAGACACATTGAATCAACATATTAAACAATGTAAATATTTCGAAAAAGTAAAATGAAACACTGTGTACCTACATATCTAGAGTATACAGCTTCTTATGCATACGAGTGCTAGGTATCACCATGATTCTGACGACTTTGATGTGGAACACGCGTTTTACAATTTATTTTTGTCATTTTGATTTTTTTCCATATATTTTAAGTAGATTGTTTACTTCCACTACAGATATTTTGCTGCCTTTTGGTGCGTGGTAAGCAAGATGTTTGCTGTGCGAAGGAAAAAAATGAAAGAAGATATCTCAAAGCGCACTGAACATGTCAGAACGTAATATAATAGGGTACATATGCATCTATGTTGAAATGATTTTCCAAATTGTCTTTGAAGGCACTAAATGCTCATACATATTCATTTGTTTCTCGCATGTTCTTCTGCATAAGAGCAGCATAGGGCTCTTTTGGCACCAACTATCCGCCATGCATTACCCTTCTTATGAAAATGCCCTTTATGCATTGATAACTTTTTTCGTTCATTGATTTTTAAGACACTGATTCTAAGCCAAGTGGCAATTTCTAAGAAGGTAAAAAGGAAAAAAAGGTCGGCTTACAATCGATTATATATGGTAAATGAAATAAAGTTTAAGAACCAAAATTTAATAAGCTGCTCAACAATATAATATGAGATAAAAATTTAAGAAATAAGTCAGTAATCTCAGGTCATGCACTTCAACTATTTATTAGGATGTTTATGAGGAGAATATAAAGATTAGAACAAAAATTTTAAAAATCACATAGGAATATGAATTCAGGCACATAGAAGTCCATAAAGTGCAATAAAAGAAAAGTGAAAACTAATTTGTTCCCTGTATAGGCCAGAAATTCATCATTATTCTCTCGTGGCCATGCACATAAAAATTCCAAATTATTGAAAGGAGCCTGTGTACTAACCATGATAGAATTTCATATATGCACTCCACAAGCCTCTCACTGTGAAAATTTAGGATGCACTAGGCATGCTCTTGGTAATTAACAAATTAATAAGAAACAAAATTAATTTAAAACGGAAACAACTTTCTATGCACGTTCAAAATTGTTTGTAACTGTTACACTTCAACTCTTTCAAACTATGATAAACATTTCACAATCTCTAAAGTGTCATGTGACCAAGAGCAAAGAATTAAGTAAACATGGAGAGTAACCTGTTGGTCATTCGTCCCATCAGATGGCCCCGCTGCACGAAGACGGAAGCGAAGTCCCTTGCAATGCACCAATATGCGTTGCCCAAAATGCTCACAATATGGTTCCACTGCCTCCTCTTCATCTATTATGCCACTATTAACATCTGCATCTTTAGTCTATATAATAAAATAATGACAAATGATAGGTTTTCATACATGCATATAGAATTGAACCTCTTTAATCCAGAAAGCTCGGGACCGGAGGCAATGCAGATTACAGAATTTTCTGAGTCACAAGTGGTTGGTGTGGTAATGACTGCACTGTTACTGCAGACCAGCGGTTCTCAACCGGTGTGCCTCAAACATTTCCCAAGTGTGCCGTGAGACTTTGAAGAGAAGATCACAAATCTGCACGTCTTCTACTAATTATATACACAGTTTTAACAAAGAAACTAACACACAGTATTAAGACTAGTTGAATCCAGTCCAAAAGTGTCACTGCTTTGGAAGGCATGTAAACAGTAAGCCTGGTACCAATGTTGTCAGCATTGTCATAGTAACCGAATGCCTTGTTCATGAGTCATAGATAACTGATTGGTTCTTGCTGGTCTCTACGATGACGTAGCATGCTCCACCTGTGGTGACCTTCTCAACTGTCTGCGACTCTGGCACATTCCTTCGTCAAATCAGTACTAGCCTAGCTTCATGGCTAGCTTATATTACAATTTGGTGTCTATGAATGTAAGTTTAGTGAGTTTGTTCTGTATAAAATAATTTTGTATCAAGTTTTTTGTGTAATACTGTTGGTAGGAAACTGTGTGATATTTGTGCTTTTGTCCAATTAACATTGCTAAAAATGATAAAAGTTGCGCCCCTAAAAATGGACAGATTTATTACAATAAAATGTAATGGTGAAATATATGAAAAACATATTAAGGAAAAACCCAGTACGAGCAGGACCAAGCCAAGTAAGATTTCTAAGGTTTCTCGCAAGTATATGGACAGTTATTTGAGTCTGGTCTTTTCTTGGTGTGGAGATAAAGATCATTCTGTTCCAATGTGTGATGTGTGCGGTGAGAAACTATCGAACGAAGTCATGGTTCCCAGCAAATTGAAGTGACATTTTACAACAAAACATGCACACCTCGAAGGAAAAGATTTGAGCTATTACAAAAGGTTGATGGAACTGCATTTTAAACAAGTGAGTTACTTAAAAAAAATGTTAAAGTATCTGATCAAGTTCAAGTTGCTTCTTATCAGGTAGCAGAAATCATAGCTCAAAAAATCTGATGTGGCCACCACATGACTTTCTCCATATTTCAAATAAATTCCAAAGAGGTTACATAATAATAAATATTTTAATAAACAGAAAATTTTAGAATTTACAAAGATCAGAAATAAACTCAAACCATAGCCTTCTGATATTGGAAATAACCACAAAGCTCCAACAATTAAGAAAAGAAAAAGGAGCGTTACTAAGATGTAACTAAGCATCAATTGTTAACAATAATCGTCGATAGGTGGCGTGGTGGTGGCAGCTAAAAATATAAGATATCTCTTAAACAATGTTTCAAAGGTTGTAGAAAATTAAATTTCCTACAACTTTTATTCCATTACATTTTTACATTTACCGAATATTAAAAAATATTTCAAAAGAATGGATGTGGCAAGAGTAAACACCCACTTCCGGTGGACCGAGTTTTACCAAAAACTAATCAGTTCTTCTGACTTTTATAAAAATGTTAAATATAACATTTTGCTTTGACCTGTTAAATAGTTTTTGAGTTAGAGCACCCACAAAAAAGCTATTACATACACTCTCTCACACACACACAGACATTATCGAGAAAATGGTCAAAACGTGTTCATGGGACCTCAAAACGTGTATTTCCATTGAAATCTCGAAGTCAATTTTTAATAATTAACAGTTAATGTAAATATTGGTCAGCCCCTATTATTTAAAGTTCATGGTTCCAAAGTTTCACAAAAACACACGTAATTCAACCTCCTAGGCAAAAGAAATCTTTCTTTAATTTACATTACCATTTTCATCTAAATAAATGCAGTTACCCATTTTTGTTTACAATACCACTGTGTCGTCATCATTTGACAGAAGTTGTTTACTTAAATTTCTAAACACAAATTGCAAATAAGAACTTAGCACAAATGTCATGGATGTCGTAACACAAAACACATCACAGGAAATACAAAACTAGAAATAAAATAAAATACAAAAAAATATAAAATCAAAATAATAAATAAGAACAGAATTGGGTGGATAATACCAATCAAACATTACACTTTTTGTGGATGCTCCTTATCGTAATAAATCTAATTCCCCTCTTCGTGAGTACTGATACACTTTATATACAATTTCTCTTGCTTGTTTGTGCAAAACTTTGCGTTTACTTCCTTCACCCTCCATTTTAGAACACCACAAGATGGTAATATTTAAATCTCAATCGTAAAACACGCAAATAAACACGAAAATCACGCCGCAAATGTACGAACTGCACCCCAAAAGCCGCTGTAACGGACTGATGCTGACTGACCAAGTGAAGGAGTGGGAGAAACCACATGATATTCCTGACCTGCGCATCCAGTTGAGACCCGCCTTCGTTTGTGCTCCCTACTATAGTCCTCTACGCTGTGGTTCTCAATGATTAGTTAAACATAAGTACAAATTTTAAATTATTAGTTTAATTTTTCCATTATGTAAAAGAAATTTACATGGCCTGTGTACATCAAACTTGGTTCAATGCCCTCAGTTCTCATCCAACACGACAGTATTTCCATCTTGCGGCAAAATGTGGAACTTCGCGATCTCGTTACAAAAAAGTGCCGTAATAACGAGAGTGCCGGATCAATGGGTGTCGGATTATCGTGAGTTGACTATACCTGTATATACGTAGAATTTCTAAATAAAAAATAAATTTAAATCATCGAATTGATAGGTTGGAAACTGCCAGCCATATATGTAAGTAGTAATTTTAAGCATCGGTATTCGTCAAAAATCTCTCGGGAAAATAAACAGATTTTCAAAAAATATAAACGTCGATTTAAAAAATAATAAACGTTGAATTCTACCAAGCATACTTATGTGTTATGAGTTAGCTTCTCTTTCAACTGATCACACTCTGAAAATCAAGTATGCCGAATTGTCTCTAGATATGTTCTGGATTTCTGTTAGAGAAGAATATTCAGAAATTGCGAAAAAAAGCTTTGGCAGTTTTGATGCAGTTTTCTACATCCTATCTGTGTGAGTTGGGGTTCTCGACACTTACAAACATTAAATGCAGAAAAAGGGAACGGATAAACTGTGTCGAAGATGAAATGAGAGTCTGCTTATCACGGATACGCCCTAATATCAGTGCAATCATTAGAAAACACCAAGTTCAAGTGTCACATTAGGTAAAATTTTAAATAGATTTTTTAACAAAACTTCATCATTTGTTCTGTTTTACGATATCATAACTTAATTTGTTCGATTACATATATGACATAATATAAAAAATATATGTACTTTTATGAAAAATCCTAGTTCTTTATTCTAATCTAATTCCAGTGTGCCGTGAAAAAAGTGAATATCCAAGTATGCCACAAACACCAAAAGGTTGAGAACCACTGCTGTACACCTAATCATTAATTTTGTCTTTAATACAAGGATATGCATAAATAAAGCATAGGAATATATAAAACATTTTTAAAATAGATAAGTCTATGTTACTCAAAACCAGTTTGGTTTATCCAATACAGATGGGATTACAGGCCTAACACACAAATGGAAAATCTTTTCTTAAGCTGTTGCAACAAAGAGAATGGGAAAATCAGAATGCCATCCATGTCATTTTTCTAGACCAAGGATATTTTCCAGATTAATCAAAATTGCAGAACCATTCTGAAACAGGAAGATTTTTGGACCGCAGAATTCTGGATCAGAGAGGTTCAACCATATATTATTAATACCTATATGTATTAATTTTAATGATAGTGATTCAAGTTTACATATTCATTTAAGGTATGCCAGTCTGCAAATTTTAAGCAGAATATCAAAGAAAAAAATATGAAACAAAATGGTATTTCGAAACAGCATAAATTATGTAGATGAAATTATTACTCACCAGTCCAAATGGATGTACAATAAAAAGTCCCCGTCGATTCTCCTTACGTGATAGGGCAATTGACATATCTGTTTCACGAGCATAACGAATTCGTAGAGAATCCAATGTTGGTTGGGAACCTTGTAAGCTCTTATTGATTGGAGATTCAGGAACTGCAAGAAGTAATTATGCCAAACTATTCTCTTATTTATAGGAGAATTTTTAATGATTAATAGTTATAAAATCTGTTATCTATCTAAATATGACAAGCAGAATCACCCTCTTTGGAACAATATACCATTGTACATGTTCTTGTAGAATAGGAAGTCAAGCCCTGTATCACACCATGATGACCTCTTCAGCATTGTATTTCTCATTAACATTGCTCCCATAGCATCATGAGTTTTACAGCCAATAAGATGCAATTTCTGATCAAAAAGTTTTCCAAAAATGACCTACATCTTATCAGCCAAAGGTTAGGAAGTTCTTATTATTAGAACAGTTTAAGTGTAATGACTGCCGTTGGTAACAGGCAAAATACATCCATCCCTTGATTTACACAGGGATGCATTCTCAAAAATCGCAGTGTAAATCAAACCATGTAAATTGAAACTAACACTTCATATAAAATTTGGGATTAGGTTCCCATTTATTTTAAAATAAAGCATGTTTTGGAAATTCGATTTATAAGTACTGAAATTCTGATTTAACATTCCCACATTTAGTGAAAACCTCATTTTGGGTAAGAAGAAGCACTCTCCCAGAGATTCAGTAAATAGGGGTTTTACTGTATATATTATCAGAAATTTGGATTTGGATGTAATAATAATATAAACATTATATAAATGACCATTCACATTAAAGAAACTAGTAGTTGCCCATTGATAAATTGACTGGTTGGTTATATTAAATATTGTCTTGGTAGTTAGCCTTCTGACACATTACCATGAAGCTCTGCGACTACAAGGTTTATTTCCATCTACTAATGTCTGCTAGCAGCACCACCTTAACATCGACCACTACATCTATGTCAAGCAGAGCTTAGCCAGTCACAAAAAACCTCAATACCTTGCCCACAGTACGACCGATTTCAATTTTATAATTTTCCTGCAAATGTGCAGTTCGAGACATTTAATTTGATGCATCACTCATTAAGGTGGCTTTTATCTTCGCTTTAAAAATCTCATTTTTTTACGCTATTAATATATAGATTAATAAGATTCTTAAAATAAATTTGAACTTTGAAGTAATGATAAACATTAGAGAAAATAACAAATATTAAACTAAACAAAAAATTCATACAATCTGGGAAATTTCAGAATTGAAGAAATAAAAAATTGTTTAGCAAAGAAATACATTTAATTATAAAATAGAAAAAATAATTAAACGAAAACTTCAATAAATTTTGCCTCAATCACTGTCATCTTCAGTGACATAAACAAATTTACCAACAGAGATCCAGTGTAAACTGAGAAATGGTCGCATTCTCTTGATCGTATAAAACCGAAACCGCATAAATTAAGTCCATGTAAATTGAGGGATGGTCGCGTTATCTTGACTGCGTAAAACCGAAACTGTGTACATCAAGTGCCGTGTAAATCGAGGAATACATGTAATGGCCTTTGCTCTCGGAAGGGTGAACAACATAATATTATTTTTTTGACCCAAATGATTCGTATGGACTTTGTAACGAGCATATAGAATGCAATAACCTGAAGAATCCAACGTTTGAACTCGATCAATAAGAGGAAAATAGAACCAAAAAAATATCTTAAAATCCAGGTAAAATCTCATGAAACATGCATTCAGGCAGTGCATTTTCAGTGCTGCACAGGTTTTATTTGTAGACTGATTTCTTTTTCCATTCTGGTCCATTTTCAGCTGACATGGTGAAGCCCAGGAAGGTACTCCAAAAACTTTGCGACATTTCAACTTTGTGTTCTGCCTTAGAAATCTCAAAATTCCACTCAGTAACAAAATAACAGCACAAAATGATAGAGCAGGAATCATACTTCAGTCACATTGCAGAGAGAGCCAGGTGACTAGAGGTTGCCCGAGGAACCATTAACCAAATGGCCAAAAATAAGAAAACTACATGAAATATACAAAAATTTTCCTTTCGTTTTAATAAATACTTCTGATTTTGATGATGGATATTATTTGACATACTTCAGAAATTATAAAACAATAAAAAAATCTGCAAATAATATATTAACCATAGCTCAGATGAGAGCGAGGACATCAACTTGGAAGTAACAGGCAAATCAGAAGTAATTGAATGACTGCAAGAAATTGTTTCAAATTATGGGCTTTTAAATTTTTTTATCACTTAAAATATTATTTTATCTTAGTTTTGTATATACAAAAAGTAATTAGCTTTCCAAACTCTTGAGAAGGTAACCCTATTTATCCCACAAATTATTCAGCATATTTTCTCCAAACAGCGGTTTCGAGTACCTAACTAACATGTTGCATGAGAGTCTACTGTACCTCCTATTGGCCAGAAAATACAGTAATACCATTCAAAATTTTTAATTACTCAAAGCCACCAACTCCATCTGAAAAAGTATCTATGACAGACATAATTCAACAGATAGAATCTAATAATTTTCCAAAACCCTAAAAGAATGCTTGAAAATATAAAAAAAGCAATTAACCCCTCCAGCATATGTGACGTACCATGTGCATCCATGGAGAGCCAAGCCCAAAGCATGTACGAAGCACTGCATCTTATCTCTTTATAATGAATTTTGAGCTGTCTCATCTAATTTAGCAGCCCAATGCCATGAGTCTTATGAGTTCTGCTTATATTGGAAGCTGTCAGTGTTTACACAGTAATTATTTTTCTTATTTTTTTCTTCCTCGAGTCATTCTCACTGTAGCCCTTCTCAGTTCACAATGTCACTCTCACGCGTGTGTGGACAGTGATGTTCTATATATGTATATATGTTGGATAAACCCAGTGAAAACAGTGTTAATTTAGACTAAGAAGTTTTTCAAGTGATACAAGTAGTGATGAAGACTTAAAAGTTGAAGAAGAAACACATCCATATACAGAGAAAACACACCAATCCTCCTTAGCCTTTTCCTTGTGATTTGATTGAAAGACAATTACTTACCGTATCTGAAAGAATTACTTTTTGATGAAACTTTTCTTTCCCTTATTGTTTTAGAAACCAATCGTTATGCAGAGCAATTCATAGCCCGCAAGAAAGCTTCTAGCAATAAATAAATACCAATAGTAAATAAACCCATATGTATTATAGAATATCTCTACCATAAATATTTTGAAGAATTTGTTTGTATGTTTGTGCATTTAAAACACAACAACTACATAGAAGCAAGACGGTTTCATTTTAACCACAATAAAAAGTTAAGCAAAATGGGAGGATTTTTAAAGCGATTTGAACTTCATTTCTTATTTTTAAATGTTTTTCTCTTTTAATTTTCCCATTTAAATTACATGGGAATGAGCGTATTTTTGGATTAACAATCTATGAGACAACCATTATAAACAATACAATATTAACTGAAAGAAATAATATATACCTAACATAAACTAAAATAGGGAAGAAAGAAACACTAAGGTTATTCAAAGAAGGACAATCACAAAAAAACTATAAATCTGGCTAATTGCTTCAAAATGTAAGTAGAAGACAGTTTTAATGTTCAATTTTAAGTGCTTTCGTACTCCAAAAACTTTTTATGTATTCTGCGTATTCTCTATACTTAGTTATTAGACAGCGAAATATGTTTTTCATTAACACTGAAAATGAATAAAGTGAAAGATATCTCATAAGGTGAAATAAGAAAACTTCTACAACAATTCTTTAACTTAGACCAACATTTATAATCGTTAACTCTTCCTCCCTTGAACATCTATATGTACATTTCGCTTTCCTTTTAACTGAAAATTTGTATGCATCAATTAAGCCAATTGAACTTATTACATTAAAACAACACTTTCAATGTCGTACTAACATACTTTTTGTCTCCTAAATGGATTTCAAAGTCATTTTGTTTCGTAGGTTTGACTTTAAAATATTCACATGACAAATTAGATTCCCAAAATCAGCTTATGAATGGTATAACGTATGGTTAGGCTAAATTTGGTTATATCTTCAAACAACTTTCCACTGGTTGCATCCTTAGAGCTTGCAATTCCTGCCAAAGCTTTTAAAGTTTTTGAGATTCATGACCACATAATATGATGTTGTTTCTTTCACTGGAAATCAATTCAAGTAAAATCACTATATTTTAAAAGTGATTCCATCTCTTGTTTATTATGATTATTTGATAAAAAATACAATTGCCAAATTTGTCAATCAAGGATGCAGGAAAAATTTATTTATTTGGGCAAAAGATGGAAAAGTAGATGGTAGCTCGTAATCACTTTGGCTCCAAGTTGAACAGTTGTATAAAACTCCTTAAGCCAAAAAAAAAAATTTGAACCTTGTTCACTGCCAAGGCAGGTTCTCCCCTGAAGATGCCCACTTAGTGGGCGAAATGCATAGGGCTTACCCTACAATTTTTTTTGGCTTAAGGAGTTTTATACAACTGTTCAAAAGATGGAAAGACAAGAAATATTGCATACCGTTAACCACTACAATAAAAATTAACCTGGTTCCATTATTTTGTTTTATTCTCAAGTCTTCCTCAATATTTTTTGTCTTGACTTAAAAACCCCAGCAATGCTGAGAAATTTCAGCTAGTATTATATATTTTGAGGATATTGTGGGTTTGTGAAAATAAAGTCATACTTCCCGAATAGCTGCAGATACTAAATTTTGAATCAACAATACAATCACTAAAATTAGCTGAAATTTCAGCTTTTTAACAATATGCTACCTTGGTGACCATGTTATTGTGAAACCTTGAGATTGTACTGTCGTTTTAATCCTTATACTACATATGTAAGGAGAGCGTGCTTTGAATGCTTTAATACAAGAAAGAGAGAAAGGAGAAGAGAGACAGAGGGGGGAGATAGGGAGTGAGAAAGGAGAGAGGGAAGGAGAAATAGATAGATAATGATCTTTATTAGGACGAGATTGAGACTAGGAAATCTATTTTTCCTGAGAAGGAGAGAGGGGGAAAGAGGAGGAGAGGGGGGAAAGGGGGAGAGACAGTGAGGAAGAGAGAGAGAGTGAGAAGTAAAGAGGGGGAAGAGAGAGTTAAGGAAGGGGAGTGAGAGAGTAGGGAGGGAGATAATGAGGCAGAGATAAGGAGAAAGGGGAAGAGAAAAAGCTTTTTTGTCTTAGTAAAAAAGAATATATAGGCCTGACATTGTCCTACAAAGCATGCATTATTGAATGAAAATTAATTTCAATAAAATTGTTTCTTTTTCAGCTAACTGGATGCCTATATACTCGATATAAAACAAAAATAGTGCCAACAGATTGATGCGATTTTTAATTCTAAATTTGATGATCAATCAACTGTTTTAGAATTTTTAGAACTATGTAATTGCACTTACTTTGGTTAATTAGTCAATGTAAAAACTCGGTTTAATGGTCAGTGTAAATGCTTCATCGGCTCCAAATTTATCATCACATTATTTTAAAGAATATAGTATTCCAATAAACTAAACATGATTTTCCTATATCTCATATGATAAACCGATTACATCAACTAAACAAAATTTTCAGCATTATCTAATAAAAAGGTGAAATCTTTAGAATTAAAAGAATATTTGTAATGATGAAATGCTTACGCTAAAAATTCGCAATTGTTTAAACAAATTTTTAAGGTTTATGAATTTCCGCATGTGCTATGGAGTTGAAATTTTTTTTAGTAGAATTCGTAAAAAAACGAAATAGGGATTATAGAAATTTTGATATTTTTATTTGTTTGGCAGTTAAAAATTCTTAAAATTTAAACAAATAGATAACTGTTTAGACATTACGGGATGAGCTAGGAAGCTGAAATTTTCAAGGTATGTACAGAGTGGTGTATTTAAACAAATAAACATTTGAATCTCTCCATAAACATATTGCTGCGGCCGTTAAAAATGTTAAAAATGTTTAAAATTTAAACAATTGGAAAAATATTATTTCACTTCTAGAAATACTACAACTTTAAAATTAGGCAGAAATGTGTAGCATTAGTACCCCATAATGGAGAATGTATAAAATTCCTAAAATTTCAAAGTTTGAGGATTGTTTTAATCTATTATTTTTACATAAGGGATAAACGAAAATCTCTGCAAGGGTGAAACCTTTTGAATAAAATATTTTTTTGTAATCATGAAATATGAAAAATGAATGTTTTTTTGTTTAGTTGATATGCTTCCAGCATGCAATCACCAACTACTAGCATGTTATATCCTCCTCCTCTGTAAGAGTCGTCGATATATAATGATAACAGGAGGATACTAATGTTTAGGCACTTCCAGATGAGCTGGAGATTCGAAATTTTTTTCTTAGATAGAATTTTGTGCAAAACCGACTAGAAAAAACGAAAATCTTCAAATAGTGCAACAATGCGGCCGCTAAAAATTCGCAATTGTTTAAACAAATTTTCAAGGTTTATGTATTTCCGCATGTGCTACGGAGTTGAAATTTTTTTTTGTAAGTAGAATTTCTGAATAAACCAAATAGGGATTACACAAATTTTGATATTTTAATTTCTTTGGCAGTTAAAAATTCTTAAAGTTTAAACAAATGGATAACTGTTTAGACATTACGGGATGAGCTAGGAAGCTGAAATTTTCAAATTATTTACAGAGTAGTGAATTTACACAAATAAACATTTCAATTTTATCATATATGAATTGCGGCGGCCGTCAAAAATTATTTAAATTTAAACAATTAGAAAAATATTATTTTATTTATAGTAGTGCTACAACTTTAAAATTTGGCTAAAATGTGTAGCATTAGTACCCCATAATGGAGAGAGTGTAAAATGTTAAAAATTGCACTATTTGGGGATTGTTTTAAACTATTATTTTTACATGTGGGAAAAACGAAAATCGCTGCGGAGGTTAAATATTTAGAATTAAAAGAATATTTGAAATGATGAAATATCTGTCGGAAAAATGAGTGTTTTTTCAAGGTGAGATGAAATGCTTGCAGTATGCAAGCACCAACTACTAGTATGTTATATCCTCCTCTGTAAGAGTCGTCGATATATAATCATAACAGGAGGATACTAATGTTTAGTCACTTCCAAATGAGCTAGAGATTCGAAATTTTTTTCTTAGGTAGAATTTTGTGCAAAACCGACTACAAAAAACGAAAATCTTGAAAATGTGCAACAATGCTTACGCTAAAAATTCGCAATTGTTTAAACAAATTTTTAAGGTTTATGTATTTCCGCATGTGCTATGGAGTTGACATTTTTTTTATTAGTAGAATTCGTAAAAAAACGAAATAGGGATTATAGAAATTTTGATATTTTTATTTGTTTGGCAGTTAAAAATTCTTAAAATTTAAACAAATAGATAACTGTTTAGACAAGGTGAGATGAAATGCTCGCAGTATGCAAGAACCTTCTACTAGTTTGTTATAAATAGTGTCATCCACTTTACAGAAGGTGCTGAAAATGTCCACCTTTTCAATGACATGCTTCAACCCATTTCACCGTGTTCATGTTTCACGAAATTTTTTATTAGATGGTATATTGATGTCTTGTCTGGTACGTCCTTTGCTGGAAATGCATTCCTGAATGCCTCTTGAACTGCAGTAAAAGATTTCAAAGAAAAATAATACTCGACAATAAACATTCTCTTTTGGTAAAAACCGTGTTTGCACCTCCAATGCTATTCAGCAACTGAGGATGCCAGCTATGAGATAGTCAAGGTGATCTTGACTTGTGCGTGAGCAGTAGTGTGAGGGGAATCAACAAAGAGGGAAAGAACCCCTTTAGTTGCAATATCTGCGCTTGTGAACAATATTGAATTTTGGTTGCATTTTAAATGATACATCCTGTACATAGCACTTTTTCTCAAATTTGGATATTTTTCTTGCATAAGAAAATTTCAAAACAATTTTTCTGATGATCTTGATTTGATTTTCAGGTCACTTTGCAGTGTTAGAATTTCATTTTCAACATCAGAATCGACCATGTGAAATAATGAAAAAAATTTCAATGCAATTTCTTCTACATATATATTGGCATCAAACGGAAAACAAATAAATGTTATTGTTACAGGTTCGAGCACTGTAAAGTCTTGGAAACACCTGTCGAACTCAGTGATCAATATATTCACCTGTGCTGCATAACAAGCACTATCAAACTTTGTGGGCTCTTTTCCCTGTCTTTCTAGCTCTGATACCCTGTTTTGGAAATGTTTCAGTTCGTTTTTCTGCAGTTTTGCAGAGTATATTTAATTTCTTTAAAGGCAGTCACAGAACATCATCTGAGTGATAATTTTATCTCTTCCTTGAAAATCAAAACTGAGTTTGCTTAGCTTAACAGTGATATAAGTCATGAAAGCCAAATCTAATAACCACACTTCATCTCCAACTTGCATATATATCCATCGCCTCTTAAAGCCAGAAACTCCTTGATTTAAGGTAACCAATTTTTAAATCTCTGGAGAAATTTTCCCCTACTAAGCCATCTGGCATCAGTATGTAACAGAAGGTCTCCATGTTCTGCTTTGCTTTCTTCTAGTTGGGACCTAAATAGATGACACAGCACTGATTTATAGAAAATTAAATCACTTTACATATTATTTTTATCTTAAAAAATTTTCTATTATAGAGAGTATTGATAAACATGAAAATTTTGAAAATCTACTGATATTGAGAAGTTTTCAATCATTTGATGAAGTTTATGAGACATTAGCATTCATATTGTTCTTGAGGTTTTAGTGATCGAGGGAATATAATTCTCACATGTAGTTTGCACTTCCACGTAGACCGATACTGTTGCACAGTATGGCTGTGCGAGCATGCACCTCCTTGAGCATTTGATGGTTCTTGTGCGATTTTTTTGCCATTCACAATTATAAAATATTTGGGAAAAACTAACATAAGAAACTTTCATTCTGATAAAAGAAAGTCAAAATCAGTTCTCATGTATTTTAAGAGGCAAAATCATTTGTAATTTCGTTAAAATTGTCGCTTTTACTGAACTCTGATTCTATGCATAAAATTCATAAACTTGATAATAGTTCTCCCATCATAATTGAGCACAGATAATTTCATTAAAAAATAGTTATACACTCACAGGACAATTATAAGTAACTACAGGTATTTCAAAAAGAGTACAATACTTGCTAATACCTCTGCTTTATCACATCTGCTACCTAGGCAAGATGGCACAGAGAAACGAAATGAAATATTATCAAAACCAAGTGAACAAAACCAAATAACTCAAGTTTGCTGATCATGACCGCTGTCTGCGGAAGAATAGAGAGGGAGGGAAAGAAGGAGTAGAATGACACAAGCCAATGACATCCATAAACACAACGAATAATTCAGGAAAGAATTGCATATGAGAAACAATGCATTGTCTACACATGAACTGGTATCACTCGGAGAACACAGTCTAAGGATGACACAACTTTATTCTAGTGTAGTAAGATCTTCACTGAGTGGCAGTCTGATGATGCTCTTTTTAGAAGGACAATGAGTCACGAAGCAGAAAATCACTTCAAACTCCATAGCACGTAGCATCAAATATGAGCAAACATTGGAAGGTTAGGATCAAATAACTCAAAACACCTGAGATGGGGATTTTCGGCTTCATTTCAAACAATGAAATATTTCATTCACACTAAGATTCAAGGGAATCATGGAATATGCCCTGCAAATCCAATCGCACCAGCTCTCTATTCGACCTTTAAAGTGGCATTTAATTAAATATCCTCGAACTTGGAGATGTAAACATTGGAGCTATTTATCATTTTTCACTTACGTGGCAATCGATCATCTATTTTCACAGTTACAGATTCTTTCAAGCAGCTGAGGCAAATGACCTTCAGAGATCTACCTAAAATGAGTTGGCAATCGACGTCTTGAGCACCCCTGGTCTAAATCATGTAGGTATGTGTTTATGGTTATGAAAATGGTGTGAGCTATATGATTATATTGAGAGGGGCAATAAAAGTGGTTCAACTAATAACACCCTGTCTAAAAATTTTTGTCATAGAAACTAACACATTGGGCCACTTCATGCAAGGTTCCTTAAATGTTTACAGCAAGTACTGCAATGGGCCCGTAGTTGATTATTCAAGTTGGTTTCATTCATTTTTTATTTAAATTTTATTTTACCTTAACCTTTAAACACCGGATTTAAATGTACCTACGGTGAGTCTCACTGCCGGACTTATTTTTGGCCATTTAAATTTTTCTTGCTTTTGATCAGATAAAACCTTGTATTTCCTGAACTATTAGAGATAAATTAGTCAAAGAAAAAGTTAAATTTAGCAAAATTGTTTGGTTAATAACGGTTATGCATCCCTTATAGTAAAAGAAAAAAACAACCCAAATTCTGAGTAAATCTCTAATATAAAGTATAAGAAATCATAATAAAACATAACTATCTACTTTTTCATACATTTTTACAAATATAAATACAACTTTTAAAGTATTGTTTTGGTGTAGTACTCCTTGAAGCAAAAAATATACAGAGCCCTTCATCGCATATTTTGCACTTCACCACTGTTCTAGTATATTTTCCCTCTCGGAGCACACACAGTAGCAAAGGTGATTTCCCTTTATGGGCCAGTTTGTTTTCTTTGTCCTCCAAGTGACGCAATTGTGACCAGCTTGTGATGCTCAGTCTTCCGCTTTGGGAAGCAACAGTGGGAAGAGCTGACCCCCCCACTTCTTGGATCAGATTTTGCACGAGAGCAAGACGAAACTCTTGATGTGTCATCTGCATTCCAGATGACGTCAGAACATAACTATTGAGGGCCGTGACATTGAGGAAGTAGAAGAAGAGCTTCTTTGTCCTCTTTCAACTACAGCAGCTGACCTCATAGCTAGTTGCCATCCTATCCCCCTTGTCTATGTGAAATGAGAAATGCGGGGCTGTCACACTCTCCCTTATCTCTGTTTACAGTTGATGGGAGGTCTTCCCTGCCCCCAGTGGTGAATTGACCTCAATGATTCTTGAAAGCATAGCTCAAGGATGAACCCTTCAAAATTTCACACCTCTTATCACAAAAACGACATCTGTAAGCGACTTCCAAACAAAGCGTTTCCATACGGGCACAGTTTGCAGCGAGCTGTCACATTTTGCATGCTCGGTGTTTACAGGCTAATACCTAATTCACACTTACACGTCTTATTTGAAGGGCAATTACGATAGTTATAATAATAATATTTTCTTGAACACAAACAGTTACCCAATTAAATACGCTATGGCAGATTTAATGAGAAGTACATATGACCATGCCCTTGACAGGATTTGAACTCAGGACCATTCCATTGGGGGCCAGACACATTAACCACACCTCTACTAAGGATGGTTCCATCTTATACTAACAAGGACAGGCTACAACCTTCAAGTCACGGATTTGAGGAAACGTGACTATGTAATTCCACATCAAAAATAAGGGGACCCATGTCCACGGTTTTTGTGAATGCACCTTTGGGTTTGAGGAATCAGCTTAAAAAATATACAAAAACATCATATGCTTTACTGTAGAATTGTTGCTAAGCAGGGGTATGGCTGAGCAGATAACCTGCCTGGCTTGTATGGTGTATGCCTGGGTTTGATCCCAAAGGTTTTAATTTTTTTAAATTATCCAAGTGATAGTTGAAAAGTAACATTCTCCAGTAAATAGATGCTATAAAATTTTAAATTTAGGTAATTAACCCAAGTTTCTCCTTGTAAGTTCAAATTTTATAAAGGGCTAAGTTTGTGACTTATGCAATATGTTATAAAAGAGCTTATGATCTGAATTTGTTGAAATGTCACTGAAGATGCTTGTTTTCCATTCAAAATGCTTACATGGCTATTACATCTTCACATCTACTGATGCCATTAGAAAAATGAAGAAGAAATACCAACAGAATGTGAGCTCACCTTTCTTTCCCTCTTGTTGCTGCTCCCCAGCTTTTATTCTCTTGCGTGATATTACTGACCCTAGTTTGGAAATCCAGTCATACATTTCTATCTCAGATTCTGCCGCCAGTGTTAATGACTGTCCTGTAGGCGAAAGGATCTCAAAACATAGGTTGCCCTTTGCTGGATTCTATATCAAAGAGTTTGGAAATCAGAAAAAATCTTAGTATTCATGTTAAAAAATTGAATATACTACGTCATTCCAGATATGTCCTAACAAAAACAAAGGACATTACTTGCTGTGGGACAGTATTTTATAGAGGAATAATGCGTGAAACAGTATTACAGTATGAATGCAGGCATCTCAATACATGGCACACCATATCTAAAAACAGCGAAGTATGTGCTGATCAGGATATAGTTGGGGATAACCAACATAATACCACATGTCTCAATAAATTTTCTTTTACCAAATACTCCTTGACTGATAAGAGCAGAACCATAAAGGACTCAAATCAAATTGCCAATTTATTTAATAACCACTTTTGTTATTCGATCCAAAATATAATAAGTAAAACAGTAAATACTCGTGGAGCTCCAGTGAATTTTCCCCCATGTCCTAATTCTAATTTCCTAATTTCAACTGATGAAAGAGAACTCCTCTCAACACTTCATAATTCCCATTCTACTGGATCAGATTAATTTCCTGGTTATTTGCTTTCAAAATCAAGCCAATATATCAAATTTCCATCTCCATTTCCATTTAAGTTAAAATTCTGTAAATTTTATCTACACTTCAAAAATGGAAATAAACATTCAGTTAATAACTATCAGTCCATCTCTTTAGTCTCTTCCTTCTCAAAAATCTATGAACAAGTAATCTTTACAAGACTAACTGATCATCTCAATAAATACAACATCATCTCTCCATCTAGGCATGGATTTAGAAAAACATATTCCACCACAATCACTATTTTTGACTTCTTGGCTAAAGTTTATAGCGCCTTAGACAAAAAAGGCATTATGCATATTATATGACTTGACAAAAGCATTTGATTCAGTTGATCATTCTATACTCCTTAACAAACTTGATCTAATGGGTATTAGGGGCATTGCTCTTAGGTAGATCTCCTCATTCATCACAGAGAGAACCCAAATAGTTCAAATTTATCATCAACAAAAATTTTTTAAGCTAGAAGTTATTTCTTCTCCCAAAACCTCTACATGTGGCATCCCCCAGGGGTCTGTCTTAGGACAATTACTCTTTTTATTATACATAAATGATCTCCACCTGAAAAATGTCCACTTTACTCTCTTTGCCAATGAAACATCTCATCTAATAATTTCCTTATCTGCTTAACAACAAGATCTAGAGAGCAATCTTAACAGGCTGAGTCTTAACAAGACTAAAACAACATGCATCCAATTTTATCTATACCAAAATAAACTTATTAACACCCCATCAATTATGATGCATAACTGACCAATTCAACCTTTTACTAATGTCAAATTCCTAGGATTAACTATTTATAGCACATTACATTGGTCTGATCACATTAAAACAATAGCAAATAAAGTCAACACCTATATTTATCAGATGAGTCACCTAAAAAATTAGTCTCTCTTGATATATTCCTAATGATTTATTATGGCTTTATATTCTCTCTATTGAGATATGGTGTCTTATTCTGGAGTAACTCTACAGATTCTAGCAGACTCTTTATTCTCCAAAAGAAGCTCTAAGAAGAATCTTTTCATCAAAGCCATATTTCTCGTGTAAGAATGTGTTCATATCAAATAATATACCAACTCTTCTAAATTTACTTATATGCAAATGCACTGTATTTACAAAAGAGAATTTAAAGAAATTCAGTTTCAACTCCACCAATCATAAACATGTAATGAGGCAGCACAATGATATACATATTCCACAACATAACCACAACTTATATAGAAGAAGTCCCTATCACATGTGCACAATACTATTCAATGTTCTACCTAACCACTTCAAAAACACTGACTTGACTGTCATTTTTTAAAAAGAAAGTAAAACATTTCTTTCATAAAATATATTCTATAATGTTGACGACTATCTAAATATGTAGAAAACTAAATCGAATCTATAATATACACGTGTTATTTAATATGCTTATTGTAATATCATGCCATCTTTTATGTCACCTTGTAATCAACAAATTGAAAATACTGTATTTATCCAAATCAAAGACGAGGTTTTTTTCTTCAAATTTCAGCTTGCGAATATCGGGGGTCGTCTTAAACTCGAGCATGAAGTTGTATACTGTCAATACATTGCAATTCATCGCGCTTCAATTCATGGTGTGTCAATTGGTCACACGATAAACTCATTGTGCATCAATACATTGCACAACAAACTCATCACACGTCACTCCATTGCTAGACAAATTCATCGCGTGACAATTTCTTTACGAGACATTTGTCGTGAGACATATTCATCGCAAGACAAATTGGAAAATGAGACATCATGACTGGTGTATGGCAGAGGGACTTACTTGTTGGGTTGGGAGTCACCTCCTGCCACACACCATCCTATGTGTCGTGCGTAATTCACAAAGAGAATTGCGATTCATTCTGGTATTATCGAAATATAACAAAATATATTGCTGTGGAAAAGTGTCTCCACCTGCTATACACGAGTGATGGTGTCTTGCCTTCCAATTAGTCTCACGACAGATCTGTCTCACAACAACCTGACGTGGGACAAAATAACCCCAACGAATTGATGTGACAAGTTGTCATAGGATTGTAGGAAGTATGGTTATGTGTTTAATTGATGTTTTTTAAACAAATGAAAAAAGATAAAACAATTGTATCTACTGAAATTTTTCTTTACAAACTTATTACAGTAAAACCTCTACCTTACGAACCCCTTTATAGCGAAGACCTCCGAATAACGAACAATTGACGGGGTCCCGCCAAACTTGTATACAAAATCCCTAATTATAACCTCTTTACTACGAACTTCCGTACTACGAAACTTCCGAACAACGAAGGAAAAAAGTGGTCCCTCCCGTTTTTATTTACCTCTTTAGAACGAAATTTTGCTCGCTAAACATTTTTTTCAGTTACATAAGTACAGAAAACTATTGAAAACAGTCGCCAACGCGCCAATTAGCGTTAAGTTTACAACAAGCCAATCATAGCACGTTTTCTAGCATGATGACGTATTTCCTGTGTTTCCAGCATTTTCGCGCCATTGACTGGTGTGTCCTTGGTGAGAGAAGGTGTAAAAGTGCGACAAGTTATTGAGTGAAAAGAAGTGCGTTAAATATCAATTCCTTTTGATATTTAGTGCTTAACGGTGGTTCACAACGCTAACTTTTAGCTTTTTGCTTGCTGCTCTTCATTGTCGAGTCGAGCGACATATGTGCAGCACTGGATGTAGTGGAAAGATATTTACTCTCATCCGAGAGTTGTAGTGCTGCAGCTATGCATGCTTTCAGGGAAGTGGAGACTGCCATTTCCCGAGAATTTACGAAGAATTTAAAACAGAAAAAAAGAATCGTTTTTTAAAAAATGTTAATTTATTAATAAATCTTTTAAAAAAGTGTTGTATTTGAAATCATTCCCGATTAAATTAATCCCCTAATCCTTTTAGAGAGATTTTAACAAAAGATTGCAGCAATGAGGTATGTATTGTGGTGAGGTGGTTCCTATGCACTTTTTTGTGATAGATAATTTATTCGTCAGAGACGGAGCTGGAGTGTTGTTAAGAATGTTAGTGAAAAATATTGGAGTCTTGATTTGGAGTGCCAACGACAGTTAGTGCTTTCTTTCATTTCGTTTTGAAATATTTGCAACCCGCTCCGTGGTGGTCAAATAGTAGTTTATTAATTGGCGTTAAGAAGTGGCGTTGCTGTCAATATTTTTTATAAACTTAGCGACTCAACAGATGCTTTAGGATAGGCTCAGCGAGTATCACGCATTGCAACCTCGAAAAAAGTCGCATAATAAAAAATTGCAGAGGATGTTTTCGTGCAGAACCTGCCAATCAACGCTAGAAAAAATAACATTGCATTTCCGAGTTATTCAGTGCTTGCCACTGTCAAACATTGCAAAATGAGATGAATGAAAGTGGCCCTTTTTCCCATAAGAAAGCATTGTGTCATCGGAGCTTCAAATCAATATGGCCGATTATTAAACATGAGGGCGCGTTTTGAATATCGTCCACTTATGTGATACTTTTTCCTGAAAAGATGTAATGGACATAATTTAGTAAAGTTACTCCGTTTCTGAGCATATGCCTTCATTTGGATAGCCCCGTTGCTCCCGTATAATCTAACAGGCAATGTGCCCCTGAAGTTATGCAACGCCCAATAACCTCCGATCAACGAATTTCCGAATAACGAATAGACGAAAAATTGGGTCCCTTGATATTCGTTAATGAGAGGTTTTACTGTATCTGGATTTCAATTGATTTACTATATTAATTTTAAAAATACATTTAAAAAATACTTTTTAAACAAAAATTTGTAACAAACCATTTCAATTAATGAACGAACTAATAAACCTATACCAAGTACATTTGTTCGAAATATATACCAAATACATTCACAGTGAGAAATTAGGTCATGAAATCACTTTTCTGTTTTGACAGTCTTAGATTTGGGGTCGTCTTGGATTCAGGTAAATACAGTAAGTGGATGAATGAATAATAATCTAAATACTTAAGAGGATCTTAGTTTAGGCAAGCTGTTCTTCTGGCTAACACGTCTGTGTCTGTATTTTTTCAAATATGGCTAGTACATTAAAATAAGATCTGACAGAAAAAAGTGACTGAGATTTTACTATTATTTGTATTATGTAATTTGCTATAACATCACATACGATGGTTAATCTTTCTTTCTGACATCCTTTGATGACGTTAACTTAGATTACTCTCTTTGATAATAATTCAAACAAAACCAACCTGTAAAACTGCAGAACAAAAGTCCACAACAATAGTTGCTTTTACTTCACTTCTATTTTCATCCTTATAGAGGCGAAGGACATGTGTCCCTTCTGGTTCACGACGTAAAAAACAATAGCGTCGTTTGAAAGAGCGTGGTCCCATGTGAGGGAAGATTGATGGTGACAAGGATGAGGAACGGGAGGCACGTGGTCGAGCAGCAAATGGTGCTTCTGAAGTTGAATGCTGGACTGAGGAATGTACATGCTGAGATGGTGAGGTCCCACCATCAGCTTCTTGTCCCCCAAGAAGTACACCCTGCTTAGAAACTGCATTTTCACTTCCCACAGAAGAAGCCTACCAAAAATAATAGATGGTTTATGAGGCAGCCGTCCTAGTCCAACAACAAACTTGAGTTAGAATCACAATATTCCAGAATAAATAAATAAATTGTTTTATAAGAACACTATTTTATTGAAAATTGACGTCTCCAAGTGAGTCACGCAGAGTAAACAATAACAGCCGTCATGCCATAGTGAAGGAGGATCAACATTGTTAACAAAGTGATTTAAATACTCTTTCTGCATGGTAAAGTGTGAGGTATTCTATTTTAAATTGGTTTAAAATGAGATAAAAACTCGACATTTTGAAAAGACAGAAAATAATCTTTCATTTCCTCCCCATAGTTAAGGTGGAGCAATTATGCGATGGAGGCAATTATACAAGTAAACACAGTAATTCCAACTACTATTGCTTTTATA
The DNA here is from genome assembly GCA_028673005.1 of Tanypteryx hageni. NCBI lineage: Eukaryota > Metazoa > Arthropoda > Insecta > Odonata > Petaluridae > Tanypteryx > Tanypteryx hageni. Next base: position 155,731,668 of record CM054114.1, on the reverse strand, counting down.
CTGAACTAGAGCTACCAGATTGAGGGAAAAATTGGGACACAACTTGTTCTGTGGAAGAAAAACAAGAGCATAATGGGGCCAATATGTAATTTTGTTTTTTTTTCTTCAATAATATGCTACATAAATTTTGTGTAGCTTGGTAATCATTTTGTTCAAAATATAGCAAATAATTTTACAAATTCAAACAATACGTGCACAGAATTATTGCAGGAAATATATAAAAATATATTAGTCACAATTAAAAATAATTACTGATTTAAGACTGTCATGCAATGATCTCTGTTCAAACAGTACAAATGACTAATAAAAGAAAATATGTTGTCCTGAGGAACGTTCCAGGACCAACCCCAGAAAACCAGGATATCTGGTCACATGTGGTTAACATCAAATCAATTTAGTAAAACCCATAAAAAATATGCAATTGCTTATTCAAACTTGTAATAAAGCAAACATATGCCAAATTATTTTTATTAAAGATTGTTGGTTTACAGAAGTTAAAGTGCTATTATAACAAAGATACTTCTTTATTTGGACTTTTTATACATTAACATAATAGAGAATAAAAATATCTTATCAGCAAATCACAAATACCAGATGTCAACCTACACCACAAAATTTGTAAGGCAGTTTTCCATTTAATAATTTTATTTAATAGCCTGAAAATCCTAACACTGCATAATGAAAATAACCAAAATTGATTACACCTCTTCCCAAATACAGTAAACCCTTGTGTTACGATGGCCTAGTGTTACGATTTTTCGACTTCCGATGAGCCTCCCATGCTTCCATGTAGTATCGATATATGATGACAGTACGACATACAATGGACAATCAGCATGCATTATTTCGGCTGTAATTTCACTACACTATCATAATATTAGGCTAAATTATGTATTCTGTTCACAAATAATGTGTACACACCAATCAAATTGCTTCATTAGTGTAAAATCGTTTTTTCTCAAGTTATGTAGATCACAGTAATGGCTGGTCATTTCTACCTGCGTGATCGAACATGATGAAATCCAATATGTTCCAAAATAACTACAAGAGCATTGTGTGTGCCACTATAGTGAAAATAAACAAAGTTGCAAGGGAAACCCATAGCAAAAGACATTATGTCTGAGGCTACAATGACAAAAGGTCATTTTTATGTCCCAAGACTTCTCAGCATAGAAAGACACAAAGTAGAAAAACAAAAGCATGGAGAAGTAACACGACCCCATATCTGAGTGCTGCCATGTTTTAAATTGTTTCCTCAGTCTGTTAGCGTGCCATTTTTTGAATGTTTTTTATGCTTTTGTGAAATTTTATTATTAAATAATAAAATAAAATTAACCCCAATGGCTCCCAAAGTGCATGTAAAGGCTAAAAGAGTGATAACCATCCAAACCAAGAAAGAAATAATAAAGAAACATGAAGAAGGCGTTAAGATCATTGCTCTTGTTAACGAATTTGGATTCCCTCAATCAACAATTTCTTCCATAATTAAACAAAAAAAAGTTTGTTAAAGGAAATTAAAGTGAGTGACGCATCTACCTCAGTGCAAAAGGGGAGAGATTTAATTGTTGCAATGGAAAGGAATTGTTATGGATAAGAGGGAAGCAGATGAAGGGTGATTCAGTGAATGCACGATTTATTTGTGAGCATGCAAAAACAATTTAAAAAGACCTTAAGGCCAACTCACCACTTGACCCAGAGTTCCCTTATGAGGACTTTAAAGCCAGCAAAGGCTGGTTTGAGCGGTTCAGGAAGAGGGCCGAAATTAAGAATGTGATTCGACATGGTGAGGCTTCTAGTGCCGATAAGGAAATGGCCGATAAGTTCACAGAGGAGTTTGAAGAGCTTATGAAAGAAAAGGATCTTCCACAACAACTTTTCAATGCGGACGAAACCAGCCTCTTTTGGAAAAGAATGCCCAGGAGAACCTATATCACCAAAGATGAAGCCTGTCTGTCTGAACATAAGCCCATGAAAGATAGGCTCACTCTGTTGCTGGGTGCTAATGCTTCAGGAGACTTTAAACTGAAGCCTATGCTTGTTTACCATTCTGAGACACCAAGAGTTTCTAAGCAACAGAAGGTAAACAAAAGCATGCTTGGAGTCTACTGGAAGTCGAACAAAAAGGCCTGGGTGACAAGGCATCTCTTCAATGAATGGGCCTTGGTTGTTTCCTGTCCATCAATTAAAAATTATCTGACGAAAAATAAACTTCCTCTAAAGGCACTTCTTTTGTTGGATAATGCATCAGGACATGATCCACAATTGATAACATCTCTGGAGTGCCAATTTGACTTCATAAAAGTCAAGTTCCTTCCACCTAACACCACCCCTCTGCTTCAAGCCATGGACCAGCAAGTCATTGCTAACTTTAAGAAGCTCTACACAAAGAAGTTCTTTCGAAAGTGCTTCGATGTAACTTCTGGTGACAATGCAATCTCCCTCAAAGAATTTTGGAGCACAAAATTCAATGTCTTGGATGCAGTGAGGTTGATTATTAGTGTGTGACATGAACTCTCCACTCGCTGCTTGAAGTCAGCCTGGAAGAACCTGTGGCCTTCGATTATCCGTGACTTTTGAGGACATTGAAGAGGACGAAGGTGTGGTACAAGAAGTCATTTTCCTTGGTCAGTCCATGGGGTTGGAGGTGGATGAAGATGATGTTGAAGATTTAATGGCAGCTCATGGAAGGGATCTTACAACAGAGGATCTTCAGGCAATGGAGAAAATGGCAGAACATGACAGTGGGGAGGAAGAAAAAGAGGATGATGACCACATGGCCACTTCTGACCTTAAAAACCTCTCGAGTCCTGGGAGACTGTAAAGATCCAAATCAAAAGGCACCCAAACATTGAAGCAACTGAGCTTGCCCAGTGTCATTTTGAAGATTTCGTGATGTCCTACTTCAAAAACCTGCAGCGAAGTCGACGAAAGAAGATGACTCTGGACAGTTTCTTTGCCAGCACATGCAAGACACACAGCAGGGAGTCCACACCAGTGCCAGAAGAGCTTCCTATTACCAGCACAAGCAAGAGGCAGAGAATGGAGGTCACACCAGTGTCAGAAGGGCTTCCTGACATCATAATGGAAGGAGATTCTCCTTCCAAACATTAATACCCCTCGTCCTCCTACCCACAGCACCACCATCGATTCCACTCAAGCATAAGTGCCTCCAGCCTAAGGTAAATGCTAATTTTCTGTTTTTTATTTCTATTTATTTATTTCTGTTGATTTATTAATCATACACATATACGTAAAAGAATATTTAATCATACATAAAATAACTTATTCATTGGAAAAGCTTCATTTAGGTGCAAAAAATCGAAATCTAAGGATCTCTGAAAGAATTAGAGGTTTAACATGGATTTAGGGTTCAACACATTTTTTCCAACATACAATGCATTTATTGGAACGAATTAGCATCATAAGTCGACTGTAATATGCTTGGCTTTTAATTTTGTGTCACAACATTAATTGTTATCATAATTAAAATTCTTATGAAAAATTGCAGCAACCAATGTCTGATAACATACTTGGCATAAAGCAATTCAATGTTTTGATTGAAAATCATAGTACAATAAGCTTATTGTGCAACATGAGTGCTGCAATTGCTTTATATTCATCCTGTAGTTTTTATTATTTCCACAGAGAAACAACAAATACAAAGTTTCAATTTTTTACTGATTTATTTAACCCTTTCAATGCGGCCCCAAAATCCAGAATTTCTTACAGGTGACTGAATTGAATTCTAAGTGTTTTTCATTAGATTGTTACATTATATATTATTATATCATATAAGTATTTCTTAAAAGTAGATGTTCAGGATAATTTATCCTCAATACTACAATAAAAATAAGTGCTTAGAAACATATTAAAAGCTTAATAAACAATTTAAAATTATGTAAAAAACACTAGTTTTGCAGAAAACTTTTGGTATTTTTCCGAATTTTTTTTTCTATAATGAAATTTGGTTTCCCTTATAAATACATAAATAAACTCGCAAAAAAGAAGAAAGTGATAATAAAATATTACGATTAAATGATTTAATATCATTACATGATTACGAATGAGGACTTACCATCAGGCCCTATGAGATGGGGGGAGGGGGGGCAGGAGGGCCTCGAGCACGAGGGGACCTCAAATTTCGGCACTTGTTCAGGGGCAGATTTTTGCACAGGCACATGAGGTGTAAGCTGGGGGCCTCGTCAAAAAGAGAGCCTCAACAAATGTCGATTTTAGCCTAAAACCTCTTCCTTTCCAAAAAGTTTAAGACTGAACTTCCCCTCACTCAAATATTCTCCCTTTTTCCTCAGTCATACTTGCCGCCCACGAAACCCACTCTTAGGGCATTGCTTCAAAATAAAGGCATGCTAGCCTAACCATCTCCGATTTTCCTTGCGGTCATTCTACCTTCTTCCTTCGTGAAACATAGGAGTATGGAAGGTGAGGAAGGAGGCTTCAATAAACCTACCACTTGTCGTTAAGCAGCTCTCTGCCATATAATATCCTCTCCAAGAAGGTTTAAAGTTAGATTTTAAAGCATGGATTGGCCAAACCTATGACAATGTACAAGGCGTATTCGGAAAGTAAGTACTGTTTGGCTATTAAAAAAAACGAGATTTTATTTTATATTTATCAGATTTGCCATACAGTAAACTACTTTTCTACATAGTTTCCACCATTATTGAGGCATTTATCATAACGGGGCACCAGTTTCTGTATCCCCTCCTCGTAGAATGGGGCCGCCTGTGAAGACAGCCACTTCTGCACTGCTCCTTTGACGTCATCATCGTTGAAGAAACGCTGGCCAGCAAGGAACTTCTTCAGATGCAGGAACAGATGAAAGTCACTTGGCACTAAGTCTGGGCTGTAGGGAGGATGATCCATTTGTTCCCAGCCAAATGACGTGAAGAGGGCTTGACTTCGAGCAGCAATATGTGGCCGAGCATTGTCATGAAGCAACACAACTCCGCGAGTAAGCATGCCACGCCTTTTGTTCTGGATCGTGCGACGCAGTTTCTTCAGGGTCTTACAATAGGCTGCTGAGTTTATTGTTCTGCCTTTACCCAAGAATTCAACAAGCAAAACTCCTTGCCAGTCCCAAAAAACTGTGCACATGATCTTGTGGGTTGAAATTGTCTGCTTGAATTTATGCCTTTTTAGCGATGAGATGTGCTTCCACTCCATGGATTGCTGCTTCGATTCCAGAGTCACATGGGACACCCATGTCTCGTCACCTGTGACGATATGGCTCAAGAACCCATCACCTTTCTCAATGTATCGCATGAGAAAGGTCAACGCACTGACAGCCCGCTTGTTTTTGTGCTCCTCGGAAAGCACCTTTGGCACCCAGCATGAGCACAATTTCCAAAAGTCCAGATGATCTGTCACAATTTCGTAGAGAACAGTCCTTGAAATTAGCGGGAAATGCAAGGAAAGTGATGAAATTGTGAACCGCCTGTCCTCATGAACTTTTGCATCGACTGCACACATTAAATCATCATTGACCACAAACGGCCAGCCACTCCATGCCTTGTCATGCACTTTCTCATGACCTTCATTGAACTGTCTGACCCATTTCCTCACCATTCTATCACTCATGGCATTTTGACCGTAGACCTCACAAATATGATGATGAATGTCAGCCAGTTTCACATTTTTTGCATTAAAAAAACGGATAACAGACCGTATTTCACAGTCGGCGGGCCGCTCGATCATCTTAAACATGTTAAATGCAAAACGATACATAAACACAATCGGATGTTCTCGTAATGGTCTCTCTGGCTTGCCAATGAATGAGGGAAGTCAGAACGCATGTGCAAAATCACGACTGTAGCTCTGCAGCGGAAATATTCGCAAACAGTACTTACTTTCCGAATATGCCTCATATCAAATATGGCTGATAAAGCTGTAGAAGCAGTTCTGACTGAGCATTATTCAAACTGTATTTTCTTTAGCTGTGGAAACCGCACATTAAATCTAATAGGTGTTGACTGCGCTCAATCATGCAATGAGGCAATTGCATACTTGGGAACTGTTCAGCAAATGTACAATTTCTTCAGAAACAGTCAACAGAGGTGTTCTGAAGCAACATCTTCCTGTTAGACTGCATGATATTTCCAAAATTAGGTGGTCCACAATGATTGGTGGTGTTAAACCAATTCAGCAGCATATGAATTCACTGAGAAAGGCTATAAATGAGCTCAAAGGTCTCAATCTCACAGCACAGGCTCGAGCTTCAGTCTATTCAGAAATATATGTCCAAATTTGAATTTATTCTAATGTCAACTTTGTGGATGGAACTACTTACACTGATCCATCGAACTAATCTAGTAATTGAGGCATGCAATGCTACACACGTCTTATCAATGACATTCAACTTATTCGTAAGCAATGGAATGTGATACTGGCCGAGTTCAAACCAGCAGCCCAGAATATTGTCATTCCACCTGATTTCTCCATCAGTCAAAGTTACATTGGAATTAAAATAAAAACTCCTGAACCATAAAACAATCCAGATGAGCACACACGTCAATAAGAGGAGAAAATGGAAAAAAATTAAAACAATACAAGTACTTGGCAAGTTTTTCTCGAGTTTTCCAAGCGATTGTGCATGTGTGTATGTGCTTTTCTGTTCTTTTAGGCTAATTTTTGACAACAGGTCCCTGTGGGCCAAGGGTCTCAAACTCGCAGCCCACAGGTTACATGTGGCCCCTTGGTACATTTCTGCAGCCCGCAACATAATCTAGTTTACACTGGCGGCCAAAACTCAAACGCATATCTTATAAAATATTTCACGTAAATATAAGAAATTTAAGAAGTTTGGCTATTACATCAGCACATTTAAAATGTAAGCATTTTGTTGCTCATTCTGATTTATAAAAATTCTGAACAGATGGGGTACTATGTATGTTCATCTCACTGCCAGCTTGTTTCTTGCATGTCCGAAGAACATAAACCTTGACGTTGAATCTAGTATTCTTGTCATGAATGGGTTTAAGTCTGCATCATAGGGTTAGGTGGATTTTTTCCTTGGGGAAGGGGATAATGAAAGTCCCGCAGACTTGGTACGGTGCCTTAACCCCTCAAGCGTGATTTAAAAATTTAAAAACCAAGGTATTTAAATGCTCCATTATGACATATTTCTGATTTTAATTTATATCTCGTAAAATAATGCAATTAATAATCTGAAAAAATCAGGAATATTAATTACAAATGCCTTGCTGTTCTGTAATGTTTTTAGATTTTGGATAGGGTGTGGTACATCTCAAAACATGGCACAACACACATAGAAGGATTTCCAGGGCAGTTTTTGCATCGGTAGGCTGTCTCCTTCCTTATTCCATTTTTTTTGCAAACAACACACTTCCTCTGAGCAACTCTTCTCTTGCCTGAAGGGGAATTCTCTTCTGGGAAGTGATGCCCTACTAGCAGTGATGCTGATGATTCAATAGGCCTTGCTGGCTTTCCCCTTTTCTTTCCTACTCTGCCCTTTGAATACTTTGTGAATATGTCCTCGATTAGTCTTGTTCAGAAAAGAAGGTGGTTTTTCGGATTGCCTTTTTTATAGTAAAGAATGTATGCATTCAATACAACCATTATTCCACTGAAAAACACGGCTAATCGGTTCATTTTGATTTTCTAACCTCTCACAAATCTCATCCTCATCTTCAGTTTCACTTTCTGAAGTTATCAAATACCCTCCTGAAATCTCACTCCCAAAAGAAGCAATACTTTCATTGACAGACTCATCAAGGACGAGCTTTAGCACTTCATCATCCACTAAGGACCTACTTGTTGATGCCATGGTCACAGACTGAAGGGGAAAACACTTGGAGAAAAATATTTACAAAGAGCAAGAGAGACAGATAAGAAAGTGATTACAGTTCCGTGACTCATTAGGTTTGTGATGATACAGATGACTTATACACCAAGGGAGATGGAAGATACTGCGTCAGACTGCCTAATTGGACGACTTATGTCGTCCAGCATGCTTGAGGGGTTAATGCGGCCCATGGATTCAATGGAGAGCCTTCATGCGGCCCGCAGGCCGACATGAGTTTGTGATCCCTGCTGTAGGCCATCATCCTGCAAACTTGTATCATTTTAATTTCTTTTCATTTTCTTTTCTTATTGATGTGTGTGTGCTCATCTGGATAATTTTACAGTTCAGGAATTTTTATTTTAATTCCATTCTGTACACCCAGTGGTGTAAGTACAAATTCTTGGCTCCCACACAAAATGTTCGAATGGACTCCCTTCAGAAAAACCACACTAAAATCATTCTACACTCACTTTGAAAATGTTGATATAAATAATATTATGTACTTTTTAATATATAATTTTATTTACATGATACAGAATAGCATATTTGACGAATAGAACATTCTTTGGGTACATTTATTTGGTAAGACAAAATAAGTTAATGTTAACCCTTTCGCTGCTATGGACTTTTAGCTTCTGCGTCAGCCGTGTACACCAAGTTCAGTGACCTTGAAGCATGCCTGCGCTGAATACTTTCTCTAGGAGCTCCGCGTCTACATTCATTCGTTCGTCTTTTAGTCTCTTTATATTTTAAAAGTTATTTTGTCAATCATTTACATTCATATTGATTGTTAACCATCTCGAAAAAATATTTTCATCTTTTTTGAGCAGCGAACAGAAAAGCTTGAAACGCATATATGCGTCGTTAGCATTCAAGGCACCACTCTGCCCGCCCGCATATATGCGTTGATAGCAGCGAAAGGGTTAAGGAAGATTTTAATCTTATAACAAACATTTAAAAGCAGTATGGCGATACTAGCCTTTGGTCTGATAATTTATCACCTTCTGAATTTGATCATATTATAATGATTTGCCCATCTACTTTGAAAAATGATTTTAATTTTCAGAAAGATTCTAGTAATCGCAGTTAGTTAGTGTGATATAGGAAAATAAGCAATGGCAAAACGTTTTCAAGAAGATGATTAATGTATTCAAAGAGCAAAAATGCAGTTTTTTTGCTCCTGCTGTAAGCTCTTTGATCTATCAAGTAGAAGTAGAAGAAGGGAGTGAGCAATTGGAAGCATCTTAGTGAATGCTTAAAATCACATGAAAACTCACCTCAACATTTGAAATGCCATAAAATGTGACTTGAAATGGATTTGCGGCCTAACAAGAATAAAATTTTAGATGAAGATGTGCAAACACTTATTAAGAAAGAAAGAAGTCTTGGAGAAGTGTGCTAGAAAGGTTAATTAATATAATCTTATAATTGGTCAAATACAATTTAGCTTTTTGTGGATGTTCAGATCAATTATTTAAACAGCATAATGGTCATTTTCTAGGTCTCATGGAACTACTAGGCAAATTTGATTTGGTTATGAGTGAGTAAGTAGGTCAAATAATATCATCTGAAACCCGGATTCATTAGCTACTGTGGTAAAATGATTCAAAATAAACTTTTTTGTTGATAATCTGTGAAAAATCCTAACTTTTGCGATGATATATATTTAAGGACTTATGTATAAATACTTCATTTTTCACATAAATCAAAAAAGTTGGGATCCTTTTACTAGGGGCTCATGATTCGGCCTTGCACAAACAGCAGCAATACAGAATAAAGAATAATACCTTGCACACTTTATAATGCAGTAAAATAAAGAATAATATAGAACACTTACAAAATTACTCGAATATTTTTTTCTTCAAAGAGACCAAAAATTATTCCAGGTTTTTCGATAATCCTCACAGAATAATGTGTTCACACTTCAAGCGATACACGCCAACTAGATTTTACCATTCCTAGCTTAGCCTTATTCCCTATTTTGTTCTCACACCTAATGAATAAAAGGCCCTGTTGCCTTCCATTTGAGTAATCCTGATGGTTCTCAAGGAATAATATACATATAAATTCATAGGCTGAGTGGCCTGCTAGTTTATAGTGGGAGGAAAAAATAAGAATGTCAGCAATGACTAGTAAACAATGTTGGGCCGGTGCAGGGCCCAGGAGAGAAATCCTTTCTCCTACTCTCGGGCCCACTGCCACCACTTCCCACCACCACAATTATATAATTAAAAATTTCCACTGTCAAGATTCAGCATTTTCAAATTCTCCATTTTCTATCAAAGCTCAGTCTTTATAATATGATTTTGTAAGACATGCAGGAATGTTTATGTATCAAAGAGAGCAAAGTTAATAGAAATATAAGTATGTAAGATTATGAAAACGAGCATGAGAGAAAGTGAGAGCTGGAGAGTCGGAACTAGCTTAGCACTGGGGCTGCAATCCCCCATAGCAGCGAAAGAGTTAATACAAGGACAAATCATAACAAATGGTTTATCTCCATCATTTACCTGGGGGATAAGGGACATTATTTCGGTAACAAAATTATTCTAGTAAAATTATTATAGTAAACATTCAGAATTGTACAGGCTAGTTTATACAAATCCCTGTGGGGAGCAACTTTTCGGCCACCCTGTACAATATACTCTTCTATAATGGAGTTTCATGAAGTGATGTCCTCTTCAGTGAATTATGTAGTCAATCAAATTATTTATGGTCATAATTTTCATGATATGAATCTCGTTTCTTCTACTTAAGCATATGATAGACTAAACTAATTTTCTTCATTTATGGCAATTTCACATTAGAGAAAACAATCAGAAACAGCGCTTATATAGAAAATATATTCTACGTCTTTTGTTTTGCCATGATCCAAATATCCATACAAATGTCTATGATATATAGTGGTTTACGTATGTTTTAAGATGTTTTTAAGTAATTTGTTTGATATAAAATTATCAAAAATCTTTACCTCATGCATCTGATCCAAATCCGAGTCCACTTCATAAACTTCATCATTAAGATCTTCATATTTTAGAACTCTGGAAATAGTTTATGGCAATGCGTTAATACAATTAAAACAAAACTTACAATAAAAAATAATTAACCGGCACTTACTTGGGAAGATTTAAATAACTTCCTGAATATGCGCTGTATTTATAGTGAATTATATTCCAATTGGAAGAATAGCTTTTTACACACTCCCTAATGAATAATCCACAGCCAGCAAGCTCATTTTCCGATGGAACATTACTCCCAACAGTCCGGTATTTCCGAGGGAGGACCACTTGCTGCAATAATAATAAAAACGGGTATAATGTGTTAAACTGTAGCAAAAACGGTTCAAGTGCTCTAAAATGCGTTCAATTTTTATGAAAGCTTTCGGCTGAAAATAAAATACAGGAACAGGAGATAAATGAAACTTGAACATTTATTTCAATAATATTAAAATTGTTAACGATACGTTACGGCATAAATCTTCAAGTTATGGTGTTCCTTGTATTTTCATGATTTTACCATTGAATATTATTTCATATTGAGAATTTGCGAGAGAAGTAAGTTTTTAAACTCATTCTGATATGGTGTTTATTTACAAACCGGTTAAAACTGACAGAGCAAGGCAAAACTTCTATGGGCCATAAACTCATTTATACTAAGAAGAATTATTACTCTTTCCTCTGAAAATATAGAATAAAGCCCAATACTTACTGATACATCATCCGTCGGATAAAGAAGCAATTCTCGTTGGGGATCATTCTGAAGCACTGTCTTGTTTTTGAGGACAAAAGTTTCAAAATCTAGAGGCTCTACCAGGGCTGGCTTACTCTAATTGGTATAACAATAATATAAAAAATACGTCAACTTTATGAAAATATAGGAAATAAAATAAATCTCAAATGGAATATTCAATGTCTCATCATGAAAAAATTTGGTTAAATTCAAAGTAAATCATACATGCACCGCTGTCTCCCGTACAACTTGAGATACGGTTTCCCGTAGTTGAGCAGCCATACCAGGTTTTCCCAAGGCTTTAGAAAACTTTCTTTCAGTCATTTTGAATAAATATTAGAGTAAACAAGAATTTAAATATAAATGGCAATGATAACGGGATAATATTATTTAAAAGATGTATGAGTGAATAATTCTAATCATCTTTCTTTGATGCTAACGCCCATTGAAAAACAAAACAAATCTTTTCGATATTCAATTTCGTGTATTCAGAGACCGCTTTAGTTACCTAACTTTCCAAGTGTGGGAGTAGGTGACGATTCTATGCAAAGTGACATCTATTAGAGAAAGCAAGAAGAACTAGGTGTAACTTATCATATGGCGGCAACATTTAATATAGTTTCATGTGTAAATCATGATTTTATTTATTTACTGCAGCAGATATAAAAGTATTCAACGAATCGAAATGTTAAACTTAAAGAAATTATATATTTTTTAAATATTATCAGCTTTTCACGGTTAAAACCACACTGAAAAATAATTAAATAAGAATGCAATTTCACAGTAGTGCACATTAACTCAAAACAGTGCAACGGCAAAAAGAGTAATTTTTACGATGATTCCAGTTATAAGTTCTGTAAATTTGAAACAAATACTAAATAAATACTAATGAATTACTTCTCTGTTTCATTGGTAAATAAATCGCGTTAAAGTGAAATTGCAGTTAATGTCTTGCATTGCATACTCAAAATTTTAAAAATATATTTATTTTTCTCTTGAAGTCATATCTCTCTTATGAATCAAAGCAATATGATATTCTTCCTTAATTTTGAAGAAGTGCTCAACTTACGCTGGCTGTGTAGCGAAATTACCCCAATAAGAAGTTTTTCAAAATTCAGTGATCAACCATGCTACTTGTTTCTCTCCGACTGGCGAACTTGGTGGACTCATTTTTGATTAATTAGTAAAACAAACGGTTTTACTTCAATCCTAATAGCAAAACATTTGGTGAAACGCAGCCACAATGAAAATATGGAAAAACATACGAATTGGCAACACTGCCGTCAGCCCATCCCATAGGCAAACCGGTTCTTGAGACGGTGAGGCGGTGAGTGATGCGAGGAAGTGTGAGGATTCAGTGATACAGTAGGGTTGTTAGCGTCGTCATGGTGTGCTGTGGCGGGATGGCGTACAGTTCGTGCGCACTGGCGGTGGTGCTGGTTGTCCTTTTCGTGCTATCTACCGCACGCGCCTCCCTCTCCGGTCTCTACCTGGACAATGGGTTGGACAGCACCGTGATGCATCGCTCGCTCTCAGCAAGAGAGCGACAGGAGGTGGAGCACGAGATCTTGAACCTGCTTGGTCTTCCTAACAGACCTGTCCCCAAGCGACGGACGGCTCATTCAGGTGCTAACCTAGACAAGTGTGCGCTTGTGCATTCCTTTCGCCTTAGGAGAGGCAACCACCAATCGCTTTGAATCCTTTCATTTTTCTCGTCTACGTTCCGCTCTATCTACGATGGCCGTGATTTTTAACACACCACGGAAGTTAGGTCCGATCGCCTTTCCTGAGCTCAGTAGGGGCGACACCAGATGCGTTTCTTTCCTATCGTTTTAGGCAAGTGTGATAAAACCGCTTTGATTCGCATGATGTTCCTTTCTGCTGATAGGGCTCCATGCGTCTGTGAGAGTCGAGAGAAAAGCAGCCTCCGCTGTTTCAAGACTTCACAAACATTCCAGCGTAAAACACGAAATGCCCATTAAATGACGTCACGTTTTCGGGTGGATACCGCTCACTACCATGCTCTCCGTATTCAGGATGTTTTCGTTTATGTAAACACGCGAAGGTCATACTTATTCGACTCTGAAAAATTGCAGTTTACGCCGCAAACTACCTGAAATGATTTAGCACCATCAAGAATGGTCTTATTATAGTGTTTACTTTTATTATGTTTTACTACTTATCAGTCCAAAAGAGTTTGTATCAACTTTAGGGAAATTGAATTGTTGCGCTGCGATGCATACTTATAGGCGATAGTAAATACACTTGTGTACTAAGTTGCACTTGGTTGATGGGAGGTTAAAATTTGCAAACGCAATTGGTACATGCATTTCTTTAGGAAGAAAACTCGTTTGTATATCGTAAAATTAACGACGTAGTGTCGAGTGAATCTCATAACTTTCTTTGTCACTGTTTCGACCAGTTGTTTAGCATGGTAATAGGAACGTATTCAGACAAAATTTATGCATGCAGACTTATTTTTAGAACAAATCGAGATTAAAGCGATATTCAAGGAATTTGAAATTCGAAGAATAGTTGCGCAACAGCAGAAGGGAGCGGCATCAACAAACAAATCGCCTACGGCATAATTAACTTCCTCTGGCTCATCCCATGCCAAGATTAACCACCTTCACGGAAACTAGTCGATAGACTACTCACAAATGTACTGAGGAATTTAATGGAAAGACTTCTTACGTCATAAAACACGGTAGAAAATTTTAGTGTTTCAGATAGTTTTGTAAGATCTTCGTCCAAAACTGTAGCGACTATCAAATAACGTTTAAATCGTACCAATTGTAATAGAGATATCAAATGATTTATTATATCAGTCAGAAAAAATTCGAAGAGATGAAAGCGAAGAAAACTTAATAAATAAATTTTTGCAATTTCTTCAGAAAATTCTTTCCTTTATTCTTCAGTTTTACGAAAGTTCACTTCAAATTAGTTTCCCAGTAATTAGTAATTACGTCATTGGCAAAAGCTTCATACCAAGGTCTCCTAAATTAAGGGGCCCCAAAACAATGCATTAAAAATATACAATGAGGAGACCATGCAAATTCAGTGTTCGGTCCTTCGGAAGGGACATTAAGCCATTGGCCCCAAAGGTGCTCTTCGTGTAGAGTAGGCTAATGCCAGCACCAGGTTTCCCTCCTCCCTTGTGATTGTGTTTGGAGTTATGGCTATAATAATCCAAGAGGTTGATTAGCCAAAAATACACACCTGTCAGTGAAACTGATGTTGAATGAAGCCTTCAAGTCAACAACACCATGAAAGCCTTTGAACAAAATTAAAGATACTATTTATAACATTTCTACAGCTTGGCAGGGAGCCAAGAGTGAAACAATTAAAAGATCGTTCCAAAAAATATTGCCTTTTTTATTGCTGAAGATAATTTTGAAGTGGGAGACGTAAATGACACAGAAGAAAGCACTTCTGGAATTTTAAAGTCATTAAAATACAATGAAGGATGAAAAGATGCAGATGAAGACAGTGTAAATCAATGGTTCAATGTGGATAGAAATGAACCTAGATACAAGAGAATGACCGACGATAAATTAGTTCAAAGTGTGCTAGAGGCAATGGCAGGCCCGAGCATTTCTCCAGAAGCCAAGGACGAAGAGGAACTACAACCATCTTGTAAAGTAAGTTGCAAAGAAGCCCTCACAGCTGCAGAGACATTACTTCACGTCATGGAAAAATCAAGATGACGTTGATTACCTTTTACAAATTCGTGGGTATTTAAGAAAAATATAAAATTAAATAGGCCAACAGAAAAAAACAAAAATTATGGACTTTCTGTAAAATGACTTTACGAAAGAATTTTTGTCATATTTTTAATGTATGTTTTTCAATGTGAATACATGTTTATATAAGTACAAATACGTATAAGTTCCTATTTTGCTTACATGGATGATGGTAATTCTAATAATTGCATTAACCATGTTTTTCGATTATCCGGACCCCTGCTTCTCCCAATTACCACGGATAATCAGCGCTCTACTGTAGTTGGTCAAAATATTCCAATTGGTAATTTCTAGATCTATATAATTTAGAATGTCTTTTATCAAGGAAGTATTTTTTCATTTTTAATTGACATTTTGCCAGTAGTGACTGCTACAATCACAATTATGCAAAGTTATGACAATAAGGGTGTGCTTAATCCATGAAAGAAAAATAAGAACAAAAGTAGTTCATTGGCTAATTCCTACCATTCTGCATACATTTCTTGACTTATCAAAAATTAAAATCATAAAATTTGCAAATCACAATAGAGTAAAATCTCTCAAATTTGACATATGTGGGACTGGAGAGTTGGCAGCTTTTGCTAAGTGTTAAAATGAACATTATTGAATAATAAAAATAATAAATTCCATATAAGAAATAAAGAATGAATTAAATTTGTAATTTAATGAACAAATTATCATTCTCTTCTTATTCTAAACTGAATAACTGTCAGAAGAATAGTATTACTTGCCATTGTCAGAGAAAGGGATGCCCCAAGGTATGAGTGAGCCGGGCGGCTGCCCAGGATGCCAAAATATCAGGGGCACTGGATACCAGTTTATATAGCTGAATAGATGGGAATCTAGTTGAAATTCCTTTTACTTTTCATTATCTATTATTTTCTGGAGCTATGAACAAGTTCTTTTTAAAATATTATAACAATTATTTACCTAAGTGGCGCTGAAGCAGTTTCTTGCCTGGGACAACAAAATACCTCAGGCCACCCCAAGTTGGAGATTGTGTTTTCTATGGAATGGACATGAAAGTTAGAAGATACTACGACCAGGAGACATAGTTTTGGGCCAAAATGACTGAAATTTTTATGTGGAATATCTGTATACAGTGTTCCAATTTGAGGTGAAGTTGTTCTGAGTCAATGGTGCTACATCAAATTTTAAAATAGATACTACAGTTTACATTTTGACTTATTCATTTCATATTCTGTTCGTTTATTTTGTTTTAATAACATGTTATTAGACCAACACATTTATAAATGAAAGAATTTCATCTACAACTATTCATTGCTAGAGTGTTGGTGATGGTTGGGAGAAAATCTCAGAAAGTGCTGAGGATATTCTCGAGCCAAAATAGCTAGGAAATTTGTTTTATTGGAAAATTTATAGCTATACTAGCATAATTGCTTGTCAAATATGGCAGGTATGTGTGAATTAAGTATTATGTTCAAACTGAAATAAAAATTTATGAAACCAACTTTTATAGGCACTGTAAAGTAAATTATAAATATAAAATTCACATAATTGATTGTTATAGAGAGTAAAAATGGTTTTGGGCAAAGAAAAATTGTATCACAAAGAAATTCTTATACGCCCAAAATTATTTTTTATTTATATAAAATTTAATTTTGTCCCTCTCCCTTTCTGTCTCTCTCCTTCTCTGTCTCTCTCCTCTGTCTCTCTCCTCCTTTCTCTCTCTCCTTCTTTCTTACTTCCTCTCTCTCTATTTCCTATTAAAGCATTCAAAGCATGCATTCCTTATGCATATAGTATAAGGATTAAGGCAACAGTACAACCTCGAGGTTAAACAATGACATGGTGGGCAAGGCAAAATATCGTTAAAAAGCTTAAAATTTTCAAATAAATATGATTTAAATGTAGAACTTGAGTGATTTTATATCGTAGACAAAATGTGATGATAAGAATAAGAAACGTTATTTATGTTTCTTCAAAATGGTCCAGGTCTTAAGATCATACGGCAATTATTTCTAATTTTAATTTGCAAAAGAGTAAAAGTCTTAAGTCGAAAAATTGATTTTTACATGTTATCTTATGAGAAATGGCACCCCCTTCCACTTCCCCCTCCCATCAAAAATCAAAATTATGGCCCCGAGGTGCACATCCTCATGGTCCCATTAGTAAGTGGACCAAGTCTAAAATCCACACATTGCCTTTTATTAATAGATATTGTTATAATTTATCTTTCTTCCAAGTTCCATTCATTAATTTTGTCCATCACATTGTTCAATAAAACCATCTTTATTTCTTTTATTTGAGTGGAAAATAACCTTTCTCAGGGCGAAGAGGTGTAGGCGGATCAGCTCCTCAGTTCTTGCTTGGTTTATATGAGGCTCTTGGTGACGAAGGTCTCAGATCAACTCCTGCTAGTCTCAGCCTGAGTGGTGCAGACATTGGTGCCATTGATGAAAGTGATATTATCATCAGCTTCCGTAGTCATGGTGAGTATTTTCATAATATTTGCCACTGTTGTATTTTTGTTTTCATCCAGAAAATTTATGGGCAATTCTCTTTATTGTATTTTATAATTATTACTAGCTGGAGTACCTGGCATGGCCTGGGACCATTTTAAGCCGTTGCCACATGTAGAAAATACTGGGAATATACAGGGGGTCCCATTTATACATTGGAGTTAGGGACCACAAAACCACTTATAATAGGATTGGGGTTAGGGATCGTAAGAAGACTTCACCTATGCAACTTAATGCTCAAGGGTTATCAACAACACTATCAGTGGATGGGAGAGCGAACCCTAAAGCTTTTAGTGTTATTTTCTTCTTCATTTGTTGTCTGATCTCCAAACTGTGTTAGTTGACTACGAGTATTTTCGTTGGCGAGAATCTTCATATTTTTCCCTGATAATTTTGCTAACTCAATTTCTTTATATTTTTATCTTTATATTTACATCCCTTCTTGTTTATACAAATGGCAATCAAGCGCTAAATGTGTAATTTTGATAGGGAGGAGAAAATTGTTATCAAGAAGCAACATGGGCTATGTTGTAAGGATGTTGTAACAGGGAAAGGAAGGCGAATAACTATGAGGGAAGTCACCTCACTTGGAGGTGGACAAAGAAGCTATTCCTTCACCATCTCAACCTCTCCGAGTCCTAAACAGCTGCTGCTGATGTCATGCGAACACAAGGCATCAGCAGTTTTGTCTTGCTGTCATCAGGCCACTCATCGAGGAAAGTGCATCTGCTCTTTCCACTCTAACTCTGTCCGGGGAAGACCCAGTGCAAGTGGGACACAACTGAGTCGCGTAGAAGCAGAGGAAAATAAACACTTGCCCATAAAAGGAAATTGCTTGCAATGTTGCCTTGAAAGTAAGCGTGCCACTGGTTACACATTCGGCTGCTTGCCCTATCCATTTGCCCGCACACGGGTGTGCCGTTTGGCAGATAAAGGAAACAGCGTGAACACTGAGAATTTTTACATAAACAACATAAATGCACGGAATTTTTTTTCCCAAAACTTCAGCTACGTAAGCGCAGAGAAACGTATAACGGGGACCCCCTGTACTTCAAACTTCAATCATCAATCTAGTTTTATCTGTCTGCATTGCTTCAGAAGCTTAATGTTTTGCAATTGAAGGTGTTGCAAAGTGCGCTTGGACCCCTTCCCCAGCAGTACTTTTACGGTGGACGTTTTCCATTTTACAGCACAGTGGAGCCTAATGTTGTAGTTGCAAGAGTAATTGCTAGATGTCAACGTCGTGAGGAATATCGTGCATCCACAAAAGCAGCAGGTATCACCCCTTCCCCCCACCAAATTTTTATATTGTCATATTGTCTATGTTATTCGCAGGGTAAAATTATACACCTATGCAAAGTTTTGTGAAAATATCTTCAAAGGTGTGAATTTGTATAGCGGACAAACAAAAACACATAATTTGAGATTTATATAGTAGATAGCAAAAAGAACATTTAAAAAATAAAAGCAGTATACAATGCATTCAATGAGAAAGGGAACAGAAGTTTCTTTTAAATGTTGCCATTATTCAGATCTTATTATCTTGTGTTATGTCTCTTATAGCACCTGCCTTGTGGTCTGAGCTGGAAAATCATGGGGCCCAATGCAAAGTGTGCATGCCTCTTAGTCATCAAAAAATGTAATCGTAAATTACAATAAATAAAGCACCTCTCTCACTATTGCAGTGTTTGATATTTAACTGATTTGTTAAAAAGCATATACACATAAGTTCAAATATAGGTTAGAGAGTGCAGGGCCACTGTAAGCCCAGGGAACAGCAAAGTCAAACCATTGACTCTGCCATAATTTGATTTAAAAGTATTTTATAAGTCAGCAGTAAAGATAAAAACAACAGAAAATATTTTATAAGTTTCCAAATTTTGAATTTGCATACCAATTGGTAGTTCACTAGTAATAATCATAAAATCCTGACAGTCATATCCATTCCATTGTGCCACTGGACATTGTGAAAAGCTTTACTTCCCACTTCCTCTGTGTTTTAAGTTTGCTAAAAATAGATGTCTTTATTCATTGTTTATTACTGGTTTCATTCAGCAGCTACCTTATTTTACCACTTGAAAATACTATTTGATAAACTGTAATGTTTACAGGGGATCCATCCTGGGGTCATCATTCAAGAAAGTCATGGGGAAGGCATGAAGCTCCTCTTCGTCATGAAAAAGGTCGTCGCTTATGGTTTGATGTGTCTGAGGTATCAGATGATGAAAATATTGTTGGGGCAGAGCTTCGCCTCTTCCGAAAAGCTCCACGTTCTGCCTGCCCACACATTAACCATCCATTTAGTCCAACATCTCACATGCCTGACTCATTTTTAGTCACAGTACATCAAGTGGTTTCAAAAGGAGACGTAGCGTGAGTACTTTTAAATGCATCATTTTTAAAGTGTTAGAATTGGATAATGGATACCATATGGTTATGGGCTTGTAAAAAATGACTGCAGATTTTTCATCCGTCCATCTACTTCTTGTTTTAATTTTAAGAGGACTGGGCCATTTGTCTTCAACACCTTAAAATTTTTAAGTAGTTTTCTTTTGTTTCTTTTTGTGATTTTTATTGATTCATTTCAAGGACATTTATTTGGAGGTATACCACATTTACTGGCATATAAGCGTGAACACTGAAACTAAAAAAAATGCACCTGAATATTAGCCACTCCCCATGATTGTACAAGATGATCCCAAAAATATAGTGATCTGGTTAACAAAAATGAAATAAAAAGGAAGAAAAATACAAGCTACACTGCCCTCCCCCCTCTCCCTCCCCCCTCCATATCCCTTCCTCCCTCCTCTCCCCCCTCCCCTCCATCTCCCTTTCCCCTCCCTCTCTCCCCCCTCCCTCTCTCCCCCTCCCCTCTCTCCCCCTCCCTCTCTCCCTCTCCTTCCCCCCCTCCATCTCCCTTCCTCCCTTCCCCCTCCCTCCCCTCTCCCTCTCTCCCCCTCCCTCTCTCCCCCTCCCTCTCTCCCCCTCCCTCTCTCCCCCTCCATCCCCCCTCTCCTTCCCCCTTCTCCTTTCCCCCCTCTCCTTTCCCCCTCTCTCTCCCTCCCTCCTCTCTCTCCATCTCTCTCCCTCCCCATCTCTCTGGTTAAATGTAAGAAGGGACTACATAGTCTCAATTTCGCCCTAATAAAGTCGTTTGTCTGTCTGTCTCTCCCTCCCCCCTCTCTCACCCTCCCACCTCTCTCTCCCTTCCCCCTCTCTCTCCCTCCCCCTCTGTCCCTCCCCCCTCCTTTCTCTCCCTCTCTTTCTCTCTCCCTCTCCCCTCCTTTCTCTCCCTCTCTTTCTATCTCCCTCTATTTCTCTCTCCCTCCCCCTCCCCTCCCCTTGAAATCGACTGAAATGACCGATTTTCCCCCAATTAGCTTTTTCCTACCTCAGTGGTGGCCAAACCATTTTACTGGTGGGTCACATGGGTGCTTGCAAATCCTTCTGCGTTCCGGATTAAAGATTAAATCGGATGTTATCTATATTCTCTAAGGAGCCATATAAGTGAAAATCAAGTGTAAATAGGGTTTTTATGGTTAACACATTATATATTACAAGTTTTACTATCAAAATTTTCATAAAATGTATTAATATCTGTGTTAAATTTTTCGGATAGGTTTTTCATCATACCCTCGTGGGCCGCACAAATACCTTTAGCGGGTTGTACTTTGGGCACCACTGGCCTTCCTTATCAAAAGCCTTAGAAAAATTAGCACATGAACAAATCATGCTCTTTCTTAATGCAAATCAATTGTTAGATAACTTTCAATCTGGCTTTCGTAAATCTCACAGCGCCACCACTACTCTTGTAAAAATCACCGATGACATTCGCCTCGAAATCGACAAAAGGGAAGTTACAATCCTAGCACTACTGGATTTCAGTAAAGCTTTCAACTCAAAAGATGTTCTGCTGTCTAAACTGCTCACAATGAATTTCTCACCTTCGGCCATAAATTGGATATCTTCTTATTTAAGCGATCATTCCCAACAAGAGTTGTCCATTAATTCTTTCTCTGATTGGTTTATCAGCAGTAGAGGTCTCCTACAGGGCTCAATTTTATGTCCCCTACTATTTTCTTTGTACATAAATGGATTTTTAAATGTGTATAGAACAGTAAACTCATCTCACCACTCACTTAGGAAGTTAAGTTGCAGTACTTCGGTTTCTCTAAAGAAGCATCTGGTAATTTCCCTAATTATTCTGTATTTTGACTATGTTGATATAGCATACCAAGATTCAAGAGCTTTTGTTAATGATTCAGAGAATGCATAATGTGTGCATTAGATATATTTTTAATCTGAAGAAATCAACCACATTTCTGAGTCACTTGTCAAACTAAACTGGCTAAATCTAGAGTCTCCTTGCTTGATCAATTACTTACTTCCAAAAATCTGCATTATCTTGCTGCTGAATTCAGAAGTCTAAATACTGTACATAGCCACAATACGAAAGGGAGTCAAACTCCTTCACAGAACAGTAATCTTCAACAAGTCCTTCATTGTAACTGCTAGTAGACTGTGGAATGAACTTTCCCAAACAAAAAGATTCATACTCACTCTCCTCATTCAAATGACACTGCTATCAATCCCACTTATCTTTTCAGTTATACACGCTTAATGCTTTAATTTTTCTTTATCTTGAATTTGACAAAACTATACTTATTCTGTTTAATTTACACTTCGTTTTTTACTTTCTCATATATGTAGTATATTGAGAAAGTATTGTATTCGTGAAAAAATTAGACTTCGAGATTTTGATGGAAATACACGTTTTAGGTGTCCCTGAGTACATATAAGTGGTTTTTGCCATGCCGTCTGTCTGTTGGTCTGTTCGCTGTTCTAGGGCCCAAATGCATACATAAAATCAAATGATATCTCGTATTTGTGCAATATATCATATTTTGCAGACCCTTTTTTCATAAAAATGATATTGCACAAAAATAAAGGGTAGTTTAATCTTGGTCATTTATTGAAAAATTTTATTTACTCAAAAAAGGCTCCAGAGAATTTGATTAAAATCAATCAAATTGTAGAGCCTGATGTCACAATAATACTATGTAAGCCATATATCTCTTAAAATCACTATATGGCATCCAGTGACATTACAATGTACTCTAAGCTACCTTACCTAAGCCCTATGATGTCATGCCTCCACCTCGATCCACTCAAAATCTTATTACAGCCTAAACTCTTAAACTAAATCGAATGATTTCTCATATTTGTTGATAATATCATTCATAATAGACACACTGAAGAGATGAACGATATTGCGCAACAATTAAGGGTACTTTATTCTTGGATATTTTTATACAAAATTCGATTTACTCAAGAATGGCTATAAGGATTTTGATTAAAATCCATCCAATCATACAGCCTGATGTCACAAATAATACTAATTAAGCCATATGTCCCAAAAAATTACTAAACATTGACTAGTGGCATTAAAATATACACTAAACTACAGTTAACTTTGACTTATAAACATTTTTCTTTTATAAGCGTATACAGTTGACCAAACGTATATACATATATGAGAAAGTTTGTGCAATGTATATTGTGCCGTTTATTTTGTTTAGTCATAATGTTAAAATATATTCATTTTGTGATTTTATTCATTTTATCAATGATAAAAAATATTGTGTATAATTTTTCTTACCAATAGCTTTAACTTTTACACCAATGGATAGAGATGTTGTGCCACCATATGCTGACAAAAAATAGACTCATTAAGAAAGTTGTTAGGAAAAGCAATTTCAAGCATAATCAGGATAGTAGGAGAAGAGGTCCCTTTTTGTCACAAGTGTGACCAACCCACCTCGTCCTGCTTACCTCAACAAATGTAGTCCCTTTCATTCATTTTAATGGGCAGCATAGCTATAATTTTAATAAATGCCAACTTTCAGGTAAATTGTCTGCGAATGAGATGTTTTCTTTATTTGTTTAATTTGTGTGATTGTTGCTCCTTTTTATTGAGCTTTTTGCATAATTTTGCAATGGATTATAAAACTAAACAACTTTTCAAAAATCATTAATATTCAGCAAATTAAAATAGAGGTGCATTTTTAATATATAAACTGATCCATTCATGAATGACCAATGAAATATTTAGAAACCAAATTATTATTATTTTTATATTAATAAACATTTATTAATAAGGAAATACATATTAAGCACAACATTCTTTTACATAACACTGGAATGTGTGAACATTTTAAATATAAAAACAGATATTTTACAAACTCAGTATTCCATCAAATGCACTCAAGACTGAACTTCACATAATAAAGTATTGCGAACCTAATTTCTTTTACATAACACTGGAATGTGTGAAAGCGGTTAACTTTTTTAATATAAAATCAGATATTTACAAACTCAATATTCCATCAAATGCACTCAAGACTGAGCTTCACATAATAAAGTATTGCGAACCTAATTTGATGGAGTGGCCGTCGAATACTACAATTGTCAGACTACTATAGTTACAGTATAGTTATAGTATCCTTTTCCCTAAGACTACATTGATCAGCTGTCATTTTACACTGGCAGTTACGCTAATCCTTGCTAAAAGCCATAAACTTTTTCAAATGTGAATCTGACTTGCAGAAAAAGTGTCATAAAATTTTCCTCTTAGTCTTACATTAGTTAATATTTTTGTTTGTTCATTTATTGTTGAGCATTGTTTAAGTATAGTTGCTGATAAACTTTTTGACAGAGATGGTAATAAGGAGGGGACAGGGACACTCCAGTATATGGATTCTATTGAATGGTCCTCAGAGCGAGAGGGATGGATCTCGCTAAATGTAACCGGCGCACTTGATGCTTGGCTCCACTTCCCTCGGACCAATCTTGGATTGCATCTCTCCGTTCGCTCACTTCCTTCAGCAGGTGGGTGATTTCTCATTCAAAATATATCTGTGCAAGGTTAAACTTGCTCATTAATTGTTACAAAAATTCTTATAATTCCGTTGCCTTTATTCTAATCAGCAATAAGGAAAAACAGGAATTGACAATTTAATGTCATTTTAAAATTTTTTGTCTTGACTATGTTAATTTTTTCTTGTGTATGCACACCTGACAGACCTGTAAGTGTAAAAATGCAATACTGATAGAAAAATGCAGGATTGTATAATTTGAATATTTATTCATTTTTGAAATCATTATTTGATTAAAAGTTGCTTTGAGTCAAAATTTACTGTAATATATGTACTTAGTTAGATTATCTAGGAATAAGACCACATGAATTATGGTGGAAGCATGATATTGGAGGTTAAAATAGATTTGCATAAACTATTTATTCTGTTTATCAATCTGGTTTGGTTTTAAAAATATTACTTACAATTAGCGCAAAATGTCTTCCATACAGGCTCTCATGAATTGCATCCAGAAGATGTTGGAATTGTTGGACCACCTTATGGTTATAGTGGAAGAGCACCACAATCACAAAAGGAGCCTTTCCTGGTTGCTTTTCTTGGGTCCTCGATGGCACCAGTAGGTAGCCATCAAGGGGCACACTCACGTTCTAGAAGGGAAGTAAAACAGCGCATGGGTAGTGGACGTAGAGGACGCAAGGGAACTGAGCGTCAAACAGAACCTTCAACTCCATATATCCCTACGCGAA
Source organism: Tanypteryx hageni (assembly GCA_028673005.1). Taxonomy (NCBI): domain Eukaryota; kingdom Metazoa; phylum Arthropoda; class Insecta; order Odonata; family Petaluridae; genus Tanypteryx; species Tanypteryx hageni. The sequence continues at coordinate 155,706,270 of CM054114.1, read as the reverse complement.
ATCCCTTCCTAGGTAAGAAGTCACGATTTAATGCAATTTAGGTATTGCATTGCTCTTAATCTTATTGCCAGTATTTTATGCATCAATTACTTTCACTAATATTAGTTTGAAATTAAATTTTTAAAAGTTATATTTCATCTTTATTTCTGCAGAAAAAATATTCCCAAGACGTTCATAGTTCAATGACTGTATTTCTTGAATACAGATTTGTTATTGACACATTATTGCTTCTATCTTTAGAGTCTGTAAAATGAAAAATTTCACAAGGTTATTAAAAATGGTGACCCAACCCAGTCTCAAGCAGTAGTAATTTGCATGTTTCCCATAAAATTATGTTTCAAATGAAAAATTATCCATCAGTGGGCTACCATTCTTTAGAGCTCCATGGATTTGGCTGAAAAGTTATTGGTCAGACTTAATTGGGTTAGAAAAATGAACTATAGGGTAAAAATACCGATACCCGATATACTCAAATCCAAGATGACCCTTTTAGCTGACTGTCAAAACAGAAAAAAGATTTTATTGCCTAATTTCTCACAGAATATATTTGGTGTATATTTTGAACATGCATATTCAGTATAGACAGGGATGGATACAGGGCTAGGTGACCGTCTAGGCCCTCGCACCTGGCAAACTAGGAAAAAAATGCATTGATGGCGATGCGTAGGCAATCGCACTTGAAACATTGTGCGTCTTACCAAAACCATTTAGTACAGGCTCTTATGGAAGATCTTCTCTCTTTCTTTCTCATTTATTTTCTCCTATTCATCTATCTCTTTCTAAAGATAGCCTTGATGCAACCTCCTTAAATTTGTCGATCTGAGTATTAAGATTAAAAATCACAAAAATTCTAAATATTGTTATTTTCGTTCTTTTTAAGATTATTTTTCATATTTCATAGAGAAAACGTATTGTTTTATCGTACTACATAATAATCACAATTTTAAACTGCAAGGAAATCACTGAAAGCTCATAATAACAAAAAATCTTTCATTTTTCGTGCACCCAAGTTTCTTAAATACTAAAACAGCTATATCTCTGTCCCTTTATGTCCAATTTCAACCAAATTTTTCATTTTACTTTTCATAGGGTTCTAATGGCAGAAAGCTGTTTTATAAGTGATATATGTTTCAATTTTACACTTACAAAATTTTAAAAAACGTTGCTTTCACTCGAAAATTTTGAAATATGATACGATGTTTTCAGTTTCTGGCTAACTTACGTTCTATGACATTTAGGTGGTGCAATAAGTGAGTGAAATGATCAGTGATGTTGAAATATTTATTTGGTTTATATTTTGAAATGATATTGTGTGGTTTGCCTGAAAATGGCTTAACCAGTCATCTGGATATTTAATTTTGCCTGGACGCACCGCTGGTGGAGACTTTTTCTTCAATTGAGGTTTTTAAAATCATGACAATAATTAAGGGTTTTACTATATATTTATTAATATATTGAAATAAATAATAATTAATGGTGAATTGCATATCAAAATCATAAACATTATGGAAAAATAATTTTTCTTTATAAATTAACAAAAATATCAGGATGAAATATTCTAGTCATGAAATGTTTGACTGCTATAAATCATATTAAAATTGATGAAATAAACAATTTAAAAAGGCTAAAAATCAAACAAATTTATAAAAACAGCAAATAAACATTTGTAGTCCAATATAATAAAATGATAAAATCCTAAATAAATGGAAAACATATATTCAATGGAGCAACATTGTGCACCCTCCAAAAAAATCAGTCTCAACCATGATATTATGTAAAATAAAATTCACCCTTTGTAATAACAGTGACACACATGCTTCAAGTAAAACTGAGCCTCTCAACATTCAACAAAACACTAGTTAGATTTCCATACTAATTGTAAGACTGATTCTACTTTTCTTTTAACATCTGTTTTTCAAACTGTGTCGTTAACTGATACTTGTAGGGGGTTTTATTACTTTTGGGACCCACAGGAGGTAAAGGGAATGCAATCCTGACTGTAAGTATGTGTGCGCGAAAAAATCTAAAAATTTCCACTTTCACCTATGCAGGGGCAATAATAGTCAACCCCACATGACAGATGCAGACCTTCCGTAAAACCCTTATATTTTTTCGACATGAAGAGGTATATCCCATCTATCAGCGGGGAAGTAAATTAGATGATACTGCTATGTGATATACAAGCCACATGACGAAATATTTTGGCATACCCATAGCGATTGAGCGAGTAAATTGTATGACAAATATATATGGCATATCCAGTTGACTGATTAAATATCCAAGAAAAGCTCGTGAGAACCTGGCATGCAGCGCATTGCACAAAGATGTCACATTTGATGTCGATGCGTGAAAATTTGAAAGCATTTTCCTACTCACATCAATAACCATCGAATTATTTGAGATACTGGGAGCTAGACAAATTGCTAATATTATAAATGTGAATGTTGCAAGATAGATCACTAGATGTAGATATTTCATGCTCGTATGAGCAACATTCAGAAGAAACGTTAAATAGAAAAAGAAATGAAACATCTCATCTTTGAAATGTTCATAAAGTTTTAAAAGATTAAGTAGCTTTAGGTTTACAGAAACATCATTAATAATGAAAGCGTGACAAAATTTGCAGCATTAAGATGTGGAGCATATGGTTTTAAAACGGGCTGACAAGAGAATGCACTTATTTTGCAGATGTTTATTTGGAAAATAGCAACAAGCGATTAAATGAAACATCTGCAGAGAGAAAGAAAGAAACACTGAGTGTGTGCAGTCACGCACGGAATTCCTTTGAGAAGAGAGTAAAGAGAAATTGAAAGCCTCTTGTGTCAAGGTTCTGGATGTGTTAGAGATCAAGTTTAACGATGAAAAGAAATAGATTTCAGTTAACCCCATCTCTTACTTGGAAATCCAAAATCAAAACATTTAATTCCACTGCTCTTTTCTGGACTTAAATTGTATGTTGGACGGCGGGATGTGAAGTTTCCGCCAGATGTGTTGTTCAATCTACATTGGATGGCATTGAGTTAATTAGTCAGCAGCTTAATATTAGAAGTGAAAGAAATGTTTACAGAGTTTGAAAAGTGGCATTATCACGGGGTGTTTTTTGTATTCATGAATCATTATCATAATTAACATTGTTATTTTAATCTGGCTAAAATATTTAGTTTAGCGTTATTACATTAAGTAGAATAATTGACCCCATTTAAGTATTAAAATACCGGGGGGAGATCGGGATAAAGATAGAAAGTTTGAATCAAGAGCATTTAAAAGGAAAAAGAAGAAGAATCACAATGAAAGTGTAAAGGATCTTTTAAGAAATTTTTCAAGGAGCGCAGTGAAAAAACTGATTCTATGTAGTTGCAGTGTTAGTGATAAAAATGAAAACCTTATTGATGTTTGCTGTTAAAGTAGAAATGAACATCTTGAAGACCCCAGCATAACTGTGCAAACTGGAGCTGAAACAGATGTAATTATTCAAAATAGCCCAAAATGGTGCAATGACTACGATAGTAGTGCTCCGTCAACTTCTACGTCAGCAGAATTGGTTGCTGTTGGGGAATAGCCTAGTGTCCTAGTGTATTTGCCAATTTTAGTGATCCTGGTGAGTATATTTTCCCTTAGACCCATAAGCAATTGAGCAATATTGTTTGGAAAGGTCTGATTCTCATCTTAACCCTTTAAGTGCCACGCCGATTTTGGTGGGTATGTCCAAAAGTGCCATGGCTCTTTCAACTTTTCTGCATCAATCTCTAAGAAAAATCACATACACGCCATTTATTCATATTCTTGCCTGGTTCTTTCAGAAATTGCACAGATGATTACAAATATTAATTATATTTAGGGAATGTTAGGATCTTGTGATTTTTTTGTTTAAAAAAATTTTGTTTTTAATTTTTTTAATAAAAAAATGAAAAGTCAATTTTATATTGAATAAAGTATAGTATTTTATTATTTTCACTAGGATATTTAACTTATTTACCTAAAGGCAAGACATCCAGATAAAACATTGCAAAAATTCGCAAAAATTATTAAAAAATTAAATTACAAAAAAATATTATTTTGCATAACTGCAATTTCAGCACTTTTTCATCAGTCTCTATGAAAAATCACATACTCGCTATTTACTCATATTTTTACGTGTTTCTTTAAGTAATTGCACAAATAATATATAAAACATTACATTCTATAAAACTATGTACTCATAACATATTTATTTATATAATTAAAAAATATTTTGCTAAGATTTTACATTTGACGAACAATTTTAAAAATCACAAATATCTTCTAAAATCTCGAAATTTTCCTTCTCTAAATAACATTTGTCGTCACTTAATGAGTTTATATAACATAGCAATTCATCATCCTCAATTCTAACAGTGAAATATATAGAAGCCATTTTGAAAGAATTGAGGTAATATTTCACGAAATTGAAAAAAACCATAACTGAACAAATAATCGACTAAAACCAAAAAGAACGGAAGATACGTGAACTACGTAGTCTCCTCTTTCAATTGATACCATCATATTTTGCCATCTGTCATTTGCATGTGGAACTATTATGAGTTTACGCTTATTCAGCATGGTCGACGATTTATCGTTGTTGGCACTTCATGCTTAGGAAATGACGATATATCGTCGCGTGACTCTGAAAGGGTTAAGAGAAAATGATGACTTTGCATTAGATGATAAAAACCGACATTTTAGTTCATTTTACTACAAACTTGTATTAAGCAATGGTGAAAAGCATCTCCCAACACATAAGAGCAGAAAACCGCTGTTGAAAAACAAGTGAAGATTTTCTATACAGATTCGATGTGAAATTGCTAGTTGTGGAAATGAGAACCATGGCCCAATGTTTTTACTACAGTGAACCAACTGCCACTAATTCATTTGAAGACTGGTCCATGATCAACATTAGAAGCTGTAAGTATGTATATATAAATAAATGATTCAAAATTTGTTTGCATGTTTCTTCATTGAAATATAAACTCGTATTCAGAAATCGTAAGCCATGGGCCTCCTAAACTCCAATTGCCTAGGGGCCTCACACCCTCTAAGTCCGCCTCTGATGATAGATATACTAGTTCATTCATTAATTGAAATGGCTTGTTAAAAATTTTTGTTTGAGAAAAAAAAACATTTAAAAAATGTTTTTAAAAATGAATACTATCAATTGAAATGTAGATCATAAGTTTGCAATGAAAAATTTCAGTAGATACAATTATTTTATTTTGTTTCATTTGTTTAAAAAACATTGATTAAACACGTAGCCAATGAATTGACCATGATGTTTTGACAGTACTCAAATTTAAGACGACCCTCGATTATCAAAACTGGAATTTGGAAAAACCTCGTCTTGGATTTGAGTAAATATGGTACTTCTCTGAATTTTAAAAGTAGTTTTATATTTATTTTGTACTTTTAGTTCCATAAATTAAACATTTAGTTTATTCCTGAATTTGTTAATAATTATAAGAAATTGGTGTTATTTAACCACATGTCAGTTGGCATTTGAGTTTAAGTCGTTTCCCACATTGCAAATTTCTGCCAAATCTACCTCTGTGCTATTTAATGTAACATTTTCTTTTTAACTTTAGTAATAACTTCAGTTGTCACTAAATGTTGTTTATAAAAGTTGAGCATTACAGGAGACTCTTGAATATCCGCCTTTAGCTTTTGTGGTTTTGACCATTTGCGGGCGACCTCTTGGTAAACAAATTTAGTTATTGCAGAGGATAGTTTTGGCCTATTTGCCGGGTATAGGTACGATATATTGTTCTAGAACAAATATCCAAACAGTATGTTGCAACTCACTAGTCTGTCGCTTGTGCGATGAGTTGTGTCATGAGATGTACTCTTGGTATGTGCAGGAAAATTATAATATAAAGTATAATTCTATTGGTAAAAACAATTCACAACTGCATAAAAATATATAAAAATCTTTGAGTGTATGTAACACTAAAGACGAGAACGATTGAAAATGCTTGGTGAAGAAATGTGCAATAATTTATCCACTATTCGTCCCAATATAATAAGTGTATGCGATTCTCAGGTTACTTATTACCTTGCTACCTTCCTGAGTAGCGATAGATAAACACAATTCAATTGTTAATCTGCCTTGGCAGAGGGGTGGTTAGCATGTCTAGCGCCTAATGCCAGGGTTGTGGATTCAAATCCCACTGAGGGCATGGTCGTATGTGCTTGTTGTTGTATATCTATTATAACACATGTAATTTGAAGAAATCTGTTTGTGTTAAATAAATGATTGATTGATCATTGTAGATATACAATCTTGTACTCTATCCGATTTCCAACGGTTGATGATAAGCTATATTTAGCAAACAGCTTAAACTGAAACAATATCTTGTGCAACTTATACATAGCCTTAACGGAGGTGAATGACATTATATGTAAGGCTGTTGTATAGTATCGATATATGTATCGAACCTCAGTATTGATACTGAGGAAGTGTGCCTCCCTCCCACTGGTGTGAGAGAGTCTATGGGAAGCATGGAATCAGAGCACTTGTGAAACAGGGAGTATACCATATTATGTATGATTCGAAATATCAATAAATAACAGTTTATAATTATCAGTGTTTGGTTATGGCCCACCCATACATAACATGGTGGCAGCCTAAAAGTGTTGTGCAGTGTAGTAATTAAAAGATTAGCAAGATTAACAGATGCCTCCAAAAGTAGAGAAAATGCCACTCTCCAGACTCTTACAAAAGCAACCGAGACAACTATAGCAGATATGGCAAGTTCAGCTAGCATGGGAGCCCACGCTCCTAGAGACAACACTGCCAATTGGAAACAATTTAAAGCGAGATATCAATGCTACTGTGATGGTTTTCTACCAGACAATGTGACGGACAAGAGAAAGTCAGTAATCTTTTGCATTTTATGGGCAGTGAGGGAGAAGATATATTTAACTACTTCGACTTAACAGATGCAGAAAAGGCTAACTTGAAAAGTGTTCTCAATAAGTTGGACAAATATTTTCTACTGTCAACAAATGTAACATACGAAAGACACGTATTTTTTAATCGATGACAAGAACCCCATGAAAATTACGAGCAATACGTAGCAGTGCTGAAAATTTTGAGCAAATCCTGCAACTTTGGTTCCTTGCAAGATGAGTTAATTAAGGACATCTTCCTAAGTGGCATTTTATACAGCAACACTAAAGAAGCCTTACTTAAAATTGATAATTTGGATCTAAAGCAAGCATTATCGGTCTGCCGGTCCAGGGATTTGGCTTCAAAGCAAGTGATGCAGATCCAAATTAAGGAAGAACAGGCAGAAGTAAGCATCATAAATCGGAATTCAAGCCACCGTAGTTTTAAAGGAGATGCTATGAGTCATCACCACCCGACTACAAGCAAGAGCCAGACACATACCAATCGGGGTTCATGCCACTGTGGGACAGATGTCGCAGCAGAGGTGCATCACTCACCCGACCACGATGGAATGGCCACAACACTCCTGGAAAGAGACACTTACTTGAAAGAAAGGAACGGGGTCGTATGCAGCTGGCAATGGTTAATGTAACCTCAACAAAATACAAATTAAATGCAGGTGCTCACTCTTTATCTCTCACACTTCACTGTCCGCGAATTTAACCAAGGTTGTACCATCCATGAAACAGACAAACAAGTTTCAGTAACAGTTAAAATAATAGCCATCGTAGGCGGAGAATTCGATCAGAAGGCCTATCCAGATTGTTTAACTACATTTTATTTATTGTATCGTAACGTGTGGCATTGTAGGAGCTACAATCGGGTCGCGAAGGAGTGTCGCTAATTACCTTGTCGACAATTTACTAACTACAATGTCAAGCGATATGATAAAAGTATGATGTTTATGTCTTATTTCTCACTCCTTCGTGACCCCTCGAACTTCTTCCGCGACCCCCGATGGAGTCGGGACCCATGGGTTGGGAACCTCTGAAATGGCTGGTAGGTAGACAATTTTGAAAATTTTTACACCCATGCAAGCTGAAAGGTTATCATAATTATATTATAGAGTTTATTTGTATTAAAATATTAGCCATATAAAAGTTGGTTATAAAAATTCATTTTTATACGTTTACTTGTGTACTTTAAGTAATTACAGGTCTGAGCTGCATATGTAGAGATATGATTCATGTTTGTACTTCTTTTTTGACCAGCAATTGATGATGACTGATATCTTATACTTACAGAAACTCCAGTCCACTGGTCATCAAGAAGTTGTCAGATTCAGACACTTTATGTAAGTTTTCGGGATTTGGATTGGCAGGTATGTACCTTGAAAATTTTTTACATATTAGGTTTATCATGTTTCTGTAGCCTGGACAACTCTGCTATTGCTTGCAAGTAGATTAAAAGAATTAACAGAAAGCATTAATGAACATAATTTTTTTTCCACAAATGTGGATGTGTCTGGACACAACACCGTAAACCAAACTTTCTAACTCCCACATCACAACAATGTAACTGACGTATTTATCCAAATCCAAGATGACCCCTCTAAGATTTTTCCACACAAACTTTTTCTTTATGTTTCAATAATACCAGAATGAATCACAATTTTCTTTGTGAATTATGCAAGGCAGGGCACATAGGATGGTGTGTGGCAGGAGGTGACTCCCAACCCATTAAGTGTATCACCCTGCCATACACCAGTCATGGTATCTTGCCTTCCAATTTGCCTTGTGATGAATTTGTCGAGTGATGAATTGATGTACGATGAGTTTGTCATGCAATGTATTGATGTGCAACGAGTTTGCCATGTGACAAATTGATGCACGATGAATTGACCGCAATATATTGATGGTAGACCACTGCATACTCAAATTTAAGATGACTCCCGATTTTCGCAAACTGAAATTTGGAATAAAACTTCGTCTTGGATTCGGATACAGTATTTTTTCCCCTCCCCTACCTTTCTTCCCTTATCTCTTTCTCCATTTGTTTATATATGCTTCATAACCCATATTTCTTAATCTTTATGCTCGACATCCTTAAGATGGAATTGTTGATTCTGAAATGCATATTTAGACATATTTTAAAAAGGAAGTACATGTGTGTGGTTCATTGCTTGTGTGCTTTGTGCATGTGTGAGAAACAGGGTTCCTGACATGGAGTAGCTACCCCTAAACCTGGAAAGTATGTGAGATTGCATGAGTGTTTGGTCCCTGGCATGTATACAAGTACTTCCTTTTTATTATTTTGTAATAAAAAAAGCAATAACCTAAGCTCAGGTGTGGATTTAGGGGCTGCAAGAACCCTAGGCGACAGTGGTTTGCTTCTTTTCAACTTCCCAGAGGTGTACCAACAGTATTTGTTTACTATTTTCCTTTGTTTTGATTGTTACGAGTTGATTCCTACATGGTGTATTGTTGTTACTGCATACGTCACAATATTTCACCAGAATAAGACATGGAATTTCATAGTTTGTGAATACTTTACGCATTTACAAATTTTCCTTTGACAAAAGATTTCAGACAAGTGCTTTTAAGGTGAGTTTTTTGTATAATGTTTAATTTTATAAGGTTTTTATTATTGCTTTATCAAATACACACCCTTTTAAAATAATTTTCAGCATGGTTCGTGGCAAATGTGTACCTGGGCATTTGAAAGCATTAATCATCAATGCTCTACATGCAGGTGAACGAGTGAGTGCTCTTTCTCGGTGCTTTAAAATTGCTAAACAGACAGTATCATCCATAAAAGCACATTTTTATATTCACGGGCATCTGAACAGCCTACCAAAAAGCGGTCAGCCAAGAAAAACAACTATTCACCAAGACAGACTTATTAGACGCTTATCCATTGCAGACCCCCAGAGGACTTCCTCTGGCATAAAAACCATCCTTGCTGAGCGCCATGACCTTGACGTGGGTGTACAAACTATTCGTTGATGTCTAACAGATTTTGTTCTTATTGGACGACATGGTGTGAAAAACCCATTGATATCTGCAAAAAACCGAAAGCGTCGATTAGAGTTCACCTGTGCTCATTTCCACTGGGCTTATGAGGACTGGTCAAAAGTTGTGTTTAATGATGAGAGTAAGTTTCAACTCTTCGGTTCCGATGGAATTAAATGGGTTCGGCACCCAAATGGTCAAAGAATAAATCCTCGGTACCAAATTCCTACTGTCAAGCATGGTGGAGAGAATGTTATGGTGTGGGGGTGTTTCTGTGCCAACGGTATTGGTCCTTTGCATTGCATCCAGGGCAACATGTACAAGGACATCTTGGAGACTCAAATGTTGCCTTTTGCAAAATGAATCATGTGACGAAATTGGATATTTCAGCAAGACAATGACGCGAAGCATACTTCGAGGTTCATTAAAAGCTGGTTTCTAAAATCAAAAACTCATGTAATGGACTGGCCATCTCAAGTCCGGATTTAAATTCCATCGAACACCTATGGGAAGAGTTGAAAAGAAGCGTTAGAGGATACAAATTCACTAATGCTGTGCACTTGTTCGAAACTCAAGTCGAAAAGTGGAACGAAATTCCACTCAAGACCATCGAAAAACTACTGCAGTCTATGCTGAATAGAATGCAGGCTGTGATTGACACCCAAGGATATGCAATGAAGTATTAAGTTAAGTTGTGTCATTTAACTTTAGTTAATCATTTATACGAACAGAATATTTTGTTACTTATCACGGAAAAAATTTGTCCGAATACTTAGGTATGCCTTTGTATATTATAAAGTTTTTGATTTAATATAACATCTTTGCAATTTTATAGCAAACAGCTATGGAATTTTATATGTAACCTGTTCCTCTATGTAATAAGTGAATATAGTAATCTTATCTAAAACCATGGTCGAGTAATAGTATAAAAACGGTGTCCAAATACTTTTGACCAGTACTGTATATAAGATTACAAAGCTCCTGTTGAACTTTTTAAAAAATTTCTGGCTTATAGACGATCAGAGCTTCAATATAAGACCATTCCCAACAAAATTGGTGTGGCCATTCTCTCTCTGGCATATAAATTGTATCTTTTTAATATATAGATAGTAAATTGTTTGATAGATTTAATTTAAAGCAGATTGTAGTATTTCTTGGCACCCTTCAATCAAAGCTTGCCCCTACGGCCATAACACCCTGGGCAAGTGCCTACTTGGCTACCCTATGGAGTTGAACCTGCTCACCTGTCCTATTGAAAAATATCATTTCATTGAAAAATAAACCTTTCATTTCCTTTCTTCTATGAGCAAACATTTGATAAAACATATTTCATTGCAGGACTGGATTATCGCTCCAGATGGTTATGGTGCATTCTATTGCAGTGGAGAGTGCAATTTCCCTCTGAATGCACACATGAATGCTACAAACCATGCAATTGTGCAGACTTTGGTGCATCTAATGAACCCAGTACAGGTTCCCAAACCATGCTGTGCCCCGACTAAACTCACTGCTATAGCTGTCCTTTATTTCCTTGATGACTCAAATGTTATTCTGAAGAAATACAGAAATATGGTGGTGAAAAGCTGTGGTTGTCATTAGTGCCAAGATATTATGAACACGTTATGAAGTGATATGCAAGTGGTTGCGCAAAGATCATATCTTTGGTCATGCCGCACCAAGTTTAATAATGTATATTTAAATTGGCATTGACGCAAGGATAGAAATAGCTACTTTCTAATGCATATAACACACCAATTTACATACTGTGAAGCAGTTTATCCTATTTTCTTTCTATGAAAGGTGTAAGAACAATAAAATCGGTTTTAAATAAAAGTTAATTCCCTCTGGACTCATGTTTTCTCACTCAACCTTTCAGCTCCTGAATAAGAAGCAATGTTAATAACTATCGAGAAATTCATCTTAGTTTTCAAGTACAAATTTGTTAAATGTAGTAAAAAATAAGACAAAAAATTATTAGAAACTTTGAAAGGTAAGACGATGTCAAACAACACAAGGCCGTTCATAAGCCTGCCATTGTTTAAAAAAATCAGCCTATTTAAATTATTCATAATGTAAAAACCATTGCTAAGCTTAGTATTGGCAGATTAGTTTATTCTATCAGAATAAATTATAAGGTATCAGTTTTTGAAGCCCTAGTGGAATTTATAAGAAAAAAATTATCAGAGGAATAATATTAATGGCTTATTACTTTGTGGCTAAATATTTTTAGCCACCACATTTTTCTCCGGGTGCTTGAATATTTTTCAGCTAAATTGGAAAAGTTTCACATAGGAGTCAATTACTGTTTAATTTGTTGCACAATAGTAGTTTTTGACCAATCCTTGAAATAGTAAAAAAAAATATACAGGGTGTATCATAATATATTATACACTTCAGGAATTTGACTGAACGAAATGTAATACAAGAATGGGGTTGGTTTCATAGCATTCAGTAACACTTGAAGTGGCTCAATATTTAGCCACAATTCATCTGAGAATGTATCCTCAGGAAATGTCAGCATTTAAGGGTTGAGGGATTTTTCTTAAATTTTCATATATATGTATATATACCTAGTATATATCTGCCAAAAATCAAACAAGGTTTCAAGAATATGAACAAAAATAAAAATTACTAGTGGTTCAAAGTTACAACCATTTTATTAAATTGGCATATACATAATTATGAATGAGCCTGTGGTAAACAAAAACGTAACAAAATTCAGATTCACGAAATACAATTCAATAACAATTCATATATTGCACTAGACAATATAAATGCAGTGCCTTTCATTTCTGTAGATCTTGAATTAGTTTCTAACCTAGTCAAAATAGTATTTTTTTTAAATCATACAATTCACTGTATGAATAGCAATCAAACCAAATGGTTCCATTCACCAATGTTATACAAGATGTTTGATATTGATTTCCATGCAACAAACACTCTGTTGAGGGAATGGGAGTCCTCAAGCACCCCTCCACGCATAGTCGCCGTTTTATAGGGGCACTGTCATATGCCACTCCATTCAAGTGAGTATACGCGCAAGAAAAACAATAACCAAATTTACAGGCGGAATTTATTAATCAAGGTTCAAAACTCACATAGCTAAAAATCACATCCTAACGAAATCTGTAAAGTCAACTTCGTTAAAAATGTAGGCTTCTGCATATTTACAAAACAACTAATTAACAAAGGCTAGACATCAAGGGCACAATAGTGTTGACCATTGCCTCATGACAAAGAAATTCAACTAAGCTTTACACATACCTTGGATGAGTTTCAAAAACTACACAGCAGGTTCAAACAAAATTAATTGGATTTCAAATCGTCAATTCAAATGCATAAAATGTCAATGAAGTAAAATAAATAGCTCAGACAGAAAAGTGATCATTCCACACTGCTTAACAAGTGACAATCTTTTGGCATTTATGAATTATGATACCTTCACAATAGTGTTACATTAGTAATAAATAATACACAGCAGAAAAAGTGAAAAACAAAAATCTTGGTTCTATCCTAAGGCTGCCAATGGATTTTCCACAATGACCTAAAATATTACCTGTAATATCAGAAAATGAAAAGGTAAAGTACAGGGTTTCAAAGGCTTGGTCCAAAGTAGGAATAATTTAGACTGGGTGGGTGGAAGTGGGTCACAAATACTTCTTCCCATTCCACTTCCCCTCACAAGGATGTGCCACTCAATGTTTCCATGACGCATATATAAATTCTACTGCAGGTGGACCCCCCCTCCTCCATCTCCTCCCACTGCTCTCCCCTGGAACTGTAAGTGGTTGTCTATAATTTGAAATAATTCTGAAGGTTGGGGTATTCTTCCAGTTTCTAATTTGGACCAAACTGGAACATCTGCAAAATAATAGTAACAAGTGAGCATAGAAATAACAAAATGGTGTCTTAATTGAAAATGAAATAAACATCTCAATCGAATCAACTTGTCTTCCAGTATTTGGGTTCAATACATAAATATAGCATTCTTGCAAAACCTAAACCAGTCAAATGATCGGTAAAACTTTACAACACGTTCCCCAACCGATATAAGCCAAAGATGGACGTGGAGCCTCGAGTGACGAGAAATTGTACAATTAGCAATCAACAGTTAGGCCAGACCGTGGAGAGTTGGAGTAGAGCATGGAAGGAGAATTCTCCTTCCATGGTATGAGCAAATTTCGAAGTCGTGTTGGAGGTTGAAGGCGTGTAGGAGGCCTCCGGCGTCCTCCTACACCAATGTCACCCTCTACGCCAGCGGAGATTGGTTTCTCGAAGCAAAGCAAATGCGCAAAACTACGTTTATATAAACACAAACACTATAAAACACAATTTTAAACATTCGAAAGTAACCACTGGATGTCACCATTCAAAGCAAAGTACGAAAAATCACATTTAAAAGCTGAACATCAACATTTAAAAGCAAAATGAATGAAGAATTCAAAATCACAATTCGAATGCGTTACACGCAAAATAACATAAGAACATCGACACGGGCGCCATCTACATGATGTTCTAGGGAACGTCTTGTAAACTTAAGCCAATTGTTGTCACTTTAACACTTATTAAAAGGAACTACAGCTTAATATGCGAATACAATTAAACGTTTACATAACATTTGTGGCAAATAAATTTTCGAGGGCGAACTCGTGGGCCTAATCCACTATCATACAATTTAACTATGAATGTCGCAGTTACACACCTGTTAAGATAACTAATGGTGATGCAATCGCATTATTCAGAACTGAAAGTTTTAATTAACATACTAAATACAAATAGATCGATCGAACACATATTTGACAAATATAGGCAAATATTGAGGATAATATCCACATTGAAAATTCACACGTGATAAATACTTACCATTGAAAGATATTTCAAATGCACCAGTCGATACAAGCTGTCCTTCTACAGCATTACATAAGAAAAATAACATCATACACGAGTAAACCTTGTTGTTAACACACCACGTCCACCAGCTTGGTTCGGGTTGATTGAGATAATTAAAAATGGGAATACTTCCTAAAATACACATTATGAGCAATATTTTCGCAACTCCCTTTAAAAAAAGAAAAGAAAGTTTAAGTTTGCAATGCTAACAGAAAAATAAAAAATACCTGAATTTTCGTCACCTACCAGAATCTGAGCTAAATGAATTTTCATTGCTGTTGGTGGAAAATTATCACCTTCCACAATAATTTCTGGATATTTCTGCTGTAGAATAGTTGCATATTGCTCAAATGCTTTTTTATATCCTCATGAATAACTGTGAATAAATGATTAGTTACAGCTTTTAACTAATTGAACATTCATATTGTATCTATATGTAATAACGTAATTACTTGTCCAATAAACTCGGTGACGAAGCAATTTAAAAATTAACTTACCAATATAAGAATTTTAAAGTTGGACCAATGAATTTGTTTACTCCGAGTTTAGTTACTGGTATTTCTTTGGTATTAGTAGCAGAAATTGAGGATTGAAAAAATATATCTTTGACAGTTAATACAACAAAAAATGTGAAGAGGGAAAGACATGATACCCGAGCTAGATCGGCCATGGTATCCAATGGCAAAGACTACTCCCCCCCCCAATGGTATCCTTGTAACGTTGTAACTTTACGCAACTACCAACTTCGAAAATTAGCGAAGCATTTCCACTAAGTTAGGTTTCTGTTATATGCAGCGTATTTTACACTGTAAACATAGGTAATTGAATACAGTGAATAGCTTTGTCTTTTTATATGAAGTGCTGATCATCATTAATTTAACGAACGTGGTTATTTCAAGAAGATTAATTTACCAAAAATCATTATCCCAAAGAAATTCTATTTTGCAATCCTCTTCTAATTGAACATTAAACGTATAGCCAGCTGTATTTTATCCAGAGATTTGAGCTGTCAGAGGAACTTCTTTTTGTAGCGGAATTTTGTTGGTTATTATTTATTAATAGGATAAGCAATCGGGCAACACTCAGCTTGATACTGTAGTTTCCTAAAATACCGAAGAAATCTAATTTTAGCGTTTTTATGATCTAAAGGTTACTACAAAACTATATATATTAGTTTAAAATTATGCGTGTCAACACTGCAATTCATTAAGGATGGCTCAAAGAATACTTCTCTAGGACGTTTGGTAAACGTAAATGAAATTTTATCACTCATGACTACAATACATTTTGTAATACGTAAAGAAATATAATTTTTGAATAATAAAATACATGGCTTTACTTCAGTGTTCATAATGAAAAACGGAAATTTGTAAATAATTAATTTTGAAGATAGTGAAAAAAAATATCTTATCCGCGTCAAATCCACCTGTCCCGGCAGATATTATGTTGGCTATGCTGGTTGTATATGATAGCTTTTGTAACGTTACCTATTGGAGAAAATTGTAAGTTAAAAGCAATGCGTGCGTTTATTGTTGGAAGCACGTGTTAAAGATTGTTGCAGGCATGACTGAGAACGGTATGATGAAATACAAAATTACTATACTTATTACATAAGATATGCATAAAAAAGTAGTCGATTCATTTACATTTACTCGTGCCAAAATGAAAATACGACTTCAATGCCGATGTTGTTGCTTAATGCCTTCGGAAGAGTCTTAGTCAACATTTCTTTTTCCGATTAAGACAATTTTATTGTATGAAACTTGTTGTAGAACGCGCAGTATGTATTGTCTGAATAATCGTGCAAATTGTTTCCTTAGTGTTGAGCGAGGATATAAAGAAAAAGTCCAAGAAGAAAAAGAAATCTTCAGGCGGGGATATACCTTCAAACGACGATTTTTATTTGGAGTCATCTAATGATAAAGTTACATTAGATACTTCTAAATGGCCACTTCTGTTAAAGGTAGGGTGAATATGGTGTGCTTAAGTGTTAAATTTACTAACATTTTCACGATCCAGCTTGAGCATATGAATAATAGGTAGATTTGGTCGAATCTACTTCTGGTTTGTAATTATAAACGTTGTTAGTGTTTATGGTACTTTCATGATTATTAGGTAATGGTTCATTATTTTCGCGTAACGTAGGTGATGTTCTTGCATGTTACTTAGTATCATTTCAATTTGATCTCCGAAATAGGAATATTAGATCTCTTGAGATCCCATCCCCAAGAAAAGTAAATGTTAGGCAAATAAGATTTTTTGAAACCTCTTCAACTTTCTTTAGAATACTTTAAAATATATGGAAATATTTCCAATAGTAAGCGTATGCTTTCCTGATGTATCCTGTTTACACAAGGGCAACTTTATATAGCTGCCTCTAGAGTCAGTAACCTGCAAATATAAAGTTTACTTGATTATCCAATAACATTAACCAAAAATGTTGTTATCATGGTGCCTTGATTTAAAAAATATTTTAAAGAAATTGAAATAATGTACTAATCAATGTGAACGACCAACTATATTTTTTATTTTCTCCATATACGTAGTATAGGGAAAATTATTGTATTCATGAAAAGAATCGACTTCGAGATTTCAACGGAAATACACGTTTTGAGGTCCCCTGAACACGTTTTGAACATTTTCTCGATGTCTGTATGCGATACCTTTTTTGTGGGTGCTCTAACTCAAAAACTATTAAGCACGTCCACGCCAAATTTTATATTCAACATTTTTGTAAAAGTCGGAAGAAATTATTAGTTTTGGTAAAAATCGGTCTACCAGAAGTGGGTGTTTACTTTTGTCACCCGTTATTTTCAAATATTTGCTTTAATATTTCATAAACGTAAAAATGTATTGGAATAAAAGTTGTAGAAAATTTAATTTTCTACAACCTTTGTTCGAAACATTTTTCCATACAATGCATTGTTTAAGAGATATCTTATATTTTTAGCTGCCACCACCACGCCACTTACCAACATCTATTGTTAACAATTTACGCTTAGGTCTTAGTAATGCTCCTTTTTCTTTTAATTGTTGAAGCTTTGTGGCTATATCCAATATCAGAAGGCTATGGTTTGAGTTTATTTCTGTTCTTCGTTAAGTCTAAAATTTTCTCGCAGTTTCTTAAAATATTTATTATTATGTAACCTATTTGAAATTTTTAGAAATATTACAGATATGGAGAAAGTCATGTGGTGGCCACATCAGATTTTTTTAAATGTAAACAGCCAACTATATATTTTTTAAACTTACTCAGGCATTGGTACTGGCTATTAGTGAAAAGTAAAAAGAATAAAAATGATCTGAACCATAAAAGAGAACATGTTCTATGATTCACTATCTACTTTGAACTAAAACTAGAAAGTGATTAAATAAAACAAAGTTTCAATAACAGCATAAGTAAATTGTGCAAATTACGAATTTTTCATTGTCTTGACATTTAATAGAAATTATTACATGTAAATTTCTTTCACTTTACTACCTTGGAAAAACATCGTGTACCCTGCTGGTTGCATTTAATTGTTTGTTGTTAACATTCTGTTTTACATGCATATCTCATATTCCCACGATTTTATTCTATTACTAAAAAACTCACTAAGTAGTCTTCTATTATTTTTTGTATTCCATTTGTCGCTTAATTTTATTTTTTTTTACTCACAATCTGATACAGCTAAAACGCATCTGTTTGAAACTTCTATATTTCAATTGTGCGTTTTGTTGACCTATAATTTCAGGGAAATTTGCATGTTTTTCTGTACTAATTTATGCCAAAATTAGAGAATTGGGCAGTTATGGATATTGTCAATTTTAAGTTTACTGTTTTTAGCCCTACTTAAGTATGATTAGCAATCAATTATCTGATTATTATTTCCTTTGAAAAACCTTGAAAATTTATTTAACTAAAATTTTAGTTGTATTTGGCAACGTATTTTCTTTCTGATTATATTCACAAGACCACCTCAGGCAGTAGTCATTCTCAGAATTAATCTGTGACAAGAATCATTACTTAGGATATTATTAAAGAGTTCTCCATATTGATTTGTCTTTGTCTTGTATGTTATATTAATGTTTTCTAATGTCTTCTTTGTTCTTTGTTACAGAATTTTGACAGACTTAATGTTCGTACCTGCCACTATACTCCTTTACCATTTGGTGCTTCTCCGCTTAAAAGAGAAATAGCTGACTATGTCAGATCTGGTTTCATTAACTTAGACAAACCATCAAACCCAAGCTCACATGAGGTGGTCGCATGGGTTAAAAGAATACTTAGGGTTGAGAAGACAGGACACTCGGGTACGCTGGATCCCAAGGTAACAGGTGAGTTGACTATTGCTAAATATAGTTTGAGGCTTGATTCTTTAGCCATGTTTATTTATTAGAAAATTTTTGCCATTATAGAAAGATAATCGTTTTTAATTGAGGATATTGATGCTAGTAAGTCTCTTCTTCCACCCAACCCATTATATGACTTTGACTGATATTCCTAACTTCTTTAACATATAGTTACATATATCTACACATGTCCTATTTAAATTTTATCTTGCTCTGAACATTAACTTTTACTATAATTACTTTAGGATGCCTTATTGTGTGTGTGGAGCGTGCAACCAGACTGGTTAAGTCACAGCAAAGTGCTGGAAAGGAATATGTAGCCATTTTTAAATTACATTCCGCAGTAGAAGGCATTCAGAAGGTATGTTTCAGTCATTTTTGCTTGATAAACATTAAATAGTTGATTCATTTTTTTCTGCATTTCCTGTAGGTTAAATTTATTTACTGAATGTTTTTGTAAGAATTACAATTATAACAACTAATTTACATTATTAACATTAAATTTAATTGATTTTCTTAGTTCCTCATTAGTTAAGCATGTACAAAATGTGAGTTATCACAGATTCTTTCTGAGATACCCAGCTATACTTCTGTGAATGGGTTCTTATTGTTTGATGGGCATCATTTTAATTTCATTGTACATTTGAACCTCTTTAATTTGGCAACCTTGAGACTTGACCAGAACCAGATTAGGGAATTTGACATTATGGGAGTTACTTAACATTCTCTTCATAATACAGTAAAACCTCTCATTAACGAATATCAAGGGACCCAATTTTTCGTCTATTCGTTATTCAGAAATTCGTCGATCGGAGGTTATTGGGCGTTGCATAACTTCAGGGGCACATTTGACCTCCGCAAGAGTTGATTATCAGCAAGAACTTTTCTTTCTGAACGTAAGGAATCAAAGTTTTTTTAAAAAAGAAGTGTAAAGTTCTGTAGTCAGTTTTCCAGATTTTGAACTTGTTACAATGACGTTTTGAAAATCTTGTGTTAATTTATTGACCTTTTCTTGAACCCTTGGGCCAGACTTTCCCGTTTGTTCATGTAAACACAAAAAAACATGCGGTATTAATTTACCAGACATAGTAATCGTGTATTGTGCTGCGTACGAGTGTGTTATCTTATTTAAACTCTTGCTTTTTAACAAGAACAGTTTTCGATCCTTTCTCGGCAAGAGTTCTATCATATGTTGACTGGTACTGGCACCCTGTTTGGTCTGTATTAATTATAAAATCCTTCTGAAAATGTGGGATAACTGTCCTCGCCTGCGTTCAAAGCTTATCTGCAGCTGCTAACGTTTCTTCCAATGCCGCGGATTCCCTTTCACTGATGAATCTTCTGATCTTCCTCTGCTGAATTCTGTGCTTTTGTTTGAACCATTTTACCCATGCGTCTGATGCTTTGAAGATGAAGTTTTCTGATTGAAATTGACTTGCAGCACTCAAAGCCCACTGCTGTAAATTTCTTGTCGTCACCTGCAAAGGCACATGCCCAGTTTATTATCGTGGTATTGTATGTAAAGAATTAGTGTATAAGTAGACTATTTCTTCTGCACTGTTCTTCAAATATCTACATATAATTTCAATTCCCTCTAAGTTAAAATTGAGGGTAGAAAATGTATGAGAGTTTTTAAAACAATCTAAAATCTATAAAAGCCTTCTTCTGTCCCTTTGTGGCTCCCTCTGTCACACTATAAAAATGCGAATAACTCGATCAAGGATCGAGTTATTTTTTTTAATTTGTCAGGAATGCTCAATTTACATATTTTAAGGCAATGACAGAAAAACTCGAAAAAAGTTCTGAGTTTGACTCCAAGGAAGACATTTTCAATTCCCATAAAATAGGACTTAAGGGGGCAACCCCAGCTCTACTGTGCTAATTTTTCCATCTTTTTGAATAATTATAGTAAATAATCTCAAACATTTATGCAAATTATGTTCATACCAATAAATTATTCTTACATTATTCTTATATATAAGCCATTATTTTCTTAATTTCTATTAAAATTGTAAGAGTTATGGATGATGGATGAATGCTCTGCAATAATTGCATGTTCCCATTGCGCGCAGGATTTTTCAATAAGTAAGCAACATACAGGTCTCAAACTTCGCTCACAAATTTAGATCTTATTGGTTAATAAAATGAACCTCCAACTTATTTGTATCTGAATTTTTTCAAATATTATATTTTTTTAAATAAAATAATTATAAATTATTCAAAAGTTGTTCAGTAAAAAGTTTAAAAATTTTTTGTTATCTATTCCACAGCAATAACTGAGGTTCACATTAATAAAAAACAGTATTTAATCGGTCACAGAAATTTTGAAGCCTTAGGACAAATGGTTTTTGAGAAATCGTGCACGCAAGATCGAAAAATGGCGATTTGAGAAAAATGGGTTAAAAGAAAATAATTGATGTAAAAAAAATAAAATTCATTGAAAAGACCAACCTCTCAAAAGGCACCTGCTGAATAATATACACCCTCCTCAGCCTCAACTCTTTCTAATTCAGCAATACTATTCATTCTTGCAGCCAGCCTTGCCTCTTTAGTTGCCGCTGACATCCTCTTGTCTGCTTGGGCGATTCGACCTGCATCCTTGTTCTCGGCCTACTCTCCGCGATAAGTCCCAATCTTCAGGTTCAGCCTCTTCATTACATTAAATCTGCTTCTTTGGCCACTATTAAATACCAACACAGCATCATTTGTGCCTATCTCCACCACTTTTCGCCTAAAAAAGGACGTTTTCGGACAATTCTTCCAAATTAGGGAATTGAGGGATTCATTTGGGTTCTGTGTATGGGCTCCCACGCATCTTTCCAAAAGTTCCTTGCTAGAGAGCTCTTCAAAAACATCTCTTATTGCCTCCATCACGATAGGAGCAACATCTGGCTTCTTATGTTGAAATTGCGCCTCTTCCTTCCTTGCCACCACCTGCTGATACTTACACCAGGAATTTTCACCAATTGGACAGTAGCTGTGGTCATAATCCTCATCAGTCGACTTGCAGTGATGGTATATAGACCATATAGCCTTTTTCATCTCCTCCACGCTATTTGGATGCGCCCTTATTGCATTTCCATAGTAGCCTTGCATTATTTTAATATTATTCTCTGTCAGCCTCCCCTTCCCAAAAAGCCCTTTTCCATCTGCAAGCTTGACATTTTTTTTGCTTTGCTTCAGTTGCCGCAGCCATGTACCCATTTTCTTCTGAATGTGCCCCACACACTCCTTTTTATTTATTTTAATGTTAGGTCCATAGGGTTTTGCTTCGCTAATATTTTTGAATGTCTTTGCATCCCCATCACCTATGTATGTTACATACTGGATGCCTCGTTCCATCTCTGATCTCTGGAAGATGCGCAGCATACCATCACATTCCATTTTGCCTGCAGACCCAGTGTGATTTTGCTGGCATTGACCTCTGTGCTTCTCCCACCATTCTTCATATTCTTCCGTGTGTTTAGACCCTCTGTAGGATGCACACACTTGACACATTTTCAACATGACGTCAGCATCAATAACTTTTCCTGTTTCCAGTCCTATTATGCTCACAACACCGTTCACTGACCTATGGCCTCGATTCTCCCATGTTCCATCACCACTTCCTGCAATATCTGTGCATCCTTTCTTTATACCCTCCTCATTAACTGCCTCCTTCATATTCTGAATGGCTTCATCTTTGGTTGCACGGTGAATTCTCTCCATCACAAGCTCGAATGTTGAACTGCATATGAGTGCAGAGAGTTTCCTGAGGCCAGCATGACCCAAACCTAAAGACCTCATTGAATAAACCGATCTTCTGTTTACTTCAGCGATATTATTGAAATCACCGATCATTTCACTGCTTTAGCACTCACCACTTTTACTGCATTTCGCACATAAACCTGTAAATTTACTGCAAAACCCACCGACACTCTTCTCATTAAATTCTAATTCCCCACCACACTTTTTGCGAGCGCAAAAGTTTTTCAAGAAGTCAAATAAAATATCCATATCTATAAGTCTGTAGCCACTCCATGAAACTGCCTCCTCCTTCGAGGAACCCTCTGACGTGGTAAGCTTAGCGTCCGATGAACTCTTCTTCCTCGGCGGCTCTTCCTCTCGTTTAGAGCGATCTGCCTTTAGATATTGGTTTCCATAAAACCTCTTTTAGGACGCTTACTGGAGCAAGATTTGGACTTTTCCGGTATATCCATCGCAGAGAAAACCTCGTAAAACAAAACACGAAGCTCTCAAACGAAAAATCTATCACTTCTCTTGGTTACAAGAAAAACGTGTGTATTCTTTTTCCTCTCTCAAACACTTCTGAAGGGTAACTGTTTAGAGCCTCCTGGACCTAGTATATTGCACCTTCCCTCACCCTCGGCTATTCATAGCACTCAATGCATCCCTCAAGGTCAGCGGCAAACATTCGACCTGCGGTGAAAGCTGAGGGAGAAGCGCATGGCTTAAGAAAAATCGTTGTAGCATTCTCAATTTTGACGCTATATGCATGTGGTTTTTATTAAAATGAAGAGAAATAAATCGGCTATTCGACGGGCAGACTTATATTTTTTTTTTTTGAGATCCAAATTATAAAGAATTAACATACAACCTTTAGATCTAAGCCATTTAAAGAAAAAATTATAATATTTCTTATTCTGTTGATCTTTTTCTTCCTACAGTTTGAAATTCCTCATGTTAAATGTTTAATTCACATATTTTGGGGAAATCTTGCCATTTTAACGGGATGTTGCCCTGCCAACCAATTACATTGTTAAGCTCAGAAATCCTATCGTCATTTCATTCCTTATGGGTGAAACCATGCTTTGAATGCTTTTAATATGAGAGAGAGAAAGGAGAGGGAAGTGATTTTCATAGCAACCATTGTAAACAACATTCGTTGTGTTATATGCAAGAAGGAATACATTTAAATGTAGAACATTAATCATTCACATATTAAAATCACTTAGAAACATCTTAGGAATTTGAGACTTGAAACAACGAACGCCTAAAAGAACGAAAATTTGTTTTCCTGCCATTGATTTTATAATACATGTTGAACCGATCAACAGATCAGTTTTTAACACCAGAATTTGACGCATTCTTAGTGATTTGCATTGTTGCCGGTTTCATGTAATTGGGTACCATTGATTTGGATAATAGCCTCACGTCGCATCTATTTCATGAAAACTTTCCTGTTGAATTTCAGCAGGTATCTCCCTAGTTTATATATAATTCATTTGGTCTGAGTAGCTAATTTGGTCGATTAGGGGAGGAGGGAGGGGGGAAGGAAGAAGAATAGGAGGGAAGGAGCTTAATTAATTAATGCAACCATTACTTTTGGACCTTTTATTACTAACGACATTCACAGGTACGAGAATAAGCCATTTTGACATTGTATTAGTGTTCCATTAAAATTGAATTAATAGCAAGAAACGCAACCTGATCCTTGAATCTCAAACTCCTAATAACTCATTGTCAGTTACTAAATAGCATTCACTGAAAAATATTTAGTATTCATCAGAAATTCTATTGATACAACATGCATAAAATCAAAGCTAATTTTTATAGTTGAACATTTGGGGCTAAAATTTGGAGGAATGTCTAAAAAACCAGCTATGAAGACAATTCTGGAAAAGCTTGACTTGACACCAAATTCAAAGGAATAATTCCCAGGAATCATTAAAAGTTTTCGCAGGATACGAGAATAAGAAATATTGAGTAAATTCCCAGGAACAGGAAATCCCGGTTCCAAAACTCGATTTACACTGTTAACCCTTGAACAAAGGTTAGTTTCATTTTATTTTTTAGTTGTCCTTAGATACAAAATTCTTTCTGCATCAGTTAATGAACTTCAGTTGCTATGTAAAAATTCTGACTCATGAAATTACTATTATTACCTTTGGATTTTAATGCACTGCTTTCATATCCAGCAGTTTGAGAATGTTGTTTTGGAGGAGAAGCTGTAAAGACCCGGGTTTGATTCCTGGTCATAGCAGACTTTTTTCTCGTCTCAAAATTATTCCCAACTTTACAGCTTATGCCTGTCTGCATAGGATCTTCGGATCACTTCATTCCATCAATTCCTTGTTTGGCAATCTCACCATTTGAGAGGGAGGAGTTTTCTTCAATGTATCTCTTCGAGGACATCCGTTGGGGCAGTTTGATTCTAGCTTGGTTAGTTCCATCCCAACCAAGAAAACATCCGCATTCAGAAACGAGAAAATTGATCTGCTACGATAGTTCAGTGGTAGAATATCTGCCCGGCAAGTGGAAGACCCGGGTTCGATTCCCGGTCATAGCAGACTTTTTTCTCGTCTCAAAATTATTCCCAACTTAGAAACATGTTTGAAGTTGATTGAATGAGCGTTTTTACTGCTTAAGCGTGTACAGCGACATATGGTGTCTTGTGCAGCGTCCACTTCTATAATTCCTTAATTTTTTTTGTGTTGAGTATCTGCCATAAATCACATGTCTTAAAGCTCATTTGATCGTGAACCTTCCTATACAAATATATTCTCCTCACCCATCTCAATGAATGTTTTTATAAGGGTTTTCTCCTGTGCAGTTGTTGACTGCTAACAGTGCATCACTTTCTAGAAGAAAACCCCTCTTCAGGACAAGAAAGAGTGGTTTCAAGTGCGTTATATGCTCAAAGAGGAGAATAATAAAAGAAACATTCTACCGGCATAGGAACTACCAAGGAAACCCTGCTCTGTCATACGATGCATTGAATGTTATCACTGGACGGACAATAAAGATATATAGTTGACTGGCAAGAATCTATGATACGTTTAATAAATGGTAAGACTATTAAGGGTGCATAATGTATCACAATAATGCAAATATGCAACTTGTTTATTGAAAAATGGTCGTTAGAATAACATTGCATTAACACGAATACGTGATGCGTATATCGAAAAATGTTCATAAAAATAAAATCTTGTATATGTGAAAATGCATAAACCGAACACATGCAAATCAAGGAATACCTGTTATTTATCATGGTTTATCTGAGGATTCCTCAGTCATGCCAACTATCGTCAATTTTATTTTAAAATTGTTTGTATGTGTATCTATATATATAAAATTGTCCGATTCCTTGGTTCCTGATTCATGGAATATACTTAAATGCGAATAACTCAAGCAAATATGCATATATAAGCTTGAAGTTGGCAGAGATAATCTACACCAATATAAAAATGCTATGACGAAGAAAAATTTACGAAAACATCCAGGGTTCGACTCCAGCAGATGATTATCATTCTCCATAAGATAACACGTAAAAATCAACTTTTTGATATGCAGGCTTTCTTCTTTTTGAGATTAAAATTAGAAAACATGGACTCATGACCTTTTGTTTTAGACCATTTTAAAGGAAAAATTACAAGGTTTCTTAATCTGTTCATTGTTTTTTGCCTACATTTTAAAATCCTTCATGTTAAACATTTAATTCACATTTTTGGGAAATCTTGCCTCGTCTCTCACTGTCCCTGCCGCGGTGGCTCGCCTTCTTATATCCCTCGCCCGGGCGTTCCAGAACGTTTGGGAAGGGCTGCAAATGTTCCGGACAGGTCGTAGAACGAGTCCCCGGGCACGTCAAATGGTGCTACCGGAGAGCTATCGCTGTTGCCGTCTTTACACTGCCCCCCCTTTTGGACAGCAGTCCGTCCTTGGGCTGAGTCTGGTTCTGCTATATTCTCGTCCTCCTCAAGACTGGTTTTCGCTCCCAGAACAGGAGCCGGGTCTCCTCCATGGTAAGGTGCCAGGTGGGTGAAATGCACCACCCGCCCGCGCTGGCCGCCCATCTTCACCCTATACACCACATCGTTCAGGGCCTCTTGGACGGTGTATGGCCCATCCCAGGGCCGCTGCAGTTTTGGGCTCCTGCCTCTCAATCTCTTGGGGTTGTATAGCCAGACCTTTTCCCCGGAGAATATGCCGGCCCCTTGCTTCTCAGATCATATCGCTGTTTTTGCCGAGTACTCTCGGTGTGCTGGTGGGCACGCACAAAGTTATGCACGATCTCCAAACGGCTTTCCAAGTCATGTAGGTACTCGTCCACGGGTTGCTCTTCCACGGGGAAATGCCCGACCACTAGGTCAGCCAGAAGCCGTAGTTCCCGGCCAAACATCATCCGACTAGGTGTCTGTCCTGATGTCTCGTTCTTGGCAGTGCGATAGGATAGCATAGCTAGTGGAAGTAGGCGGTCCCAGTGATTTTGATGTGTGATTAAATCTTTCCACTAATCCATCAGATTGCGGATGTAGCGGGGTTGTTCTTGTTTTGTGGGTACCCAACCTTTGCAGAACAGAGATGATTCGAAGTTCGTCCTTGATCTGTGTGCAGCTCCTTAGGAACCCTGAATCGAGAGAAGATCTGCTCTACCATGGCATCCGCAATCGTGCGAGCTTCTTGATTTGGAAGTGGCAGTGCTTCCGGCCATCTCGTGAAGTAGTTCATCATCACTAGCATGTACTTGTTGCGTCGCTCCGTTTTGGGTAGTGGCCCTAAGATGTCCATGGGGGCTCCAACATTGTACGTTCACATTCTTCCTTTGTTCCGAGTGACCGGTCTATTTTTAGAGGCACAGGTATCACACCGGCAGCACCAATCCTCAACATTCCGACGATGGCCGACCCAATAGTTGCGGCTGGAAACTTTCGCCAGAGTCTTGGCCACTCCATAGTGACCACCCGGATTGGCGCTGTGCATCTCACGAAGTATCTCCGGCACCCATGCCTTAGGGACCACCGGTAACAATTTCGAGGAGTCTTCTGCATCAGATTCCCATCGCCTATAAAGTATTCCCTCGTGAATCTCAAGTGTTCTCCATTGGGCCCAAAGTGCCTTGGTGTTCGGGTCGCAGGATGCTATCTCCTCCCAGTCCGGCCTCTGCCCTTCCTGCATGGTCCTGATCACTGTACTTATACTTTGATCTTCTTGTTGGGCTTGTCGAAGCCGGACCATATCATCCTCGACCTGTAAAGCTGCAACGGGGACGTTCCCGTTGCCTCACTTGTCCTCAGCACGTGAGCAGTATCGGCATTCAGCCTCCAAGCAGGGTCGTCTAGATAATGCATCCGTGTTAGTGTGCTGTTTCCCTGGTCGATGGATAAAAGTCATTCCCGGGAGGTACTGCTGAAGTTGTTCTATCCATCTAGCCACCTGCCCTTCAGGGTTTTTGAAATTTAGTAGCCATTTCAGTGCTGCATGGTCCATCCGTACGATGAAGTCCCTCCCATAGATATAGTGATGGAAATGCTGCACTGCCTTCACTACCGCCAATAACTCCAGACGTGTAGTGCAGTAGTTCCTCTCCGATTTACTCAAAGTCTTGCTAAAATAGCCAATAACCCGTTCCTGTCCATCCTGTACCTGTGATAAAACAGCTCCTATGCCCACATGACTTGCGTCCGTATCGAGAACAAAGTCTCCAATATCCTTGGGGTATGCTAATAGCGGTGCGATTATCAGCGCCTCTTTCAGTCTCTAGAAGGCCTTTTGGCAGTCCGGACCCCACCTGAAGGTCTGCTTTTCCCCAGCCAGATGGTGAAGGGGCTTAGCCACATCCGCAAAACCCTTTACGAACTTTCTGTAGTAGGTGCATAATCCCAGGAAGGTCTGTTTTGTTACATGGCTCTTTCCATTCCTGCACAGCCTTGAGCTTGTCAGGGTCTGGCTCTACCCCGTGGTTTGAAACTACATGGCCCAAATATTTGACTCGCCTTTTGAACAGGTGGCATTTCTTAGGGTTCAAGTGTAGATTCGCCGCTCTGAGTCTGACAAGAACGTTCCTTAGGTTCTCAAGCCCATCGGCGAAAGTCTTCCCTAACATGATGATATTGTCGAAATATACTAGGCACTGGGACCAAGTCAGTCCTTTGAGCACGAGTTCCATCAGTCGCTCGAAGGTCGCCGGGGCATTACAAAGGCCAAATGGCATTACCCGGAATTGCCACATCCCGCTCCCCACGGTGAATGCCGTTTTTTCTTTGTCTTCTGACGCCACCTCCACCTGCCAATACCCGCTCTGCAGATCTAAAGTGCAGAACCACTTGGAACCGGCAAGAGCATCAATAGCGTCGTCAATCCGGGGCAGCGGGAATGAGTCTTTCTTAGTCACGGCATTGAGTGCTCGATAGTCCACACAAAATCTCATGGTCCAATCCTTTTTTTTAACCATAACGATTGGGGGCGCCCACAGACTCGATGAGGGCTCTATTATTCCTTGACGTGCCATATCCTGAATAAGAGAGTTTACTTCTTCTTGCTTGGCTCGAGGAACTCTTCATGGTTGAAGTTTGATAGGATGCGCCTGCTCAACCTTTATTCGATGTTGGATTATCTTCGTGCGTCTGTTCCCGGAAAAAACGTCTTGGAATTCAATCAGCAGGTTCCTCAGTTCTTCACGTTGCTTAGAGCCCAGTTCTTGCACCGAGTCATCGAATAGGTCAACCAATTCTACGGGAACTTCCCTTCCCGGCTCTCGGCTTTTCCGCCGGCGGAGAAGATGGTCACCACGGGAAATGTCTTTGTTAATGGAAGTCCAGCCTCTATGCGCAGCGTCTTGTCTAATACATTCGCAACGCGTATGGCTGGGTATTCGCCCCTTAGGTTGAGTAGTGTCCTCCCGTCCAGCAATCCCGGGGGATGGTCGCTTCCACCCAATGGCTCCAATACGACTAGTCCTCCAAATCTTTGGGCTTCTGTTGTCACTGGTATCACAGCTTATGAACAAGGAGGAATTTCCACAACCCGGTTTGGAGGGTGACATCTATGTTTACAGCTACTTCGCTATCTCCCAGGAGAGCCACCTCCCTGTCGTTTAGCCGAAGGGAATTTCGGCATAGGTCGATGGTGCACTTGTAAAAAGTCCAAACCTAAGATGCAGTCGTTAACAATGTCAGCCACATATGCCTTGTGGCGGATTATCTGCCCACTGAGATTGAATTCCAGCTCGCATTCTTCGGTAATGAGCGAGGATTCCCCGGTAACGGTTTTCAGAAATATGCATCTATCCTGAGACCCTCGTCTGTATTCCGTGTTGGAGAGTGATTGAGGGATTCACGAGGGTCACACTGGCTCCGGTGTCCACTAATATCCTAGTTCTCTGGCTGTTATTACTACCTTCTGCCAATAGTGAGGATAAGGACTTCGCGGCATTTGTTTCCACAACCCGGGGCTCTCGTTGTGCCCTAGCCAGCCGTTGCCCCTCATGACTGGCTATTTGCCGTTTTCCGGCTTCTGCTCCCCCTGTCGGTTCGGCCGGCATTCCCTCTTTACCTGCCCCCCTCTGTAAGAAACGTCTATATAGAATGATAGGAGGATACTAATGTTTAGGCACTTCCAGATGAGCTGGAGATTCGATATTTTTTTCTTAGGATTTTGTGCAAAACCGACCAGAAAAAAAGGAAAATCTTGAAAAAGTGCAACAATGCGGCCGCTATAAATTGGTAGGATTTGTAAAAAAACGAAATAGGGATTATAGAAATTTTGATATTTTTATTTGTTTGGCAGTTAAAAAGTTTAAACAAATAGCTAGATGCATAGACACTACTCCGCAAGTTAGGGAGCTGAAATTTTTAAATTATTAAGATGTTCGTCTATGTAAACGAAAAATCATTTCAATTTATTCATAAAATTGTTATTTTGGCCGTTAAAAATTATTTAAATTTAAACAATTAGATAAATGCTATTTCACTTCTAATTCTACTATAAATTTAAAATTTGGCAGAAATGTGTGGCATTATTAACTCAATGTGGGAAAAGTATATTATTTCGAAAATTGCAAAAATTAGTGATTGTTTTACTCCATTATTGTTATATAATGAAAAAACAAAAACCCGTCCAGAGGAGAAATCTTTAGAATTAAAGAATTATTTCTCATGATGAAATATATTTCTGAGAAATAAATGTTTTTTTTTTCAAGTTGAGATTAAATGCTTGCAGTATGCAAGCACCTTCTACTAGTATATATATCATTATATATAGACGATCCTTACAGAGGAGGAGGAGGATATAACATACTAGCAGAAGGTGCTTGCAAGCATTTCATCTCACCTTGAAAAAACGTTAATTTTTCAGACAGATATTTCATCATTACAAATATTCTATTAATTCTAAAGATTTCACCTCCGTAGCAATTTTCGATTTTCCCACATGTAAAAATAATAGTTTAAAACAATCCCCAAATATTGCAATATTATACATTTTACACTTTCTCCATTATGGGGTACTAATGCTACACCTTTCAGCCAAATTTAAAGTTTTAGCACATCTAGAAGTAAAATAATATTTTTCTAATTGTTTAAAATTTAAACATTTTTAACGGTTGCTGCAATATATATATGGAGAGATTGAAATTTTTATTTGTGCAAATACACTGTTCTGTAAATAATTTGAAAATTGCAGCTTCCTAGCTCATCCCGTAGTACCTAAAAAATTATAAAACTTTAATGTTCAAATGGGGTTTAAAAAACCCCTAAAATTCACAATTTTAAAATTTTCGATTTTTATAGTTGGTTATGAGAAAAGTTCTATAATGTTGCAAAATTTCAGCTTCCTAAACTTATTAGATTGGCCTACACACTGGATTCCGTTTTCTCATGCTAACTTATGGGAGATATTCCTGGGTCTCTGGAGTCGAACCCGAGACACTTTAAGCAAAAGTGGCAATAATTCCTAATATATATTGCGGCCATCTAGCAACACTGAAAATTTCATCTTTCTAGCTTACCGGCAAGTGCCCATAATTAATTTACAAAAATGGCGCAATGCTTTTCTTATGGGAAAAAATGCAACTTTCGGAATTTCTGGAGTCGAACTCATGTCACTTAGGTAAGAAGTCTCATTTTATCTGAAGGTTTCTCCATCATATCTACAAAAGCTAAAACTTTCAGCTCTCTTGCTCTTGTAGTTTGGGCTGGACATTAGTATCCTCCTATATGTTATATATATCATTATATATCGACGTTTCTTACAGAGGAGGAGGATGATATAACATACTAGTAGGTGGTGCTTGCATTCTGCAAGCATATCATCTCAACATAAAAAACAGTCATTTTTCATATTTCATATTTACAAATATTTTTTTAAATTTTAAATATTTCATCTCCGGAGCAATTTTCGTTTTTCCCTTATGTAAAAATAATAGACTAAAACAATCCCAAAACTTTGCAATTTTAAGAATTTTATACTTTCTCCATTATGAGGTACTAATGCTACACATTTCTGCCAAATTTTAAAGTAGTAGTACCTATAGAAGTGAAATAATATTTTTCCAATTGTTTAAATTTTAAACATTTTTAACGGCCGCCGCAATATGTTTATGGAGAGATTCAAATGTTTATTTCTGCAAATGCACTACTCTGTACATAACTTGAAAATTTAAGCTTCCTAACACATCCCGTAATGTTATATACTACTCCGTAGCACATGCGGAAATACATAAACCTTGAAAATTTGTTCAAACAATTGCGAATTTTTAGCGGTTGCATTGTTGCACTTTTTGAAGATATTCGTTTTTTCTAGTCGGTTTTGCTCAAAATCCTAGCTAAGAAAAAAATTTCGAATCTCCAGCTCATCTGGAAGTGCCTAAACATTAGTATCTATATATATATAGTATATGGAAGTGAGACCTCGACAATTGGGGAGGCAGAGAGGAAGAGGATAGTGGCGTTTGAAATGTGGTGCTACTGTAGAATGTTAAAAATCTCCTGGGTGGACAGAGTGACCAACAAAGAGGTGCTGAACAGGATTGAGGAGGAGAAGCCGTGCCTGTGGAATACGGTACGGAGGAGAAGAGATGTCTGGGTCGGGCACCTCATAAGACATGAGGGGCTGGTTAGGACGATCCTCGAAGGTGCTGTGGAGGGGAAGAATGCTAGGGGCAGACCGAGGATGGAATATATTAACCAAATCATGGAGGATACCGGCTGCCACACCTACACAGCACTGAAGAGGCTGGCTGAAGATCGAGAAGTTTGGAGAGCTGCTGCCAACCAATCCTAGGATTGGGCACAAAAGAAGAAGAAGATATATATATATATATATATATATATATATATATATATATATATATATATATATATATATATATATAGGGCAATAGAATACTGTCAAGATATCTGTGCATGTTTCGTAGACTGGCAGAAGGCCTTTGATAGAGTAAATTGGGTGAAGTTGATGAAGATGTTAAAGGATATAGGTGTAGACTGGAAAGACAGGAGACTGATTAGGAATCTATATGAGAATCAAGCTGTAAAGGTCAGGTTTGAGAATGTGGACACCTGCGGAATAAATATCGGTAGAGGAGTAAGACAAGGCTGCTGCCTATCGCCAACCCTATTTAATATATATGGAGAAAGTCGAATGCAAGAAGCTTTAGAAGGCACAGGGGATTTCAAAATTGGAGGAAGGATTATAAGAACAGTGAAATACGCAGATGATCAAGTACTTCTAGCAAGAAAGGAAGAGGAACTACAAAAAATGATAAATAGACTAGTGATAACAGGTAGAAAATACGGTATGGAAATAAATACAGAAAAATCCAAGGTCATTTGAATATCGGGCAAAGAAGAGAATCTGAACATAAGTATTGTGGTAAAGCCTTTAGAACAAGTTTCAGAATATAAATACCTTGGAAGCATCATAACACGAGAAGCAAAATGTACGGATGGGATCAGAACTAGAATAGGAAAAGCAAAAGTGGCTTTCAGGAGAAAGAAACAACTACTTACAGGGAATATAAGGGAAGATATCCGCAAGGAGTTGATAAAATGCTACGTATGGAGTATAGCATTGTATGGGGCAGAAACATGGACGCTAAGGAAAAATGACATCAAATACTTGGAAAGCTTTGAAATGTGGACTTGGAGGAGAATGCTGAAGATAAAATGGACAGATAGGATGAAAAACGATGAAGTGCTACGAAGAATAGGAGAGAAGCGAATGATTATACAGACTATCAGAAAGAGGAAGGCTAACTGGGTTGGACATATAATGCATTGTTTATGAGATATCTTATATTCTTAGCTACCACCACTGCGCCACCTACCGACGGCTATTATTAACAATCACACTTAGTTATGTCTCAGTAACGCTCCTTTTTATTTTCTTGATTTCTGGTGCATTCTGGATATATACAATATCAGAAGGTTATGGTTTTCCCTGTTCTTTGTAATATTTAAAATTTTCTCGGTTTCTTTAAATATTTGTTATTACGTAATGTATTTTGAAATTTTTAGAAATATTATAGATATGGAGAAAGTCATGTGGTTGCCACATCAGATTTTTTTTCGTGGATTTTTGTGCCTGAATTACGATTTATTTTTTAAAAATGTAGGTAATGTTGTCTAAAAATTTTTAAATAAACAATAATGTCAACAATAGTGAAAAGTTGATATTTTTAAACAAATTGTATAAAATTGCAATCATATGAGATTTTCCGAAAGTGTTTGTATACGATGTTTGCTTTATCATCTTGATTTTGTAATAAGGAAAAAAAGACTAATATAAGTGCATCATTAGAGATTGGAGTTTGAATACGACATCGCCTGGCATCTTTGCCTGATGCAAAATGAGCTAACGCGGCAAAGTACTGTTTATTTTTTCATCGGAATGAAAATTGATTTCTTTCATATAAACAAACCTACAATCAAATTAAAGCTTGACTTCTTATCTTTGTAATAAAGAAATACGCAAAGCGTTATCTGCTTTTGTTTACAAGATATATGAGTCAGAAGGAGATGCTGCGCAAAACCTGCGATTCGCAGGCTGTTTACGTTAAGGTCATTTTCAACCGGCCGGCGAATCGCCGTCTCTTTAAGCCAATGGTTTAAGGGCATCTGCATCTGAAGAGTTAACAATTTTATGGAGATATTGAAATGTTTATTCGTATATATAGGGTAATGTCTAAACGACCTGAAAGTTTCAGCTCCCTAGCTCAACCCATAGTATCTAAATATTTACCTATTTGTTTAAATTTTAAGAATTTTTGAAAGCCAAACAAATTATAATATAAAAATTTCTATAATCCATATTTTGTTTTTTTTTACAAATTCTACCTATAAGTATAAAAAATTTCAACATCGTAGCACATAAATCATGAAACTTTGTTTTAATATATATAATAGATATTACTTAGATGATATGGAAGAACTATGTGTTTATGTTTAAAAAGTGAAAGATTCATTTAATTGAAAGTAATGTATTTAGGGGATTTTCACTTATTGTATCTGATGTATGTAGCACAATAAAATTTTTACTATCCCTAAGTATTTTCATTACTCCTTTATTGAAGCTTATTTAAATTAATAAATGATCATTAAGTTTTTTTAAATAGGTAAAATAAGTATGCGAACCAACAGTTGTAGAAACATTATAAATTATACTGGTATCAGAAGGAGCATTCTCCGGTAGGTAGTACCAGAACAAGCTCCGCAAACTGATATATCAGTAACAGGTATTTGGAACAGATACTGCCTCATAACAGATACCAAGATATTAGGTACTGGTAAATATCAGTTTAGCTCATCCCTAATATACACTAGTAGTTGGTGCTTGCATACTGCAAGCATTTCATCTCACCTTGAAAAAACATTCATTTTTCAGACAGATATTTCATCATTACAAATATTTTTTTAATTCTAAAGATTTCACCTTCATTTCGTTTTTTTCTTATGTAAAAATGATAGATTAAAACGATCCTCAAACTTTGCAATTTTAAGAATTTTATACTTTCTCCATTACGGGGTAGTAATGCTACACATTTCTGCCAAATTTAAAAGTTGTAGCACCTCTAGAAGTGAAATAATATTTTTCTAATTGTTTAAAATTTGAACATTTTAACGGCTGCCGCAATATATTTATGGAGAAATTCAAATGTTTATTTGTGCAAATGCACTACTCTGTAAATAAATTGATAATTTCAGCTTCCTAGCTCATCCCGTAGTACCTGAACAGTTATCTATTTGTTTAAACTTTGAGAATTTTTAAGGGCAACACAAATTAAAACATCAAAATTTGTGTAATACCTATTTCGTTTTTTTAGAAATCCTACCTCTAAAAACAATTTCAGCTCCGTAGCACATTCAGAAATACATAAACCTTGGAAATTTGTTTAAACAATTGCGAATTTTTAGCGGCCGCATTGTTGCACTATTTCAAGATTTTCTGTTTTTCTAGTCAGTTTTGCACAAAATCCTACCTGAGAAAAAAATTTCGAATATCCAGCTATTCTGGAAGTGCCTAAACATTAGTATCCTCCTATATATATGTTTTCTACTAGTATGTTATATCCTCCTCCTCCTCTGTAAGGAACATCTATGTATAATGATATATCAAAACCAATTAATTAATTGGTAGGACCTGTCATAAGACAGTACACGAATGAATGAATAGCATGTGTGGCCCGAAAGCTTCTAATTACAAGCCTTCCTCTATCGCTGTGGATGTCTACAACCGTATGGTAAGTGTTTCACTGTCTCCTTCCTATCCCTCTCAACCTCTCATTGCTTTTAATATATATATATATATATATATATATATATATATATATATATATATATATATATATATATATTTCTGAAAAGTGTTTTAAAATGATACATGTTCCATTTTGTAGTATTTAAATCATAGACAAAGTCCTACTTCATTCACTCTTGAGAGGTTGGTATACATTACAACATAATGCAATTAATTTGGCAGTTGATGGTTATAATCAAATGTTCACGAAGATAATGGTAGACTCGAAGGCTATGCTGAATTAGGGGAGTTGCCAGATTATGGAATTCGTGATTGTGGAGGTTTGACTGTTTAAATTAAATAAGAGTAATGGGAAATAAAAAAAGTTTGAATTTATAATATAAATATTATGATTATCATGTGCATGCATTGCGTATGTTAGTGATTGATTTTTAAGGTAATTGATAGTGCAATTTTGTCGTACATAGCATCATTAATGCCATATCAATTTCATTATATTGGAAAGGCAAAAGTTGCAGTCACTGAGAGTTCATTTGGTTGAATTATGAAATAAATATTATTTTAGGTGATTCAAGGTTTGGAGAAGCTGCGTGGAGCATTATTTCAGCGCCCTCCTTTAATATCAGCTGTGAAAAGGCAGCTTAGGGTAAGGACCATATATGAGAGCAGACTTATCGAATATGATCAGGAAAGGAATATGGGTAAGTAAATTAGAAGTAAACATTCTTGTGCTTTATTTTTAATTTCTCATATACGTACATGCGTGTGATAGCATTCTTGTGGGTACACTACTCCCCCGTTATCCGCGAGTTAGTTTTATCTCCCATTACCCGGTATTCGTGAGCAAGGTCTCGCATATCTGTGAATCTCTTCAACACGTTATTTTACGTAACCGCTTGAGAAAGTCATGTGGTGGCCACATCATATTTTTACCAAAAACTATAGTGTTTTTCAGACGAGATGGTGAGTGAGGGGGAGGTAAAAGAGAAAGTAGATGGGGCGAGACACTGAGCGAACCAATAGGAAAGAAGGAGGGGGAACCTAAGCATTCGAAAGCTCATTCTCCATCGAGTCTCCCTAGTGGTAACATCTTTTCCGAGTGTGCTGTGTTGCCACATTCGCAATTTCCCTTTAAATGCCTGAAAATGAGTTGGCAATGTCTAGCATGAGCTTTCTGCTAGGAGGCAGTATCCCACCTCTTAGCAGCAGAGACATGAGTGGTCCCGAGTACGTCCAAGACTAGTACGGCCGAAATCTGACCCGCAATCTCATATGAAAAGCACTATAACCAGTTCTTTTCCCATTAGGTAATAGAAATGTCAAATATAAAATTTCGAAGTGATCTGATTAATAGTTTTTATGCATTCTTTGCACAAAGTGAATGCATATAGGGAAGTTCATTTCCATCCATCTGTCCGAATGTTAAAACTCGGAAATTGCTGGGCATATTATGATGAAATTTGTTATCGGGGAGTTTTGCTAAAATTGGTCGACCAATTTCAGTTTTGGTTAAAATTGGACAACAATGACGACCACTTTACATGAAGACCTACATGTAGTTTACAATTTTCATTTGTTTCAACTCAGGAACCGCTTGATGTATTTTGATGAAATTTGGTATTTGGGAGTTAAAATTAATTGACCGATTTCAATTTTGGTTAAAATCGGACAACAATTACGATCACTTTACATGAAGACCTACATGTAGTTTACAATGTTCCTCGGTTTCATATCTGGAACCGCTTCACGTATTTTAATAAAACTTTTTATTGGAAAGTTTTACTAAAATTGGTCGACCGATTCCAATTCTGGTTAAAATCAGGCAACAATGACGACCACTTTACATGATGATCTACATGTAGCTAACAATGTTCCTTTGTTTCAACTCGGGAATCGCATGACATATTGTGATGAACTTTGGTATTGGATAATTTTGTTAAAATTAATTTGCAGATTCCAATTTTGGTGAAAATTGGACACTAATTACGACTATTTTACATGAAGACCTACATGTATTTTACAACATACCGCTTGCTTCTCATTAAATTCTCATATGTGAAAAATATTGAGAACATTGTGAAATCTCAAAGAATGCATTTGGAAGCTCTGTGTACTCCAATCTTGTTGAGTTCATAAAATTTAATCGTGTAGTTTTCCCTTTTTCCTTTTTATCAAAATTGAAAAGGTTTGTATTTTTAAATTGATGTAAATATAATTATATTTGTTATAATAAAGTAAATTTTCACAATGAGAATTACAGTATTTACCTGAATCCAAGACAGCCCTTTTAGCAGACTGTCAAAAGAGAAAAAAGATTTCATGACCTAATTTCTCACTTCAACTATTTGGTGTATATTTCAGTATAGGTATATTAGTTCATTCATTAATCGAAATGATTTGTTACAGACTTTAGTTTGAGGAAAACAATTTTAAAAATATATCCAAAAAGAAATTATACTGTATTAACTGAAATCCGGATTTCAAGTTTGAAATGAAAAATTTTACTAGATATAATAATTTTCTTATCTTTCATTTCTTTAAAAAACATCAATTAAATGCGTAACCATACTTCCTACATTTCTACAACAACTCATCATGGTCAGTACGTCACACGTCAATTCATTGCGGTTAGTTTGTTGCACGTCAATTCGCCGCATGAAAAATTCATCATGTGTGAATGCATCGCACAACAAGGGCATTGCACATCAATTCATCGCTCCCTGCCGTACGCCAGTCATGGCGTCTTGCCTACCAATTTGTCTCATGACAAATTGACGTGTGATGAGTTTATCGTGAGATGGATTGACTGCAATGTACTGACGGTATGCCACTTTGTACTCAAATTTAAGACGACTATTAATTTTCACAAGTTGAAATTTGGAAATAACCACATCTTTGGTATCCGTAAACAGTATGCAATGCAATGGATATGTAAATCAGTGACTAACTTAAGTATTATTTGTGTGCTCTTCAAAATGCAGTTAAATTTAAATGGTTAATGCAGAAATTTCAATTATTCAAATACAAATGTTCTTTTAGATGAAATAGGAAATATGTTAGTATGTATGTACTTGTCCACAAATATTTCATTTGAAATACAGTAGAACCCCCAAATTCGCATCTTCCAAATTCGCGTGCTTCACAGTTTAGCAGGTTTTTTGACTACTGCTGCCATCGATGAATCGATGTCTGCAGACTATATAGCAGCAGAAAATTTTCCTGAATGACAGAAAATACATTGAAGACAGTGGATACACTCAACAGCAAGTATTCCAAATTCGTGGTGTTTTTAGGAATGTAACCCCCGTGAATTTGGGAGTTTTACTGTATATGATACTTTCAAAATAAGATGGCTTTGCCTGCTAATCGTGGTACTATGCACCTTAAAAAAACTAAGGCAAATCAAAAACATAGATAGTTTAAAATGTTATTCTCATAGTCCTTTCAATCATGTAACTTATTTCCTTGTTATTGTTTGAATTTTATGTAAAATTCCAAGCCTTCATTAAATTTTTTAGGAATATTTTGGGTGAGTTGTGAAGCAGGAACATACATCCGAACTCTCTGTGTTCATCTTGGTCTTGTTCTTGGTGTTGGAGGAGTGATGGTGGAGTTGCGTAGGGTGAGATCAGGTAAGCCCGTATTATGTGTATCATTAAAGGAAGTTGAATTTGTTGTATTTGATTAGTATTATTTAAATAAAATACTTAAGAGAATGGTATTGTATTATTTTGGTCATGAGCTCAAATATGACAATAGCATTTGAAGAAATCATTGCAGTTAGCTTTCTTA
Source organism: Tanypteryx hageni (assembly GCA_028673005.1). NCBI lineage: Eukaryota > Metazoa > Arthropoda > Insecta > Odonata > Petaluridae > Tanypteryx > Tanypteryx hageni. The sequence goes on along the minus strand of CM054114.1, from coordinate 155,665,875 downwards.
TTGTTATAGTTCTGAGAATATTAAAATTTTCAAATGCCACCTAGTGTTTTGGAGTGATTCAAAGCGAATTCAAATAGTGAGTAGTAAGTGAGCCAAATTTCTGAAAATCCACAAAATACTTAACTATACTTAAATATTTGAGTTTATTTTTTCAATTACTGTAAAACTTTCTTGAAACTCGTCTCAGTTTCCACAGTACCCTAACATGCGACGAATTCCTCCAAACACAGTGGCATTTATGAATTTATATTTTCTTGTAATCTGATTTTGTAATAAAAACAAGAACCAAACAAAATTTAAAGTATGTTTACTGGAAAATGAATTATGTTAATGACTGCTAATTCACTTAGGCTTGCTAACATAATGGGTTGTATCTATTGGATTTGTTGTACAAACTATTGCTGACTGCTCTGTAGAAATAGTTTTGGTTTGTTTCTTGCCATAGAAAATTTTCAAGTATTTCTTAAATTATATTTTTATTATAGGCATCCAAAGTGAAAAAATAGGCATGGTTACAATGCATGATGTCCTTGACGCTCAATGGCTGTATGATACTTATAAGGATGAGTCATACCTCCGTCGTGTCATCCATCCTCTAGAGGGTCTCCTCACCTCTCATAAAAGAGTCATCATGAAGGACAGTGCTGTAAGCTCCAGCTTTCTTCTCTATGCTTCACATAAATTCTTTTGTATGGAAAATTTGAATGAGCAGAAGATAAAAGCATTAAAATCTGACATCAGAATTCCACAAGGCTAGGTGTTCATTTAAATAAAGAAAGCAAGTTTTTGTGTGTGAGAAGGTGGGAATTGTGTTTCCATTTAAATGTTTAATTAAAAGTGATGGAAATGAAAGTCCACATGTAATTAAATTAAAATCTGAAAGTTTCAAGAATTAATGATTTGACATACACAGTAAAAACTTTGTAATATGCAGGTTTCCCTAATGCACATTTGGTGATACACAGCCAAATTAAAGTGATACTTATTTACCCAACACGTATTAAATATAATTCTGGGCTGCCCTGAATTGGGTGCACACTGATTTTACTCATGTATCATTATCATTTGTTTTGTCCATTAACCCATTGCTTTCTAACTGTGTGCTGTGGCATACTGATATGCCATGGAAGGGTTTCATTTGTGCCATGGAATTTTTGCTCGAGCCACCCATAAATTTAAACTTTAACATAAAAAATTTTGAAAGAGGGACCTTTGGCTTCAGGTGGGATTTTTCCACTGCCACTACCTTCCGTTTTCACATTTCTTGGCATCTCTCATACTTGTATCATGCTGTGTGACTACGGTTCAAAAAGCAAGTGAGAAATTAATATCCATTGATTTGAAATTGAGCAATAGTTGTTCTGCTGCCATTTTTAACTACAGTAAAACCTCATTATTTTGATCCCGGATAATTCGAAATAGCGTGTAATTCGAAGCTAAGAGCAGTCCCTGGCCAAAATCGTAGGATTTTGCATACTTTTTAGTATGGATTATTTGAAATACATCTACAATGAAATTTGAACTCATGATCTGGTCCGGTGACTTGTGAACATTTTGTTTAATTCAAAACCTTACCCATATTGTGTGTGCACATGACAAAGGCATTGTGTTTTTGTTCTCCATATCTCGCAAACAAAATATACATTGCCCCCCAAACAGGTAACTTCTTTTTACTTATTTAATAGTCAACATGAAATAAAATCATAGATGATACAAATAGAGGAATCATCTTATCTTTGCATCACTAGACCTTTATTCCAGGTTCTCGGATTACTTCATGTATACTGCTTTATCATATATCTCTACCTCTTCCCTTTAAGTTTTTCAGAAAAAAACTTCAAATAAGGATAAACAAAGATGCTAGAAGTGTGCAGGGACAGGAGAGATGAGGTTTCGTATTTGCCCACTCAAAAAAAATGCCAAAAAATATGGGTTTTTACCTTAGTAATTTGATCACGATCTTCAATTTTATTCTCACTATCACTCTCTGAACTGATACTTTCTTCCAAATCAATTTCAAGTAAGATTTCTGTCTACCTTTTCATCACCAGGTATTGCTTGTGTTTTTCTATTGGTTGACGCCATGATAAGTTCGACTTTTTTAATCTCTTAGAAATTATCAAAAGTAACAACGAAAAAATAATGAACAATTGCTAGCTGCCTCTGTACAGTGTAAATATTTCCCTCTGAGTGGCAAGAGAATATTTTTTGTGTGATCCAAGCGCTTTCCATGTGCTCTGATCGTGCTTTCGGTCGTAAATATCTTTAAATGGCTTGTTTGTGCATTGATGTCAGATAAGTGTTTCTCTCTCTCACTCTCGTTATATTGTTCTCAAGAAATTCCGAACCAAGCACTAGCCCAGATCCTAAGATCATTCCACCTCCCTTTCCATATAGCTCTCAAGTGTTGACGCATAAGAAAAAAATATTCATCTCAAGAGTTAGAGACATCACAAAGCAGATAAACAGTGCCTGCATCCTCTACCACCACAAAGTAGCTTTCATGCAGAGGTTCGGTTATTCTCAGCATTGAATTAGGGGTTTTTAGAACCCACAATTCGCATACCTACGTGAAAATTCAATCACAAAATTTGATGTATAATATAGGTAAACAGTAAAAATTGCAGAATTAAGCACAATAGGAAGGTCCAAGGTTACAGTTTTGAAATATATCAAGGTTTTTCAGATTAAAGAAAGCTTATTGCTTCAAAAAAAATAAAGAAATCTATTGATCTCTGTGGCATACCCATTACGCAGGACCACATTATTTTGAGAGCAGTACATTTTATTACAGCTGTGTAATATGGTTGGAAATAAAATTGCAATGTGATGTATTGCCTAGAGCTAATACAGAATTAATTATTTTTGACCATACTGATGGCATGGAAAGTTTGAACAAAATTGGAGAGAATTAGTATGTGATGGTTTCTATCTATTATCTATACAATATTTCACACAAGTGTTTTCCTTGTCTTTTTGGCATTTATTTTCATAATATTTTGGCTGAGTACACGCGATTAAAAGTCTTTTCTTCCAAAACATGCCATAAAAGAGTAACTTAAAATACATACTGGGAAAATTGGGATGTTTACTCGAGCCTATTTTTCACACGCAGTGCTGTTCGTGAGTCTTGAATTAAGTGGCTACTTCAGCTCTGTTCATGAATTCACCATGTGTACGAACTTGTAAGGTCAATAGGTTTTGTAGCAGAACGGATAGATAAGACTATATTGTGATTTTACAGTCCAAGTATAAGAAATTTTGTTTATTTTAAGTTTGTTTATTTCGAATCCGAATAATTCGAAGTCATATTTTCATGGTCCCTTGAACTTCAAAATAACGAGGTTTTACTGTACTTATCTTTGTGAACTTTGTTTCTCTTCCCTGTCACTCATTAAAGATCAGAAGAGATCATGTTTAAAAAGTGGGGATCATGAGCTTTGTGCAGCTCTTTCCAGCATTGAACCAAATATTAAGTATTTATGTTAATTAAAGCAAGCTCACATCTCACATTAAAATCCAAGTCTAAAAGTTGAAGTGAAATATTTTGTTGTTAAAATTGGAATTTATTTAAGCCTCAGATAAAATAAAGGTTATTTTTGCAAAATTAGTACTGATTATTATAAAAACATTTTGTCTGCTGCAAAAGATTTGGGGCATTAAAGGTGTGCCATGAGCTGAAAAAGTTTAGGAAGCACTGATTATCCGCTAATACATATCCAGAATTGCCATCCACAAACCAGAGGCATATAACAAAATAATTAATTAACAGTTAGTATAATATACATGATTATTAAATCACTCAATTAAAAATAATAATAGGGCATCTAAAAACAATTTCAACATCACGTTCAAAACATTCATTCACAGAGTAGAAGGCTTACATTATGAGCCATTCCATTAATACAGATTTGAATTTTTCAATAGTGATTCTTTTGTCATTTCCCAGTAGCCTATTAAAGAAACGTATGCGGTAGTTATTGTAACTGTTTAGTGAGGTTGCTAGCCAAACTAGCAATTTCAATGTTACTACTGCATCCTGTGTCATGGGAATGTATTTCAGATCAAGTGGCATAGCTCTCTGAGTTAACTTTTACATGAAATAGGTTGGCGTAGATGTAACAGCCATACACTGTTAGTATTTTGTGATGGATATACAAAGTTTTGCAATGATCCCTGGAGGAAATTCCAGAAATCAGTTATTAGAACCTTTTATGTGTATTTTATTATAACGTATGTAATTGAGGCTACCTGTTGGCATTTAATAAATTATTATTTGATACGGGGGCATGGCCCCAGAGATGAATTCCCAAGTTTAGGTGGCAATGAAAAATGACAAGTACACTGATCTGATGTATTGGGGAGAAACACATCTAAGTTTACGAATCATGTAGATTATATTATATGACATGAGAAAGCTTATAGCCTATACAGCCTTGATTTATTCCATAAGGTATTAAATTTGTGCTATAAGATTTTGTGCATTGCAACCTTTTGCTGGAAAGTAATGTCCATATTGCGCAGGGAACTATTGTATTGTTATAACTACAAATAGGAAGGCAATTGGGCTTCATAGTAATATTAAAAGAGGAATTTTATGGTGCTGAATACTTTTTAAATGTTTTTGGGCTGTTCTATTATGAAGATATTTGCATACATTCTTGATTGCCTTTTTGGTCACAGATTTAGAGCATGTATTGTTGGCAGTTTGGAATAAATACAATATTATATACTAGTAGTGCTTGCATACTGCAAGCATTTCATATCACCTTGAAAAAACATTCATTTTTCAGACAGACTTTTCATCATTACAAACATTCCTTTAATTCTCAAGATTTCACCTCCGCAGCGATTTTCATTTTTCCCACACGTAAAAATAATAGTTTAAAACAATCCACAAATGTTGCAATTTTAAGAATTTTACACTTTCTTCATTATAAGGTACTAATGCTACACATTTTAGCCAAATTTCAAAGTTGTAGCACTTCTAGAAGTAAAATAATATTTTTCAAATTGTTTAATTTTAAATAATTTTTAACAGGCGCTGCAATTCATATATGGTTAAATTGAAATGTATATTTGTGCAAATTAACTACTCTGTAAATAATTGGAATTTTTCAGCTTCCTAGCTCATCCCATAGTACCGAAACAGTTATCTATTTGTTTAAACTTTAAGAATTTTTAACTGCCAAACAAATTAAAATATCAAAATTTGTATAATCTTTATTTCGTTTTTTTTTTTAGGAATTCTTCTTATAAAAAAATTTCAACTCCGTAGCATATGGGGAAATACATAAACCTTGAAAATTTGTTTAAACAATTTAGAATTTTTAGTGGCCGCATTGTTTCACTTTTTCAAGATTTTCGGTTTTTCTAGTCGATTTTGCACAAAATTCTACCTTAGAAAAAAATTTCGAATCTCCAGCTCATCTGGAAGTGCCTAAACATTAGTATCCTCCTATATATATGTTATCATTATATATCGACGACTCTTACAGAGGATATAACATACTAGTAGAAGGTGCTTGCATCCTGCAGGCATATCATCTCAACATAAAAAACATTCATTTTTCATATTTCATCATTACAAATATTTTTTTAATTCTAAATATTTCATCTCCGGAGCGATTTTCGTTTTTCCCTTATGTAAAAATAATAGATTAAAACAATCCCAAAACATTGCAATTTTAAGAATATTTTATTTTCTCCATTATGGGGTACTAATGCTACACATTTCTGCCAAATTTTAAAGTTGTAGTACTTCTAGAAGTGAAATAATATTTTTCCAATTGTTTAAATTTTAAACATTTTTAACGGCCGCCGCAATATGTTTATGGAAAGATTCAAATGTTTATCTGTGCAAATGCACTACTTTGTATATAACTTGAAAATTTCAGCTTCCTAACTCATCCCGTAAAGTCTAAACAGTTATCTATTTGTTAAAAACTTTAAGAATTTTTACCTGCAAACAAATTAAAATATCAAAATTTGTATAATCCCTATTTCGTTTTTTTACGAATTCTACCTATGAAAACATTTTGAGCTCCGTAGCACATGCGGAAATACATAAACCTTAAAAATTTGTTTAAACAATTGCGAATTTTTAGCGGCCGCATTGTTGCACTTTTTGAAGATTTTCGAATCTCCAGCTCATCTGGAAGTGCCTAACATTAGTATCCTCCTATTTATATGTTATCTCCTCCTCTGTAAGAAACGTCTATATACTAGTAAAAGGTGCTTGCATACTGCAAGCATTTCATCTCACCTTGAAAAAACATTCATTTTTCAGACAGATATTTCACCATTACAAATATTTTATTAATTCTAAAGATTTCACCTCTGCAGCGATTTCATTTTTCCCACGTAAAAATAATAGTTTAAAACAATCCCCAAATGTTGCAATTTTAAACATTTTACTTTTTCTCCATGATGGGGCACTAATTCTACACATTTGAGCCAAATTTTAAACTTGTAGCACTTCTAGAAGTAAAATAATATTTTTCTAATTGTTTAAAATTTAAACATTTTTAACGGTTGTCGCAATATATATATATGGAGAGATTGAAATGTTTATGTGTGCAAATGCACTGTTCTGTAAATAATTTGAAAATTGCAGCTTCCTAGCTCATCCCCTAGTACCTAAGAAATTATTAAACTTTAATGTTCAAATGGGGTTAAAACAACCCCTAAAATTTACAATTTTAAAATCTTCGATTTTTATAGTTGGTTATGAGAAATGTGCTATAATCTTGCAAAATTTCAGTTTTCTAAACTTATTAGATTGGTCTACACACTGGATTGCGTTTTCCCATGCTAACTTATGGGAGATATTCCGGGGTCTCTGGAGTCGAACCCAAGACACTGTAAGCATAAGTGACAATAATTCCTAATAGATATTGCGGCCATCTAGCAACACTGAAAATTTCATCTTTCTAGCTTACCGGCAAGTGCCCATAATTAATTTACAAAAATGGTGCAATACTTTCCTTATGGGAATAAACGCAACTTGCGGAATTTCTGGAGTCGAACTCATGTCACTTAGGTAAGATGTCTCATTTTATCTGAAGGTTTCTCTATCACATCTACAAAAACTAAAACTTTCAGCTCCCTAGCTCATGTAGTTTGGGCTGGACATTAGTATCCTCCTATATGTTATCATTATATATCGACGACTCTTACAGAGTAGGAGGAGGAGGAAGATATAGGAGGATACTAATGTTTAGGCACTTACAGATGTGCTGGAGATTCGAAATTTTTTTCTTAGGTAGGAGTTTGTGCAAAACCGACTAGAAAAAACGAAAATCTTGAAAAAGTGCAACAATGCGGCCGCAAAAAATTAGCAATTGTTTAAACAAATTTTTAAGGTTTATGTATTTCCGCATGTGCTACGGAGCTCAAAATGTTTTCATAGGTAGAATTCGTAAAAAAACGAAATAGGGATTATACAAATTTTGATATTTTAATTTGTTTGCAGGTAAAAATTCTTAAAGTTTTTAACAAATAGATAACTGTTTAGACTTTACGGGATGAGTTAGGAAGCTGAAATTTTCAAGTTATATACAAAGTAGTGCATTTGCACAGATAAACATTACAATTTTACCATATATGAATTGTGGCGGCCGTTTAAAATTATTTAAATTTAAACAATTAGAAAAATATTATTTTACTTCTAGAAATGCTACAACTTTAAAATTTGGCTAAAATGTGTAGCATTAGTACTCAATAATGGAGAAAGTGTAAAATTTTTAAAATTGCAATATTTGGGTATTTTTTAAAACTATTATTTTTACATGTGGGAAATACGAAAATCGCTGCGGAGTTGAAATTTTTAGAATTAAAAGAATATTTGTAATGATGAAATGTCTGTCTGAAAAATGAATGTTTTTTCAAGGTGAGATGAAATGCTTTCAGTATGCAAGCGCCAACTAGTAGTATGTTATATCATCCTCCTCCTCCTCCTCTGTAAGGAACGTCTATATATAATGATGTCGTTTTTCACAAATGTTTTCAAGTTGTTAGTTCCATTTTTATTAACAGAAATTTTCAGCTGTATTTCTCTTTTTATTAAGAGATGTAAAACAGCAATATACTATTGTTTGGGTATTTTTATAGTCTAATTCAGTGTTCGGCAACCTATGACCCGCGGGTCAATAGGTGACCCACCATCACGATTTGGGTGACCCACAAAGTTCCAGTAGGGTTTATGTTTTGAAAATAAAAGAGTAATTCAATTGCTAAATGTAGCTTATATAAAGATCCAGGTTTGATTCTTTTCATTCAATCTTTTTATTGACCCATCGCATTTCTCCAAAACCTATAATTGACCCGACATCTAAAAAGGTTGCCGACCACTGGTATAATTCTTGCCTTCTCAGGTAAATGCAGTGTGCTATGGAGCACGCATTATGCTCCCTGGAGTCCTTCGGTATGAAGATGGTATTGAGTTAAACGAGGAGATAGTGATTGTCTCTACCAAAGGAGAAGCTATTGCTTTAGGTATGATATAATAGAGGATAAATTGCTAAATATTATTTTAATAGCCACAATTTTTCTGTACATTAAATTCACATTTTTTTTACATTAAAAATGCCTGTATACATTTTAATTGACAAATGTTTTCTAATTATTTATAAACAAATGAAACTGTCTGCTACAAGGTAAATAGCAAATTTGTTTTTTTATTATTTTCCAAAACTTGTGTCAATGAAAATTTACCTTTCTTTTTATGATATCTGTGGATTGGACCCTCCTGGGTGTACCATATAATTTAATGATTTACCTTGAATAGAGATGAAAAATAGCCCTTATCAATGTTAAATTATCCTTAACTTCCTTTTAGGCATTGCATTAATGACTACAGCCACCATGGCAAGCTGTGACCATGGCATAGTTGCAAAGATCAAGCGGGTTATTATGGAGAAGGATACATATCCTCGCAAGTGGGGTTTGGGACCGACGGTATGAAAAGTATTTGATTGGTTTTTCTAACTTTTTTATATGAATTAGTACAGAGAGCTAATTATTACCTGAATTTCATGCATCATCTGTTTCAAGAGTCAACACATCACATTGTTTTAATAACCTTCAGAAGTTAATTTTGACTTGCATTCTGTTTTTAGTGTGCTGTTTAAAAACAGTTGTTAAATGAAAGTTCTTACAAAATATTCTTTTCATTTATAAGCACTGAGTACTGTATCTGCCCGAATAGAAGCCGACCCCACGAAATTTTCTAACATTTTTTGCCAAAAAAAGTATTTTCGTAAATTTTATGCATTAGTGTACCAGACATGCACGCACAACCTAGAATACATTATACATTACATCTATATAATTATATACGTTCCATGTAAAGTTTTATTAATTATTATTACTGTTAATTATAAATATAGTCAACGCCGTTGCTCACACCTTACAATCAAATGTAAGTATATTTATTTATCTTACTGGAATTCAAACTGTTGCGCATCGAAAGCTGTGATCGAATTTGGCGTGATCGTCTACTTAGTCATTATACGCAATTTTAATAGATTCTATGAAAGAGGTTTCCAAGTTTTATTATTATTGCTGTTAATTATCAGATGAATTACAGTTAACGCCGTGCTCACACCTTTGAATCAGATGTATCTTATGTTAGCGGAATTGAAACAGTTGTGCATCGAAAGTCGTCATCGAATTTTGTGAATTGACTAAGCAGACGATATCGTCTGCTTAGTCAGTATACGCAAGTTTAATACATTCTATGAAAGAGGGTTTTAACATGCATACAAAAATGACAATGGTTATAACAAAATATAAAATAAACAAGAAAAATTAATATGAACTCCTTTATACTGTCGGCTCTTAACTTTAACGTACCTGCCATTTAAATGATCCGTAAAAGTTACGACGTCTGCTACATCTGATCTTTAAATCGATTGCAGCACCAAGAAGTGCAATTAAAACAAAGAGTTGAAGAAGCTTAGTGAAGTCAGAAATTGTTAAAACCTCTAATAAGACCGGTGTTGGTATCTTAAGAACTCGTTGCAAATTATGATCAAAACGAATTGCCTGTAGCGTGCAATCATGCTATGAACCTGGTGGGTTGTTAAAATTCGATTGTTTTATATACCGCCGTTTCCTTTGGATAAGAACCCATTTACTTTTAACTACGTGTTAAAATATATAAATAACCTTCAATAGCAATTTAAATTACAGTTCCAGGCAATCGCTGTAAGGAGGGAGCGTTTTTCAGACATCGAGTGCCTTATCAGTGAAATATAGGAGGTATGCTATGGAAACAAGACATTTTTCAGCGATGGCGTCGTACGAGGATGCCAAATTTTTCCTCAGGCTCGCATTTAAGCCGAGGGTGATTTTTTTCACAATAGATTTTGACAAAAAGTATCGGCTTATATTCGGGCAGATACGGTAATTGCCGAGGACATTTACGCCTTAAAAAATATAATTCAACTTTAAGATTTTCATGTTCTCTTTGATCTATATCCAACTTTGCATTTATTCTGCATATTATGCTGACAAAGCTATTAATACAGCCTCTATCTCATATTTTTCTGATCACTATGTATTTATTTGCTAACTTACATGAGGCCTCTATCAGTTACATTCATCTGAAAATTACTTGTAGTTCCTAGTTTATTATTTGATGATTTAAGAATGACTGCATTTCATATTGATAATAGTGGCAGTGCATGTAGAAGGTTTTGCATACGAGTTTTCGTAGACCTATGCTTTATCTTCTGTTTTTTAAAACCCAGTTCTTATCATTTTCTTTAAGAGTAAATTCTAAATTTGTAATAAAATACTTGAAAAAAGTTCTTCTGAATATATTATTATATAGCTGTATTTATCTTAATTAAAGACTACAGTAAAACCCCGTATTTACGTTATCGGAATGTATGTTTTCCCGCTATTTACAACATTTTTTTAGGTCCCATCAATTTTCCTATAATTCCAATGTAAGTAAAACCCTATATTTACACTATTTCATTTTGTTTTCCCACTATTCGCAACATTTTACATTAGAATTTCCGATTTTTTAAAAGAATTTAATACGCGATTTCCAACAGTTTTTAACATTTTTCTGCTTAGCTTTGCAAAAAAATCAACACTTTTGGGCAAAGATTTTGAAAACAGTGGCAGAGTAGGAACAACGCCCCTAGAGGCAGAAATATGAACTCCTTCTTTTCAAAGGTGCTATGGTGCGACGATGCTAATCATGAGCAGTGTACTTAGAGACGGAAATGCAAGGGTGAATCAAAAAGTTCCCGGAAAGTTTCAGTAGCACTGTTTCTGCATTCCGAATAATAACAAAGCATTGTTGCCTAAAACCAGCATTATCTTAGCCAGAACAATTCAATATTTCATAACAATTCATTCATATGTTATATAATATAAAAGCAGTTTTTCTAATCCATTGATTCATGAGTATGGATAACTTAAAGTTTTGAGATTTGAGTAAATGTCAAGTTTTTGACAATACTTGGCTGGAAATCGAATGCCATTATTCAGGCTATGCAGAAAGTTTACGGGGATTATGCATCTAAGAAAACTGCAGTTTATGAATGGATTAAATGGTTTAAGCTTGGACGAGAAGACATTAAAGATGGCTATCGAAGTGGAAGACCATCAACGTCGATCAACAAAGATACCGTGGTCGTCATCCAATCAATTGTGGGAGAAGATAGACGAGTTTCAGTGCAAATGATCCCCCGGCCGCTGGTGCTGGAAAAGAAGTAGCCGTTCCTACAGGGACAGCGGCCTTCCCACCAATGACGGCGTCCAGCAGAAACGCTAGATAAAAGATTGGTACTACGGGAACCAAGCGTCAGCCACTTGGTTGATGGGATGGATTCGTAGGGGCTGTGGTATGCCCTCGGGCGAGCAGAAGCTAGACCGCAACCGGGGGAAGAGCGAAGACCGAGCAATTTGTTCATCCCGGTAGTCTGTGTTGCCAGCGGAGCGCAGATGCGCTGGGCCAGCGTGTGGTCCTGCCTTGAATGGCTCGCGAAAGTGAGGTTAAACACACCACAGTTGCTTGCAGCTGCAGTGGGAATATGGCCTACCAGGCCAAGGTGTCTCGAGAAAACCGAGTGGTCGCCCTCACGAAGGGCGGCCGGGAGTACTATAACTGTCTCACCCACCATACAGTCCAGACTTGGCTCCTTTGGACTTTTTTCTGTTTCTCAAATTAAAGGAACACATCAAGAGAGTTCATTGGGAATCGATATCTGAGGCCAAACAAACAGTTTTGAACTGGTTTCATTCAAACGATCAAAATTTCTACAGAAATGGGTTAGAACGATGGCGACATCGTATGGAAAAGTGTTGAGAGTTAAATTGTGAATATGTTGAAAAATAACTCCAAAATAAACGGTTATTTTTGAGTTTCTTTTGTTTTTATATGATAATTCTGGGAACTTTTAGATTCACCCTCGTACGTACATATGAACTCTTTTGGGTGAAAACTTCCAAGCTTCATACATAAATCACACTAACAGAGCATAAACAGCACACCTAGATACCGAAATACTATCTAGGTAGGCTATTTACCCTTTGAACCAAGTATGAATGCTATTAAAAAGATGTTCAAGTTTGGCGCTATCATGTTTTTACCCTTTCCATAAGACCATGCTTTCCACTCAAACTCTGCCTCTTGTCTCCCACAGTTTGTAATTAAATTTAAGTTAATATGTAGTAATTTAAATACCATATTGTCCCAAATATAACATGATGTTTTTTCCAAAAAATGAAATTTTAAAAGTAGTCCCCACGTTATATTTGAGTAATAGTAATTTTAAAAGATTGTAATAACGTATTTCGAAAAATCACCATACATTCCACACATCTGTTAAGTGATACAAGATACTTGTTACATTGTAAACACATCAGGCATACATATTACAATGTACTTGAAAAACATCTGAGGCGAAAATAGATCGATTTCACTCGGCGACTGAACTCCTCATTAGTCATTGAATTGAAGCTATCAGTGCGTCGGCATATTCTTTGTACCTACCTTAGCGAGTTTTTATCCATCTGTTATTTTAAAAATGGGTGACAAAAAGGATGTTGATCATGTTGAGAAAAAAAGTTCTTCCAAATCCCAGGTTAACAGAGGAATCCAATGAAGTTATAACATGAATGTTAAAATAGTCATAGCTCAAGAGGTGGAAAAAAACGAACAATATTCAAGCTTCGAAAAAGTATGATGTTCCTGAAGTAAATATACCTACATCTATATAAAATTTCCAAACAAATTTAATATGGAGAATGTAATGGAAACCCAAGCATACTATACTAGCATTTTAATTCAGCATATATTTTAATATTACTATTATTATAAAGTGTGCTGGTTAAGTCAATGAATAAATAGATATACTCTTTATAAACGTATCTCTTTTAACACTGATTTTATTGTTAGTCTTACTGTAACAAATGAGTGAGTTTAAAAGTAAAATCAGTTTAGCTATTTTTCCTTTTCCCTCAATTTGCCCTTTCCCTCTATTTACACTTTGCCGCAATTTACGCTTTTCCCTAGAAAAGTGTAAATAAGGGGTTTTACTGTATTTAGTGCATATCAGCCTTTTATTTTGATTGGTAATTATTTTTTTTTGCAGGCATCTATGAAAAAGTCAATGGTGGAAAAAGGCCTTCTAGATAAGTATGGAAAACCAAATGAGAATACCCCAAAAGATTGGCTCAAGTCATATACTTGCTACAGGTACTGGCAAGTTAATTACATGTATAGAAAATGCAACTGAATTTTTTCTTAAATTATTTCAGAATTTATTGTAGTCTTGCATCCAAATAATTATTTTTTCTTAGCCAATTATTCTAAGTTATTAACTTAAGCTCTTGTAGCTACCTTAACAACAATGTAGTATAGTTTATGATGGCTTAGCTCAGCAGATCTCAGATTAAGTGATAAGTTCTGAGATTGTTGTGTAAGAAATTGAGCCTGGGAGAAAAAAGACCAATTTTTGAACATTCAGCATGGTGTATTTGGGTAATTTTGTTATTTTACTGATAGCATCTAGCAAGAAGTTAGAGAATCACTGACAGCATGTGGTAGATTCATGGGATGTTGGTTGTATTTTTCAGTTATTCATATTATAGTGCAGTCTTGATAAGGAGCTAATTCTATAGATAGCAAGAAGCATTTTGAACATAATTTATGACAGTGAATTCCATTAAGTGGAAGAAAGTGAGGATAAAATTATATTGAGGCTTTGAGTAGTAGAAAGATGGACATGAAAAGTAAATGTAGGAACTATAAACAATTCAAATGTATTTAAAAATACTTGGTAAGGAGATGGAAGTTTCTGAAAGAAAATAGCATAGCTAACCCCTCAGGCATGTGCAGCAGCATGTGGCATCCAGTGCAGCATCTTCTTTTACAGTTCTTTTATCTTTTGTGTGTTGAGTTTGCCAAAAATTACAGATGTCTCTAAGCTCCTTGGATTAGTAAAGCTTTCAATTCAAATATTTTCTCTTATCACCTCACCCAAAGAATATTTTTCACTGAGATTTTTCCCCATACAGTCCACACAACAAGACATCCTGCCTCTGTAAAAACTCCCTGTGGAATCTGGTCCTATATTTCTTGCCATATAATGAAATACAACTTCACAGAAAATGTATTCTAAATAAAATATTGATAGCCTAAAAAATATTATATACCACTTGATCACATAATGCTCCTTAAGGTGTTCCTGAAAGCCTGCACATTATGTCAATCTGTGCTATGTGAATAATCTTTCCCATAGGAACAATGTTATAATGAGATGTTAGGTTCCTGGTGGATCTTGAGAAAGCTTATTCTAACCCAAGTTGCACTCTGTGGCATTTGAATTGTGAAGGTAACCATTTTTAAGTGATGCTTGGGTTAATGATTGTATCCTGTAGTTTTTTAGTTAATTTGGTTTATTTAATTATGTTTTTGACTAGTGATGTTTTTATATTAACTGTTCATTCTTTTTTCTATTAAACCTGGTTAGTCAAGAGTATTCTTAACTGTTAACTTGTTTAGAGCACTCTATCAAAGAGTCATAGCATTTTAATTTTATGTTAACACAGAAGTTTAATCCTGTAGTTCTCAGTTCACTTCCCATATTATTGACAAAAATATAAAGATTCAATTTTCTTTTCGTTTATTGCAGTGCTACTCCAGAGGCTGGGGCTAAAAGAGGTGAAGGTTCATCTGTTGATGTCACAGAGGAGCCTGTTTCTAAAAAAGTAAGTGATTGTAAAATTCACTTGAGTATGTATGTGTCTAATTAGAAAGCAAAGCAGTTCAAGAAATAATTGTTCAGCTCACCTTATGGCTGAAATCAAATCATCCCCAGCCATACACCAATGTGTCTCACCTTGCATAATTCGCAAAGAGAATTGCAATTCATTCTCCTATTATCGAAAATTAAAGAAATATTTGGCTGTGGAAAAGTGTCTCCCTCTGCAGTACACCAGTCATGGTGTCTCTCCTTCCAATTTGTCTTGCGACAAATTTGTTGAGCGATGAATTGATGCGTGATGAGTTTGTCGTAAGATATATTGACATGTGGTGAATTTTTCACACAAAGAACTTGTCGTAGAAACGTAAGAGGTTTGGTTATGCGTTTAATCAATATTTCTTTAACACATTCGTGGACAAGGTGGCTGCATCCGTCATGGCAAATGCATTTGCAATGGACATGCCGGCAGCTGCCATCCATTTTCAAGAGCAGATGAAGCATGACGTCTACTTCTGTCATAACTTTCTTAAGCAGAATATATATATATATATATATATATATATATATATATATATATATATATATATATATATATATATATATATATATATATATATATATATATGTAGTACCGTATTACTCTCCCCCTTTTTGGCCAAAGTATTAGTAAGAACAGTAAGAGGGGGAATGTATTCGTGCCCAAAAAATGAGCAAACGAAAATATCGCTGCCGTAGGTAACAATTAATGCCCTCACTTGATTTGATAGTTTTACAGAGAATTTCTTGATACATATGCCTCATTAACTCAATTCTTTTCATTCACTCTATGGAATCTTTGCTTTAAATGTTTGTATTTTCATAATAGCAGGATTTGCAGAAGTTTTCACTTTGAAAGCGTTGATTGGCCAACTTCATCCCTTCCCTAAGTCCCAAATATTGATATGTAGTGGTGCCACCATCAGACTGTCCAGCTTGTGCAGCTGTTGATTGTATATAATGCAATCACATTATAAAACTATTACTTACATAAATCAAACCAAGGTGTTTCAACTATCTACAGAATGTGTTCCTTGATGTGATATTCCAAGGCATAAATACGAAAGTGACGAAAATACGGGTAAAATAAATTATGGAAAGAATGTTAACCAGAAATCTGGTGATAATTACTTTTTTATAAAGGCACAATTCAAGTAGCCATTGTCAACAGCATCTGAATGATATGAGTGGAATTTAAATAACATTCATAAATCGAAATTTTCGAATTTAGGCCAGTAACACTTGATACATATTTAAATTATGCCTACAATTATAACATGCAAAACGTGATGTCACTGTTTCATTGTAGATTGATAGCTTTCACTAAATTGCTTGTACATATTAAAACTCGTTCTTTAGAATATTAAAAGTGAGGTCCAAAACTGAGCCTTCAGAAATAGGGGAGGGGACTATATTCATACTAATATGGTAATAAAATATTTCCAGGAATAAATTTATCAATTTTATGAATGTATTTTTTGGTCATTTATTCAAACCACAACTGTCCACAAATGGGTTAAACAAATGAAACAAGATAAAGTAATTGTATCTACTGAAATTTTTCATTGCAACCTTACGATCTGGATTTCAGTTAATACAGTAATAATTTTTTTTAATACATTTTTTAAAAAATTTTCCTCAAACAAAAATTTGTAACAAACCATTTCAATTAATGAACAAAATAGTATACCTCTACTGAATATACACCAAATGCATTCAGTGAGAAATTAATTAGGTCAAAATGTTTTTTCCTGTTTTGACAGTCTTAGATTCAGGGTCATCTTAGATTCGGGTAAATACAGTACTTCTTTTGTATTACAGTCAGACCCCAATTTGGCCACCTCAGCATGAATCCTTGTGAACAGAACTTCCATCTTACGCTTACATAGAGCAAGCATATACCTCGTTTCCACCATCCCCACTTTAGCGCCAGAGTCAGTTATGCTCAAATTGTGGTGCTAAATCGGTGTCAGACTAGTTAATTTGTAGTGGTCTTTTCAAAAACATTCACTCATGTGTTCGAATTGTCCCTCTGTCTGACTGATGTGCTAACTCCTAAATGAAAGCAGCTAGAGACTTTTTTTGTCCTTAGATTTAGTATTCAGTCTTGATCTGCTAATTTTCTTGTGGATGTTCATGTCTGTCACTCCGACTCACTAACACACTAGAAAGCTCCTTAAGACTTAGTTTTTTTGCCAGTCTATTCAGTATTCTTGTCTTTTTGTGCATGTTTTCTTGTGGATGTAATAGGGACTAGCAGAATGGGAGTAAAAATTTAGTATCAATTTCCTTTTTTTTAATAAACGTTTTGTTTTAAAAATTCTTTTTAATTGCCTTAAAATATTTTTTATAATGTTATCTCAGATTAATCATAATAGTACACAAATTTTAACATTCTGTATTAACAATTTCTTTTGAAAAAACCGCCATTTACTCTCTGCTTCAGCAGCTCATTCCTTACTTGTTATAACATTTTTCTCATTTCTTCCAGCGTATGATGAGTCCACCAAGTCTAGAGGGTGTCCAGTCTCCTGAGAAGAAGAAGAAAAAGAAGAGGAAGCTAGAAGAGGAAGAAGTAGCACAGACTCCAAAAGCGGTAATTTTTCATGAGAGCATTTTATTGAAATATTTTTAGTCAAATAGCGGTCAATAAATTTCTTAAAAATTTGCATATAAATATTTATAGTTTATAACATTTAATGTGGTTACTCATCAGTATTATTGAATATCATAAGGGGATTTGTTTTTAACTTCAGAAAATTATTTTGTGAGACATCTTCATTGCTGGAAACATTTGATAACATTGGAATCTCATGTGAGTGATTTGGAAAATATTCATTGCTTATGAGCTATATCCATGCAATTCAATTCAAACAAAAAGAAGTTAAATTATAACTTTGCAGTTTTACTATTATTTTATTAAAAACACAATCTATAAGTAATAGAATAGAATCACGGTTTTGTATCTCCCTCAGTATGTATTGTTTAAGAGATATTTTAAAAACTAATTTTTTAGCTGCCACCACCACCACTGGCAATTATGGTAAACACTTGATGCTTACGTCTTATTAACGCTCCTTTATATTTTTTTAATTTTTGGAGTTTCATGGCTATATTCAACGTTAGAAGGCTACAGTTTGAGTTTATTTCTGTTCTTTGTTAAGTCTTTAAATTTTCCTCGCAGTTCCTTAAAATAGTCATTATCATTTAACCTACGGTATTAGCCCGAATATAGTCCCCCCCCCTTTTTGGCCAAAATATTAGTAAGAAAAGTAAGGGGGGACTATATTCACACCCAAAAAATTAGCAAACGAAAATATCACTGCTGGCAGTAAGTATAGGTAACAATTAATGCCCACTGATTTGATTGTTTTATGGAGAATTTCTTGATACATATGCCTCAATACCTCAATTCTTTTTGCTCAATCTTTGAATCCTTGCCTTAACATTCGTATTTTCATTATAGCAGGAATTGCAGAAGTTTTTGCTTTGAAATCATTGATTGGTCAACTTCATCCCTTCCCTAAGTCGCAAATATGCAAATATATGTAGTGGTGCCACCTATCGTTATTTTAGAAAAAATGTCACTATGGCGAAAGAAATTATATTGTTAAATGGAAATCTGGTGATAATAACTTTTTTGTTCAGGCATGATTCAAGTAGCCATTGTCAGTGGCATCTGAATGATACAAATGGAATTTAAATAACATTCATAAATCAAAATTTTTGAATTTAGTCCAGTATCACTTGATACACATTTAAATTACGCCTACAACTATAACATACAAGATGTGATGTCACCGTTTCATTGTAAATTGATAGCTGTAACTAAATTGCTTGTACATATTAAAACTCATTCTTGAGAATATTAAAAAATGACCCAAACAACTTATGATGCCTACTTTCCATTTAATCATTTATTTGGTACTTAAATTGGCTTTAATAGATTAAAATTCATCATGGATATGTATGTAGATATGTTCCGAAATTTCATAACTTAGCATTATAAAATACTACAAATACATTCGAACTGAATATTAAATTGATCATGCATATTTATGCAGCAAAAATAATGCTTTTACCTATTAGACTATACTGAATCTGAGCCCAACAATAGTTGCTATGGCAACACGCGTATTGAGTCATAAAAACTGCAAAATCGCCAGTATTTATGCGAAATTCTAAGAAATACAATCGAAGAGCAAAATTCCATGATAAAAATTATAATCTTCATTCCTTTCCTCAGAGAATAGTTCAAATCCTGCTCTGATATTGCAATTCTAAGATATTTTAATGGGCAAGAGAAAATTAACTTGCACGATGGATTTCAGATTTCTGTTGTAAATCAAATGGGAAGGATAATTCCTGGAATCGAACCTAGGACTTCAATCTTCGCAACAAAAACTATCCTCCGGAGCTCAGCCTATGTAGCACGAGATTTCCACTATGGTTCATGAAAATTGATGTATTGGTTCAGAAGTTAATAGGGGGTACGGACAGACAGACAACGACAAAACTATAAGCCTATTTCCATTTTGGATTTTGGACTCTTGTGTCGCTTATACATTTCCTTCAATTATTTGCTTTAATACTAGATCAATGTAAAAAATTATTGGAATAAAATTTGTAGGAAATTTAAGTTTCTACAACTTTGTTCGAAACATTTTCCATTGTTTAAGAGATATTTTAAAAAGCGTATTTTTAGCTGTCATCACCACATTACCTGGAGACGTCTTTTGTAAACACTTTATGCTTAGTTACGTCTTATAGTTCTGCCACATTCAAAACAACATGCACCAATTGCTGCTGTGCACGGAGGGGAAGTTCCCCTCCATCATCTTGACTATCCCCAGCCCACCACTAACCCACTTCCTGTAGCTATTTTGTTAATTATCCCAGTTTACTGTTGATTGTCTTGGCTATGCCTCACCTTGCTTGAGTGGGGAGATTGAAATTAGAAGGGCAGCATCCTTACTCCCACGGCACTCTAAATTTCAGTTGACTGTATGACCATTTCTTAGAGCAGAACAATGCGAATATGTATCGTGAGGCCTCGAAGGTAAATTTTTCTATCGCTCTGGTATTTCCAGCTTTCCCTTCTTTCACTCATAGGTGCTAAAATGTCCTAAATGTGAGGGCAACATACAGTGGCATAGCCAGGATTTGACGAAGGGGGAATTCAGGTTCAGAAGCTATGTACCAGACGGGAGTTACCCTGCCGGAGGCAAAACATTTTTACTATTTAATGATTTACAAATGCTCTGTAAACCCCTACGCAAACTCTTCGAGATTTTTTGTTACAAATAAATAAATTGTGTTGGATCGCCGAAATTAAAAATTTTCTTAAAAAAATGAAATTCATGGGATTTATAATAAATAACTTTAAGTATTTTTAAAGCAATACAACACACAAGACGTCAGTATTTGCAGTTGCTTGATGGTTCTGTGTACACTTGTCAATGTTTTTGTAGGTATAGAGTGAACTTTGTTTAAATTATATTTTTCCTTTAAATAAAAAGACCATGAGTGATAACCGGCGGTCCGAGGAGAAAGACAAAAAAACTTAACTCTCAAGGTTGAATTAGAGGTTTTATGGCAACTAAAAGCTGGAGAGTGCCAACATTTTTTTGTTTATTGCTCCCATTTTTATTGTTGTATTTTTTTAATGTAATACCAAGATATTTGAATTCTTCCTTTATTTGGTCTCATTCCATGTTCCTTTATTTATCAAGCACGTCTGATAATTCTTTTATGAATCAATATTTCTTTATCGAAATGTAGTAAGGTTTCAATCGTTTTGATAATACAATTGTGGCTTTATAGTGACTACTGCCTCACCCTGTATATATAAGTAGACACAGGTATCTTCTTCTACCCTAATTCCTATTCCTTAATGCTCCTGTGCGATTTATTTAGCCTGGGATCAACATGTTCCATAAAATGTATTCTGTTCTTCATTTATATTCAAGTTTACTGTTCAATTTTAAATATAATTTCAATGCAAATGACGATCTAATATATGCTAAATAATATGGTTAACAAAGAATACTTTGGTGTATTATTTATATAATACTACCTATTTTCATTTCCATTAACGCTTCCGGCGTGTGCGACGTGGCATTCACGTCCTCCCTTTCCCATGCCTCCAGCGTGTGCGATGTAGCATTCACGTCCTCTCTTTCCCATGCCTCCAGCGCGAAATTTTCATTAAGTTTTGTTATCACTACGGCTCTGATTTATGTGCTTTCAGAGAGTGAATATGCAAGCCAATGCTGTCTGCTTTCGTTCTGTGGTTCCTCGTTGTCTGTTTACGTGTTAGTATTTTTTTAAATTTTTTTTCCATCTCGGACCTGGCCATAGCAGTGCTTACTAAGGCTCCTCAGGCCTCTTATCTTTCGTGCGTTGCATCTCAGACTTTCAAAAGAGCTCTCATATTCCTGGCTCTTGTTTACGATGCTTCGAGCTGATGGTCGAGGTTTCTTAGTGCCTGCGTTTGCGTCGGGCATTTTTTTTTATTTATTTTTTTCATCTTGGGTCTGTCTTTTAGCCGAACCGCCGAACCCCTATTTAGTTCACCATGGCTTGTAGCTCTCGTGAGTTGGCGGATTGGGAAGTGTTTTGGAGAAATATAGTGAAAGTAGTGTAGATATATATTCTGAAGATTCGAACGGATACTCTATTGATTCCAGTTCCGAAGAGGAATTGGGAGAAATAACTCACTCAACTGTGAATATTCAAGAGAATATTTGAGGAGATGTCGACAGTGCTAACCCTCCTCGGCCTTTTGCATGTGATTTAGTTGGAAAACAAATAGTGCAGGTTTTATCAACAGATTATCCCTTTAGACATTTTGAGTTATTTTTTGATGATCTAATTGCCCTCATAGTGGTTGAAACTACCGTATTTAATCGATTATAAGCCGACACTGATTCTAAGCCGACCCCCACTTTTCACAAGTCCACACAAGGAAAAAAAATATTTTTGGTCAATTTGGACTATTTATCTCGATATTCCAACAAGTATGAATGTGGCGGATTTTCAGTTCGTAATTAAATAAAGATTAAAAACTGAAATTGCAACAACATTAACATATTTTTTTACTAAAATATAAGAATTTGACAAATTTCTAAAACAAATGCATTTTCTTAAATCTTGGAACAAAAGTATTTTCACAAATCTCTGAAAAAGTACTCTCGTAAATCAAATACAATAAATTACATAGCATACATGAGTAATATACATGTTTACCTTTCTCCTGTGCGTATGTTTTCACTTTTACTCTCCCAAATTGCACGCTATGCCGCTAGGACCGGGAAGAACTTCGTCTTCATCGGACGTCACTTCATCTTCACACGACGACTCTTTTTCACTCTCCTCATCCCACAAAACGTCATCTTCTGTGCCATCGAGCGAGTTTGTAATGGAACACTTTTTGAATGAACGTACAATCAGATCACTCGGAATGCCATTCCATGCAGCTGCAACCCAGGATGTAATCTCAGACAGGCTCGCTCTTTTAACACGTCCAGAAGGTGTAAGCATACGGTCTTTACTGTTCAACCAGTCCGCGTAGTAATTTCGAATTTTGTCTTTGAAAGGTTTGTTAATACAAACATCGAGCGGCTGCAATAAAGAAGTCAGTCCACCTGGAATTATGGCCAAATCAGTGCCACATTGTTGGAACTTTTTCTTTGTGTTTTCATTTCGGTGGCCTGCATAGGCATCAAGAACTAAAAGGTTGGGCTGCCGTAAGAGTGCACCTGGACGACGTTGCCAAACGATGTCAATCCACTCTTTAACCATATCTCCTGTCATCCAACCTTTTTCATTTGTCCGCACTATCATGTTTCTGGGAAATGATTCATTTTTTGGCATATTCTTACGTTTAAATATTACGTACGGCGGAAGTTTATAGCCATCTGCCGTGCAAGCCAACATTACCGTCATACGTTGTTTTTCGTATCCAGCTGTAAGTATTTTTACCTCTTTTTTGCCTTTCTGTTCTACTGTGTAGTTTGCAGGCATATCGAAGTACACAGGAGTTTGGTCAGCATTTCCAATTTGACCGAGCAGGTAATTCTTCTCCCTTCTCAAATTCATAACATAACGTTGAAAGGAAATTAGTTTCTCTTCGTAATCAGCTGGCAGTTTTTGGGCGATTGATGTACGACGACGAAGAACAAGTCCCCATCGTTTCA
The DNA here is from genome assembly GCA_028673005.1 of Tanypteryx hageni. NCBI lineage: Eukaryota > Metazoa > Arthropoda > Insecta > Odonata > Petaluridae > Tanypteryx > Tanypteryx hageni. The sequence continues at coordinate 155,642,411 of CM054114.1, read as the reverse complement.
TAAACAGCTGTACCCAGTGCCGACTAAATTTACACTCACTTCTACTAATTTTATGTTCTCGAGCAATTTCACGAGCTTTTGTTTGTATAATCTCGGAGTTCACTGGCAAACAGTTATTTCGTTGATCAATCACAAAGTTATTAAGGATCTCCTCCAATTCATGGTAACGTCCTTGCTTGGGGCCTCCAAATGTTTTTCTTTTGCTTGAACACTTAAGTAACTTCTCTTTATCTCTCCTCCAGCGTCTAACATTTGATTCATCAATCCCAAAGCGCCGTTGTGCTGCAAGATTAGATGTCTCTTCTGCATAGGCAATAACGTTCCTCTTAAAGTTCGCAGAGTAATGCGTTCGTCCCATCATGGGGTAATTAAAAACAGAAAAACTCGCTAAGAAATAAGAAGTTTACACTTGCCACGAGGATGTTCACAACGAAACGAAATATTTCACTCGGGAATCACAGGACACACTCACAAGACACTTAAACAGTGTTGCCAACACCGGAGTTTGTATACATGATGTATGTTTGCGAATTTGAAACAGTATTGAAAGAATACTTAATAGCTTTATCAATGTAATGAGTGGAGAGTGGTAATGACTATAAAATACGAGGAAGGTAGTTTAAGAATACTATGAATGATGCGTCCGTTATTTAATTGAAAAAACGGGAGAAATCATCGCATGTTTAACATTATAAACTTATAAGTACTTATTTTGTTACATTTAACGATAAAATTATTTATTTAAAAAAAAACCTGAAACATCAATTTGGTGAAAATTAAGTCGAAAAATCCGCTATTCCCTAGCTTACATTTTTCTAATCCCCAGACGGTATCTAGATAAAAAGCTAGATTTAGCCGAAAATACGTCAAGTTGGTGACAGTACAATGAAATATTTTAGTTAGTGGAGGGGGAGTGTGAAAGCCTACGAATACGTGCACTGCCACCACAATTATTACAACTTTGATGCGCCTCTTATTATTTACGTAATTTATTTCGTCTTAGTTATTCGGTCATTTTTATTCTTCTTTATAGTAGATAGTTTACGTATTCTTTAAAACGCTTATATCTTGCATTATAATGTAACTGAAGAAATAAATTCAATTACTATTTTATTTGACACCGATTCTAAGACGAGTGGCAATTTCTGAGATGGTGAAAAGGTAAAAAATAGTCGGCTTACAATCGATTAAATACGGTAATCGTTACGTGGAACAATTCCTTGCCCGCGAGAAAAATAAGATCACGTCTTTAAAAAATCGTGCTATCAAAAGTGGTTTGCTTTGCTAATGTTGATGGGAATAATTCAAAAACCAACTCTCAGAATGTATTTTAGTAGAAAACATATATTAGAAATGTCATTTATTCCAAATGCAATGAGTGAAGAAAGATTTTATTTGTTGAGCAAATTTTTGCATTTTGTAGATAATACCGATAAAGACATTGTAAATAGAGATCCTATTGTATAAAATTCTACCTATCAGTGATTATTTGGAAAATAAATTCCATAAAATTTATATACCGGGTAAGGAAGTATGTGTACCAGACGCAGCTAAACTACTAAACGTCGGAGGAGCAGCACATAGTAGAAATTGGATTGAAATAAATGTATGTATTTATTTTTTATTATATAAAATGAACAATTTTAAATACGACATAATTTTTTGGAAATTTTTGAAATGATAATTAAAGTACAAAAAATATTAAAGTGAATGCATGCATTTTAGTATTTTGTGCTTGCGAAAAAAAGTCACGCTGAGCGATTTAAATGCCATAGATTAAAGTCACGCTTAAAAGGTTAATAGAATCTCGGGAGCGAATTAAATCTTATAACGTCATTTCTTATGGAAGTACGTGTTCCGAATAGTGCTGTCTCAGTTTGCGCTCGATTTTCCTGACACCAGTCAAGAGCATTGATCAGGGAGTGGGTGTGTATATGTGTATATATACATATGTATATATTAACTTAAGGAAAAGAAAAGGTAGTGATGAGGGTGGCAACGAGGTGTTGAAGGAAGCCCAGCGGACACTTACCAAGTTGAGGACCAAGTTGGCAGGCTGCTGGGGGCGTCAAAGAGAGACACGTAAATAAACACGCACACAAAAACGTAAGCTTTTTGGGCATATGCCCTTCTTCAGCAATGGAGATAGAGTATATATACTGTATTTACCCGAAAGGAAGACGACCCCAAAAAAAATTAGGTTCAGTTACAAAAAAACTTGTATATATATGTATAACAAGCTAACATTAAGAGGATGGATAAAAAAAAGTAAATTTATTACTTACATCTCCCTCACCTCTGTTTCCTTCCCTTACTCTTGCTGTCCTGTTCATTCATCACAGCTTATTCAAATTTGAACAAGTCGTCTTCCATACCATCCATGGAATTTGATATGCAGCATTTCTTGAACCCTCTTGAGATATTATTGGGATCTATTTTTTATTATTGGGATCTATTTTTTTCCATGCAGCAATGATCCAATTACAAAGAAGTGGTATACTGGGCTAATTAATTTTCCCTGTAGGAGTTAATGCATGGTCGGTTCCCTGCCCAAAGCCGTTCTGAATAAAATGACTTTATGTAATCCTTGTGATGTCATACCTCCTGATATAACTACAAGGTGAGTATTCATACCATGAGAGGTATTTTGAACTTCCTCTGTAAGGTGGCCTTTGAACGCATCTAAGACGAGCATTGCTCTCTGCCTTAAAAGTGCCCCAGGTGATCTATTCCACACTATGCTTAGCCAGTCCTTCATTAAATCAGCTGACATCCATCCTTGGCCTTGACATTTAACAATTATTTCATTTGGTAGTACTTCCTTCGGTACTGTTTTGCATTTTAAAATAACATACCGCGGCAACTTTGTTCCATCCACTAATACAGTAATGAGCAGTTTTTCATTCCCAGAAGTTTTTATGATGAGATTTTTTGCACCTTTTTCGTTGACTGTGTAAGTGGATGGCATGTCGAAGTAAATAGGTGTCTCATCTGCATTACCCATTTGGCTCGGAAGTTAATTTTCCGCAACCGAATTACATGCCTCTGGAAAGTTATTAGTTTGTCCGTGAAGTCGGAAGGTAGACGCTGGCAAAGTGAAGTTCTTCGTCGCAGGCTAAAACCATTACGATACATCATATGCACACACCATCCATTACTAGCCATAAATTCTTGGTGTGGAATGTTTTGCGATCGTGCTAATTCTTGGGCTTTCAATTTAATGATATCCTGCGTCACCGGTTTACTGTTCATTCTTTGAATACGCACAAAGTTTGCTATTTCCTTTTCTAATGCATGAAATCTGCCTTGTTTTGGTCCACTAAATGATCTCCGTGTTGAGTTAGCACCTTCAAGATTCTCTTTTGCTTGTTTCAACCTTTGCACATTTGCTTCAGTCACATTGTATTTCCTCCCTGCCGCACAATTATTTGTTTCTTCAGCATAGCGCACCGCTATTAACTTAAAATTTCTGTCGTAACTTCTTCTAATTCCTTTCGATATATTCCCTTTTACCGCAGTTCCTTTATTCTCTACGCAATCTGCCATTTGTTTGGGTATCTTATTTAAAAATTTTTAATAATAACTTGTCACTTTCACTTTAAAACTCAGCAAAGCATATGCTACTCAACTGCTCTCGTAAACTTTCTACACTCTGAAACTCATGTCCATTTTACGTCTGCCGTTGGCATACCAAACACAAAGCATCATGTTTAAATTGTAGAAGATACATTTAAATTCTATGTCTTGTTTAAATTTTATTACTAGACACCTTAATTGGTGCCTACATGACTTTGTGTTTCATATTACGCACCGAACCGCTCAGCTGTAGGCCTTTTTTACAACTTGTCACGCGTTTACCTATCCAGCTCTAAACACTTCCATACTGCGCTACTGCCGAAGTGGAACCATTGGTCTGTGGGAACAATTTTAAGAAATTTGACCTTAAATTTTTAAAGTATTGTAGTAATTAATATATACGAAGTATTACTTTATGCAATAATAAATATTTTAACGGACATATACTTGACATCTGGGTGTTTCATGGTGCATTTAAAATAGGGGTGTATTCTTACCTTAAATACTCATACTCCATTCTAAGACAATATCTAATATTTTTTATGGCACTTTTGTGGAAAAAAACCTCGTCTTCCTTTCGGGTAAATACGGTGTGTGTGTATGTATGTATATATGTGTGTGTGTGTGTATATATATATATATATATATATATATATATATATCAGAGGCGTATATTCAGGGTGTGCGGTGCACACCCACGGAATCGCAATGTAACCGATATTATATTTTTGCATTTATTCCTATTAAAGACTCCCCTAATCGTTTTCTGGCTTCGCGTGACTCCTAAAATCACATCCAATATACGATGTTTCATGAAGAGGAGAAGTTTCGGTGCGTAAACATTGTATCACATTCCCGTTAATAGCCCGGGTGTGCGGTAAGAAATACGGATAGCTTTGAGCCCTTTAAACATACGTACAGATGGCGCTGCGGGTCAAATTCTTAGCCACCTTGTGGATTTAAACCGTCCAGAAGGCGTGGCAGGGTGTGCGCTGAGACAACAGCACCCAGAAGTAGTTAGCGGTTGTGATTGGCTATTGTGTGAAGCAATCCAATTCAACGTTGTTACTTGTCATGAGATGCTGTTTTTGTTTTCTGAGTTTCGTCTGTTTTGCGTGCGTGGGGTAAAGTGTGAGCCGACGTGTTTATGGCGCCGATTTAGACAAGTTTTTAACATATATTTATAATTTTTTAGATATAATTTATAACTTTTTGCCCATATTTACAATGGGAAACAGTGTTGGCGATGTACTGAATGTCCCGTTTTCTGCAAGAGCTTTTGCGGATTATATGAACATAGTCGAAGAATGTAAACCTCGTCCTCCTCTTCCAAATTTACTGTGCAAGCACAAAGATGCAAAAACTGAGTACATGAGACATTTCTCTGTTTCACAATACGATACAGTAGAAGGGTTAACTGGATGTGAAGTGCGGTCTTGACTTTTTTGTTGGCCTTGTTTATTATTCTCCAAAGAGAAAGGTGTTTGGAATAAGCACGGGTTTTCCGATCTTAATCATTTAGCTGCAGCAGTGCAGTGATTACTTTTCAGATTTCTGTGCGTATTATATGGTTGTATTTAAAAATCGTGACAAAATACAGATAATTCGTGCCTCACTCTAGTATTTGCCAATGATATTCTAATCTTCTCACAACGAAGCGTTAACCCTCTGTGCTTCTCACATAAATGGCGCGCGTGATGCATAGCTATAGTCTATTTGACGAGGAATCTTTGTGTTGTCCATAATTATGGATTGTATAGTTAAAATTATATCAGTTAGTAAATTTAAGTATTCAAACTTATTCTGCGATTAATTGCATTATACCAATTAACACATAGTGCGGACGACTCACACGTGTGAGTCACCTAGGATTCTACCGAGGGGCGGGAGACTCACGGTATGATCCAGACGAGTCTTTCTTTTCAAAGCGGTGGGACAAACACCCGCTTGCGGTTTTTGGTTCTGTAGTGGTATCTCGCCATTCAGTACGACTCTAGCTTCGTAGTGAATAGCATCGTTTCCATTTCTGCCGAGTATTTTTTCTCCCAACCTTCAGAAAACCAGTGTTTAAGGATTTATTTTATCGTTTCTGTTTTTAATAATATAAATTATCTGAAGTATTTCTTAGTAGGAGACAAATATATATATATATATAACAATTTATTCCGCATATTTCAGAGATTTTTCTATTTAAATTTTTTATTTTTTCGAAGTTATCTTGCCGGTACCGCTCTTCGTCCAAGAAAGAATTTTATCAACATAGTGTAATTATTTGTTGTTAAAAATACTCTCGGTAGTACCATTCATCTCCTTTATATTTCTTTTACAGGTTGCGCATTAGATTTAATGTTCTAAAATTTTGTTTGCAGCTTCAGATTGAGCCTACTTTTATCTTTGTTATAGACAACAATCTTTCATCTTATATCCACTTCTTAATAAAAGCGTCGAGTTCGTAGCCACCAGTGAATGTGTTAAGAAGAGTGCTGCTGCGCTATGCTCTCTTAAAACATTCACACGTCGATAAAAATGCAATCGTACGTTCAAATTAACACGTGAATTTTGTAGCGCGGGTTGCATACTCCCCTCTCCTCCAATAAAAGCACACCCAACCTAAATGGGCACACGACGCCACTGATATATATATATACCTTACTGTTGTTTATTTAAAAAACGTGATTTAGAAAAGAATTGTGATTTCCATCAGTTTGTTACCAGGGGATCTAAAAATCTTCATATTTCCTTTACTAGAACTAGGAAAGAAATAATGGGTCCTAACTCGTCCTCGTCTATACAACAAACTCCCAGAAGGCTTGAAGAATATTAAAGAGCCTGGATTATTTAAATCTAGACTCAAAACCGTATTATTTAGTAAATTATTTTACTCAATTAGTGAATACCTAAATAATGATATCAAATAGGCTAGACTCTTATATAATTATTTTTGTCATTACCGTTTTTGCTGTAACGTATATACGTATATATATATATATATATATACCGACCCCGGATTTAAGCCGACCCCACGAAATTTTCCAACATTTTTTGCCAAAAAAAGTATTTTCGTAAATTTTATGCATTAGTGTACCAGACATGCACGCACAACCTAGAATACATTATACATTATATCTATATAATTATATACGTTCCATGTAAAGTTTTATTAATTATTAGGTATTATTACTGTTAATTATAAATATAGATGCACTGGTGGTGTAGTGGTTAGCGTGTCGGCTTTCTATTGCAAAGTTCGGGGGTTCAAACCCCTCGAATGGAGGTTTTATTTATAAAAAAAAAAAAAACTATCATCAGTGCCTGGCAGTAGGCAGCAGTACTGTCAGTATGGTATAGAGCCGAAAACAAATGATGTTGGTTGGGTCTATATCCAATACAGCTGTAGGCGTGATCAGGACGATTTGAACGGCTAGAGTACTGCGATGTGGAAAGCAAGAGGGAAACTACCACATTACAATCCCTAGTAAAGATTATATGGTTGGACAATATGAGTTCTCTCGAGGTAAAACAATCCGGAGGTAAAATAGTCCCCCAATCGGATCTCCGGGCGGGGACTGCCTTGAGGAAAACATTTGTCGAAAGTAAATTACGAATAGGGACTTGGAACGTAAGAACTATGAGAAAGGCAGGAAAGCTAGAGAACTTGAAAGAAGAAATGAGAAGAAATAGAGTTGACATTATAGGGCTAAGCGAAACTAGATGGGAGGGAGAAGGACAGTTCGACTCGGAAGAATTCACGGTAGTTTATTCTGGAGGAAATAGTGGGGAAAGGGGAGTAGCTCTGGTACTTAGGAAAGATATGATGAAAAGCGTGACAAAGATAATAGCAACGAACGATAGACTGATGGCAATAAAGCTAAAAGCAGTCCCAGTGGACATGCTGATAATCCAGGTATATATGCCAACGTCAGCTCATGACGATGAAGAAATAGATGAGATCTATGAGCAAATTAATGAAATTTACGAAGAAGACGGAAGAGGAAAGGTAAACTGCATAATAATGGGAGATTGGAACAGCATAGTCGGAGAAGGACGGGAAGAAAATGTTGTCGGACAATACGGACTTGGGAAGAGAAATCGAGGAGGGGAGAAACTCGTAGAATTCTGCATCAATAATGACCTTGTAGTGACTAATACATGGTTCAAAAACCATAAACGAAGGTTATACACATGGAAAAGCCCAGGAGATAGAATGAGATGCCAAATAGATTACATCCTTGTAAAACAAAGATTCAGGAACAGCATAAAGAATGCCAAGGCATTGCAAGGAGCAGACATTGATTCAGATCACAGCCTTCTAATACTTGACGTGAATACAAAGCTCAAACAAATAAGAAAAACGAGAAGAGAAAGACTGACCTGGGACCTAGAAAAACTGAAAGAAAGGCAGGATGTAGTCAGCATGAAGTTGGAAGATAACCTAAGAAAGTTGGAAAACAAACCGAAGACCGTCGATATAGAATGGAATGAAATTAAAACCAGTATCAAGGATACCTTGGATAAAGAGATTGGAAAACAAGAGAAGAAAATCAGAAAACCATGGATCACGAAGGAAATGCTGGAGAAAATGGATGAGAGACGAAAATGGAAAAACGTTAACAGTGAAGAAGGTAGAGCCAACTATAGGCGTATAAACAATGAGTTGAGAAGGGTAACAGATAAAGCTAGAGAAAATTGGCTAAAAGGAAAATGTGATGAAATAGAACAAATGGAGAAATTAGGACGGTACGATATGATGTACGCTAGGGCACTGGAATTAGAAGATAAGAAGTCTAATGGAATTCATGGTATGGGAATTATGAATATGGATGGGAAGATAGTCTCAGAAACAAAAGATGTAGCACAGGTATGGGAAGAATACATTAAAGAATTATACAGCAAACAGGCAGGAGTGGCAAAAATAGAACTGGAAGATGAGGAAAACATTGAAGAAGACAACTTAGGACCAAGTATTATGGAGAGAAAAGTAGAAAAAGCAATAGTGGAACTAAAGAAGGGGAAAGCCACGGGCAGCGATGGAATACCGGCTGAGATACTTAAAATCATAGGATCAGAAGGACTAAAAGCGATCACGAAATTAATTAATAAGATTTACGACACGGGAGAGTGGCCTCAGGATTTCCTAGAAGTAACAATGATCCCTCTAAAGAAGAAGCCAAAGGCAATGCAGTGTAAAGATTACAGAACTATAAGCCTTCTGTCACACACATCGAAGATCATCACGAGGATTCTTAATAAAAGGCTGGAGAAAAAGGCAGAAGAAATAATAGGGGAAGATCAATTCGGTTTCAGAAAAGGACGAGGAACTAGAGATGCTATAGGAGTAGTTAGAATCATATCAGAAAGGGCAATAGAATACAGTCAAGATATCTGCGCGCATGCTTCGTAGACTGGCAGAAGGCTTTTGATAGAGTAAATTGGGTAAAGTTGATGAAGATATTAAAGGATATAGGTGTAGACTGGAAAGACAGGAGACTGATTAGGAATCTATATGAGAATCAAGTTGTAAAGGTCAGGTTTGAGAATGTGGACACCTGCGGAATAAATATCGGTAGAGGAGTAAGACAAGGATGCTGCCTATCGCCAACCCTATTCAATATATATGGAGAAAGTCTAATGCAAGAAGCTTTAGAAGGCACAGGGGATTTCAAAATTGGAGGAAGGATTATAAGAACAGTAAAATACGCAGATGATCAAGTACTTCTAGCAAGAAAGGAAGAGGAGCTACAAAAAATGATAAATAGACTAGTGATAACAGGTAGAAAATATGGTATGGAAATAAATACAGAAAAATCCAAGGTCATTCGAATATCGGGTAAAGAAGAGAATCTGAACATAACTATTGGGGGAAAGCCATTAGAACAAGTTTCAGAATATAAATACCTTGGAAGTATCATAACACGAGAGGCAAAATGTACGGATGAGATCAAAACTAGAATAGGAAAAGCAAAAGCGGCTTTCAGGAGAAAGAAACAACTACTTACAGGGAATATAAGGGAAGATATCCGCAAGAAGTTGATAAAATGCTACGTATGGAGTATAGCATTGTATGGGGCAGAAACATGGACGCTAAGGAAAAATGACATCAAATACTTGGAAAGCTTTGAAATGTGGACTTGGAGGAGAATGCTGAAGATAAAATGGACAGATAGGATGAAAAACGATGAAGTGCTACGAAGAATAGGAGAGAAGCGAATGATTATACAGACTATCAGAAAGAGGAAGGCTAACTGGGTTGGACATTACCTGAGGAGAGAGAGTATGATTAAAGACGTGTTAGAAGGAAAACTAGATGGGAAAAGGGAAAGAGGTAGGAAAAGGTTTCAGCTGATAGACGATCTGAAAGGGAAAGAGAGTTATCAAGATATAAAGAGGACAGCGGAAAATAGGAGTATATGGAGAACCAGGTTTAACCATGAATAATCACGGACCTGTCTACGGACAGACTACCTATGATGATGATGATGATAAATATAGTCAACGCCGTTGCTCACACCTTACAATCAAATGTAAGTATATTTATTTATCTTACTGGAATTCAAACTGTTGCGCATCGAAAGCTGTGATCGAATTTGGCGTGATCGTCTACTTAGTCATTATACGCAATTTTAATAGATTCTATGAAAGAGGTTTCCAAGTTTTATTATTATTGCTTTTAATTATCAGATGAATTACAGTTAACGCCGTGCTCACACCTTTGAATCAGACGTATCTTATGTTAGCGGAATTGAAACAGTTGCGCATCAAAAGTCATCACCGAATTTTGTGAATTGACTAAGCAGACGATATCGTCTGCTTAGTCAGTATACGCAATTTTAATTATGATCAAAATGAATTTGCTGTAGTGTGCAATCATGCTATGAACCTGGTGGGTTGTTAAAACTCGATTGTTTTTTATACTGCCATTTCCTTAGGATAAGAACCCATTTACTTTTAACTATGTGTTAAAATATATAAATAACCTTCAATAGCAATTTAAATTACAGCTCCGGGCAATCGCTGTAAGAAGGGAGCGTTTTTCAGACATCAAGTGCCTTATCAGAGGAATATAGGAGGTATGCTATGGAAACAAGACATTTTTCAGTGATGTCATCGTACGAGGATACCAAATTTTACCTCAGGCTCGCATTTAAGCCGAGGGTGATTTTTTCACAATAGATTTTGACAAAAAGTATTGGCTTATATTCGGGCAGATATGGTATATATATACAGTCAAACTCGTTTATAACGAGCACGGTTGTAACGAGTTCACAGCTATAGTGAGCAAATGCTACCTCCAAGATAAGTTTACGAGCATTTACATACAAATATTTCACGTATATAACGAGCACGCTTCACGGATATATCGAGCAAACTTTGACCACTTCTCACTGTCTGAAACGCGGTGGCGGTCAGCCCCTTCAATCCTCATAGTGACCCAAGATATGTAACCTTGTGTTCTCGAGTCCAGCCTCTACACCCTATCCCTCGGGGAGGTTAAAGACCGCGGCGTTGTTGTTAAAAAATAATCCCTTCGTCCAAACCAAGAATTCCCAACTTGCAGGTACAGTGGCACTCGCGGAGGTCCTTTGTCCTCTCCTCCCAACCCCCAGCTCTTTTACAGCCAGGAGATTGTGTTTGGAAGGGGTAAGGGCATGTACAATGGCGCCCACCCCCGTCGCTCAGCCGACTGCACCCAACACCCTTTCCCACGTAAAGATGGGAAATCCCACGTTTAATCCGTCTCCTCATTAACTCTTCCTGGAATTGGTATGCTCACAGTTTGCAAAGAAAGTTCGTAGCGTTGATCACAAAAATCAGTTGAGATTTTGCCCTTGAACGAGTAACATGTCCGTACATAAAAGGAAGTGTTTGTCTATTCGTGAAAAGGTTGATATTATTCGAGAGTTAGAACGTGGTAAAAAAATGTTGAAGTGTGTAAAAAATTTAATTTATCATCGTCTACGGTTTCAACCTTATGGAAAAACAAAGAAGCGATTTTATATGCACTAGAGAACAACCTAACAACGAACAAGAAAATGAGGAAGTGCGTCTTGGGTAGTGATTAAGGATGCAGCTGTAAATTTTATATGTACGTATGTTTACTTTAAATTTTCTAGTTTATTCTAGTTTTTAGGTTTTTTCATAAATTTACTAAATAACCTTTCTGTTTATATATTCACTTTTACTTCTTATGTCTTATTTCACCATATGCATGCATGCTTTTGCCTTCACGGATATTAAGTTTAACGGCTATAACGAGCAAAACTAAACGGTCCCGTGGCGCTCGTTATAGCCGAGTTTGACTGTATATATATATATATATAAACATATACACACACACACACAGTTGAATTCCCATGTAACGTTTGCCTGGGGGACAAGTTTTTTGTACCTCAAATCGAGTAATACCTTAAATGGGGATAGTCTACAATTGAAAGATTAAACGGCAGTTTATTAATATCAAATTATTATTAACTGAAACGCAAATATAAAGAGTACAGATTAATTGAAAGTTAAGCTTCCTGTCAAGTTACAGGCTTTTTATATGGAATAAACTAGTTCGGAAAGTTGTACTCCATGTCAGAGTACACAGTTTCCAAATGTGTTCTTTGAAATCAACAAATTTTAATAAAATTCCCCAATACCAAATTTCATCAAAATACATCCTTGGGTTCTGGAGTTGAAATGTACATTGTAAGCTACATGTAGTTCTTCATGTAAGGTGGTCATAATTATTATCTGATTTTAACCAAAATTGGAATTCGTCAAATTTTAGTAAAACTTCCCAATACCAAATTTCATCAAAATAGGTTCAGCGGTTCCCGAGTAGAAAATGCACATTGTAAAATACATATAGATCTTCATGTAAAGTGGTCTTTATTATGATCTGATTTTAACCAAAATTGGAATCATTCAAGAAATTTAGCAAAACTCCCAAATACCAAATTTCATTGAAATACCTCCAGCTGTTCCCTAGTTTAAACATGCGGACGAATGGATGGAAATGACCTCCTATATATGCACTCACTTTGTGCAAATAACGCATAAAAAATGGAAATTTCAGATACACGTTGTAGATTCCAGTTGGCAAATCTGAAAAAGAAGAATGAGCCATCCATGTTCACGTAATGACGTCACCGCAACTTTTGTAACATACGTAACAGATGACTTGAGGACTAAAGGTGGATTGAGAAAACATGGCACGACAAAATATTACTTATTTGAGTTCATTTAATTTAGCAATGCCAGTATGTGTTGCATCGTTGATGGATAGTATGAATTATTACATTACAACTCCACTAAATAATATATTTTTGCATCACATAATGTAAACGCACCTTAAATCAAGGCAATGTCTGCCTAGGGATGAGAATTTTGTCCCTTAAATGCATGTAATTCACAAAATCAAGAAACACTAAATCGGGTAATATAATACATTATTTATATGGAGCTTTGGTCGGGGCCACAAAAATAAACAACCTTAAATGCGGGAAAACCTTAAATGGAGAAACCTTAAATCTGGATTCCACTGTATATGTCAACAAGTTGTTGTTTAATGATTGCTTCATGGTGAGGGCCATTTGCGCTCTCACTGATAATGCTTTGGCTCCCCAACTCTGTCAGTGGGAGCTTGCACATATCCATCTTCTAAACTCCTTCATTCCCCCTGGTCTCAACCTTTGCTAGCATTTCACTCCTTTTCTACCATCCAACCCCCTCCGTATCCTCTAATCCCCGACTTTTTCGTTCTACCCTTCCACCCCCATGCCTCCACCTAGTGGCACTGCCATCAGTTGCCTCTCTCCTGTGCTGATGAAGGGATCCCCCCCAAAAGCTTCTGTGTTTTTTGTGTTTGTTTTACGTGTCACTTACAAGGGAAGCCCCCAAGGTGTGACACTCGCATCAGATTGAGACTTTGCAGAATGAAAGTATATGTAAAATAACGGACTCCTATTTCTACCTAGGCGCTAACTCGACGTCGTTTACGAGAAAATGCCCTTTGAAAATCACAATCCGAGAGTCAATGTAATAAGAACGTTAAAAGTCCTTAACTTATTATCTAGGAGCGTTGGTCTAGGGGAAACGAGCTGGATTTCAAATATTTTTGCCGGGGTTCAATTCCCGAAGAGACCAAAATTTTTTTCTCATTCTTTAATTTTTTTTCTCGCAATTTCCAGCATATCGTCGATAAAACTTGCACAACATTTTTAATAAATTTATTCCATGCATTGTAACAACTATTTTCTTCATCATAATTCTTCACTGTAATTCTTCACGAACATAATTTTACAGATCACTACCCATTCACTTTACCATCATGATCAATACATGACGAGATTTGAAAGGAGTAATGCAACAATGCACCGAAATAACCCAACAATATTGTGACATTATGCCAATTATAATTATAATGGCAATAATTGACACCAGCAACCGATTTATCATAATGAACAATACATGACGAGATTTGAAAGAAGGAATGAAGAACAATGCATTGAAATTACCCAACAGTATTGTGACATAATTTCAATTATAATTATAATGACAATAATTCACACCTGCAACTGATAACAAATCCCTTTAACAACAACACCGTAACTTTAATAACAACATTATAAGATGACTAGATAAAGTTTTTCGTAGCCTTATTAGCAGACGTTCTTGTCTCTCTACCACAGTCAACGTCAGAATATTGCAGAGTGATTTATTGTTAGAGGGCACATTTTGGAGTGGCGGTGGGAATTTTTTGTTTTTGTTCGTGTTTTGCGAGCGATCTTGAGTTTTTGGGGCAATAAAAACTGCATTACGATGAAGAAAATAGTAGTTATAATGCATAGAATAAATTTTTTAAAAATGTTGTGCAATTTTTATCGACGATATGCTGGAAATTGCAGGGGAAAAAATTTTAAATGAGAAAAAAATTTTGGTCCCTTCGGGAATCGAACCCCGGCAAAAATATTTTAAATCCAGCTCGTTTCCCCTAGACCAACGCTCCTAGATAATGAAGGAAGGACTTCTAACATTCTTATTACGTTGACTCTCGGGTCGCGATTTTCAAAGGGCATTTTCTTGTAAACGACGTCCAGTTGGCACCTAGGTAGAAATAGGAGTCCGTTATTTTACATACACTTTCATTCTGCAAAGTCTCAATCCGATGCGAGTGTCACACCTTGGGCACTTCCCTTGTTAGACACCCCCAGCAGCTCGCCAACCTGAAGTCATCTTATTGGTGAGTGCTCACTGAGCTTCCTTATACCAACAACGTGTTGCCATCCATTTATCCCATTTACCTTTCCTCTTCCATAAGCATTTATATCATTTTACCTTAGCCTTTCGTGTCTTTCATCCTTCTTCCTTTACCAACTTTTCTATCGCCTTTCTCTTTTATACTTGCCCTTCCACCATGGAAAATATCCGCCGTTTCTGTTATCACCTCCACAAACATACATCACTAACCTGCCAGGTTGAATTCCTCATTGTCTGCCTAGAACTAGGCCTCCACCCCAAAGGTCTCACCATGAGAATCCCCCTATCAGGCCTTCCCCTTGTTCATCTTTTGCCCTTACAAATCACCTCATGTCCCTCAATATTGCCCGATTAATATTACACCACTGTAAAACTCTCTCCAACACGCACTTTGAGAAATGTAAAATTCTCATACACAAACTCAATCATTCCCTAAACTCTGCAGCTGATCTCGATGCCATCTTCTGTAAAGCTGCAGAAGATATCGCAGCCAACCAAAATAGACTCGTACATAAACTTTCTCTTATGTGCATCTGTCACCTCCTGCTTGGCCTACCTCTCACCTTCATCCCAGCTGGTGAGTCCAACATCCCCCCGCCCCTCACCCATAAACCCTCCTTAGCAGACCTTCTGGGAATCCCTACCCCACCCCCACTAAATTAGCTAAATCTTGAACTGACTGCAATTTATCAATTTCTGATCTCAGACTTTTTGTAAAAAGTAGCATTTGTATTCTCAATGGGTCAGTAAACTCATCTTTGTAAATTTTCTGTATTTCTGTAATATTACTTAGAATTTCGTCATCTGTAAGTTTAGACAAAATTTTTGGATTCAAAAATGAAAACATTGCAATTTTTGTCATTCCGGTCAATCTATCCTTCAATTGATTATTTATAATGTCAATAGTGGAATAAAAAAGTTATTTTAAAATACTTTTTCGGATTTACAAGTCTGTAATCCTCCAGCAACTCATCAAACTTTTTTGTTTTTGCTGGTCTTTGATTTTCAAATTTACTTGTTATGCCCCATTTTTTTGCAACACATTCATATTCCTTCAGGATTTCATCAAACTCGTTTCGCATACTCTTTATGTTAAAAGTAGCTCTTTTCAGGTGTCGAGAAGCTTCATTTAAATCGACTGATTTTCGTTGTAGAAATTGAGATTCAACATTAATATGGGACATTAGTTTTTCAATAAATGTTGTTAGAAATAAAAACTCAAATGATTCCATTTTTTTCTTTAAACCACTTGCTTTCTTTGATGTTAATATTATTTTATTCAATGCTTTCAAAATGTCAATGTACTTGAATTTAATTGCAATCAAGGATGATAATCGTCCAGCCCATCTTGTAGGATTCAATTTTTTAATAGTAACACCAGATTCATCCGAAGAAAGTAGATCCCACCTTTTCAAGTTATCCCCAAAGAACACACAAATATTTTGGAGAATCTCAAAATATTTATTTATTTCTCGCATTAATGTGTGTTAAAGAGATTTTTAATACAATATTCACATTCAAGTAAAATTTTCGAGGACGCAAGGGTGAGGGCCCCCTTGGTCTTGGGCCCTTACGCATTCGCATAACTTAAGTACCCATATTTACACCACTGCTTCTGAGGAGTGTGTGTGTGTGTATATATATATATATATATATATATATATATATATATATATATATAAATCTTGAAAAAGTGCAAGAATGCGGCCGCTAAAAATTCGCAATTGTTTAAACAAATTTTCAAGGTTTATGTATTTCTGACTGGGCTACGGAGCTGAAGTTTTTTCGAGATATGATTTGTAAAAAATAAACGAAATAGGGATTATACAAATTTTGATATTTTAATTTGTTTGGCAGGTAAAAATTCCTCGCGTTTAAACAAATTGGTAAATGTTTAGACACTACGCGGTGAGTTAGGGAGCTGAAATTTTTAAATTGTTTAGAGTTTAGTTTATATACGAATAAACCTTTCAATGTATCCATGAAGTCGTTATTGCAGACGTTAAAAATTATTTAAATTTAAACAATTAGATAAATGTTATTTCACTTCTAATTGTGCGATAAATTTAAAATTTCGCAGAAATGTGTAACATTTTTAACCCAATGTGGCAAAAGTATAATATTCCTAAAATTGCAAAAATTAGTGATTGTTTTACTCCATGATTGTTCCATAATGAAAAAACAAAAATCGGTCCTTAGGAGAAATCTTATGAATTAAAGATATATTTGTCATGATAAAATATCTCTCTGAAAAATTAATGTTTTTCAAGGTGAGATGATATACTTGCAGTATGCAAGTACCTTCTACTAGTATGTTATATCCTCCTCTGTGAGGAACATCTATATATAATGATATTAGGATACTAATGTTTCAGCACTTCCAGATGAGCTGGAGATTCAAAAATTTTTTCTTAGGTAGGATTTTGTGCAAAACCGACTAGAAAAAACGAAAATCTTGAAATAGTGCAACAATGAGGCCTCTAAAAATTCGCATTTGTTAAAACAAATTTTCAAGGTTTATGTATTTCTGAATGTGCTACGGAGCTGAAATTGTTTTTAGAGGTAGGATTTCTAAAATAACGAAATAGGTATTACACAAATTTTCATGTTTTAATTTGTTTTGCCCTTAAAAATTCTCAAAGTTTAAACAAATAGATAACTGTTCAGGCACTACGGGATGAACTAGGAAGCTGAAATTATCAAGTTATTTACAGAGTGGTGCATTTGCACAAATAAACATTTGTATTTCTCCATAAATATATTGCGGCGGCCGTTAAAATGTTCAAATTTTAAACAATTAGAAAAATATTATTTCACTTCTAGAGGTGCTACAACTTTAAAATTTGGCAGAAATGTGTAGCATTACTACCCCATAATGGAGAAAGTATAAAATTCTTAAAATTGCAAAGTTTGAGGATTGTTTTAATCTATCATTTTTACATAAGTGAAAAACGAAATGGAGGTGAAATCTTTAGAGTTAAAAAAATATTTGTAATGATGAAATATCTGTCTGAAAAATGAATGTTTTTTCAAGGTGAGATGATATGCTTGCAGAATGCAAGCACCTTCTACTAGTATCATTATATATAGACGATCCTTACAGAGGAGGAGGATATAACATATAGGAGGATACTAATGTTTAGGCACTTCCAGATGAGCTGGAGATTCGAAATTTTTTTCTTAGGTAGGGTTTTGTGCAAAACCGACTAGAAAAAATGAAAATCTTGAAAAATTCGCAATTGTTTTAACAATTTTTCAAGGTTTATTTATTTCCGACTGTGCTACGGAGCTGAAATTTTTTATAGGTAGAATTTGTAAATAAACGAAATAAGGATTATACAAATTTTGATATTTTAATTTGTTTGGCAGTTAAAAATTCCTAAAGTTTAAAAGAAATAGGTAAACGTTTATATACTATGGGGCAAATTAGAGAGCTGAAATTTTTAAATTATTTAGAGTTTAGTCTATATAAATGGTTAAACATTTTTTTGTATACATGAAATTCTTATTGCGACCGTTAAAAATTATTTAAATTTAAACAATTTGATAAATGTTATTTCACTTCTGATTGTGCTATAAATTGAAAATTTCGCAGAAATGTGTGACATTATTTACCCAATGTAGGAAACGCATAATATTCCTAAAATTGCAAAAATTAGTGATTGTTTTACTCCATTATTGTTCCATAATGACAAAACGAAAACCGGTCCAGAGGAGAAATCTTTAGAATTGAAGAAATATTTGTCATTTTAAAATATCTCTCTGAAAAATGAATGTTTTTTCAAGTTGAGATGAAATGCTTGCAATATGCAAGCACCTTCTACTAGTATGTTATATCCTCCTCCTCTGTAAGGAACGTCTACATATAATGATTTACAAAGAGAGGTTTATTATCTTACCTGCTTGTGATAGTGAAGACGTTTGGTTTAGATTAAAAATAACATTAACTAATAAAGTGTCCATAATTCTCTTGAAAGTTTCCCCAAAAATTCAAAGTTGGAGTGAAAAAAACCCGGTTCGAACCGGTTCAATGGTGGTTGCTGGAGCGAAACTGGAACTGAACCGAAATATTTTGTTTGTGTAAACCGGAGTGATAACCAGAGCAAAAATAATTTGGGTTCATTGCCCTGCTTCTTAGACAGTAAGCACATAAAATTTAAAAAAATATTGTTATGCTGAAGAAAACATTCTTCCAGACTTGTTTCACTTTGCTGCATAGCAAGGCCATGTATTATAGTGCATTTCATATGACTTGGCAAGAGAGATTTTGGCTGTTCTCGGGACTGCTCGTATGTCTCCGCTACTAAGAGGTGAGGTAGTGCTCAGGCTAGACATTGCCAACTCTACACCAGAACACACAATGTTTGGCTGGCATTTACAGGAAATTTGCGAATGTGGCAACACAGCACACTCAGACACAATGTTACCACTAGGGACACTCCATGGAGAATGAGCTTTCAAATGCTTAGGTTTCTTTCCTCCTTTCCTATCTGTTCACTCAGTGTCTCACCCCCGTCTACTTTCTATTTTACCTCCCCTCACTCGCCATGCCATCTGAAAAGCACTATATTAAGGTTATGACAACTTCGCTCGGCCACCATGTTGGGTCCCGGAGTAGACAACTACTACATAAAACTATATGGCAAATTGGTATGGAAGGTTCACTTTTTTAGGAAAGTAAAATATTAAAACTTAGTGACAATCGAGGTTTGTCGATTATTTTCAAATAGTCATTGGTGTGATACCAGTCGCAGTAGTTACTCCTTCAGAAACTCATTAGAATAAGTGCATTGCATATTTAATGAGATTTTAATCCGAGTACTGATATCTTCAGACGAAGAATCACCGGCTTGTCTTCCAACTCTCAACTTTAACTCGAGAGGCTCACAGACGCATAAGTCCACTAGCTTGCTGCTCAACTGGTGACTTATCACTTGTACGCTGCTACTCCAAGTGTGTAAAAGCGAACCACTCAGCTGCTTATAAGGCCTTTTCCCGGATTCCGGAACATTCTCGGTGACTCGGGAAAATTCCATTGCAGAGAAAAGGGAAACTTCTCGAGTTTGTTAGCAATATAAATAAATATATATATATATATATATATATATATATATATATATATATATATATATATATATATATATATATATATATGTGTGTGTGTGTGTGTGTGTGTGTGTATGAAAAAATTTATAAAAGAATTTATTATAAATCAAATATAAAAAATAAATCGATATGAAAATTTGCACTGCAAATATTCAGTCAACTTGTAATTTGGCACATAACTTGAGTTTCCTGTTCTTAGGCAGTTGTCTAAATTATAATCAGTGAACCTGGATCGGTACATGGATTTAAAATATTTCATCCTTAAAAAAGGGACTCGCACGAGAACGTTGAAGCACAGTAAGAATATATTTTCAGAGAACATTTTTATAAGAGATTTTCAACAACAAAATTCCAAAAGTTTCCATCATTCTGCTGTGATTTAAAAGTAATATCATTCTGTATATTTATTATTTCCAATTCTAAGTTTTTGGTGTTAATGATTTTAAAGTAGATTGCAATAATAACAGACCTATCATTGTCCGTAAAATTGATGCAATTAACCAAGAATGTCACAATTGGTCTGTTTAACTAATGTTCTCTTTTCGGCCAACGGGCGATTGGTAAATGTCTCGCGGGCACCATGGTGCCTGCGATCGCTCCGTTGCCGTCCTCTGCCCTAAGAGGTTTGCGAGAAGTCTCGGGGTTTGTGGAAAAAAATCTGTAATGGTGTTTGCCCAGCATCTCATTGCACAGTTTGTCTGTAGTAACGGGACTGGTTCAATTCAAGGAGTATTTCTTTCATATATTTGTTTAACAGAATTGAGAGTAAAATATATTAAAATTTCATTTTAAGATTTCTTAAATTAAACAAAATTATGACACGCTTCTACGCATAAAAAACAAATTTATTTTTGTTGAAGAGAGAAATTGAATCTGTGACGAATTAGCAAGAAATTATTTTTAAACTCAGAACCAGAATTTTCAGGTTTTCTAACTATGAGAAATTGTAACTATAACAACAATTGCATTATCGCTGCATTTGTGTCCATGGCTGTTGTTAGTTTGGCATGATTTTTTTGCTTTGATTATGTAGTAACACACAAGTTGTTGAGCAAACCATTACATTATTAAAGCAAAGTGATGATTTTACATGTGTAAACTTGAATTCTATGCCAGTCGAGGACAAAATTTTAATGAGAAATTTTTAATCATTGTTTTGTTTAGATATAATGAAGTATTGTAATGTTCATAAGTGAAGGGAAATGTTTAAGCACATAAACACCCCCTCGGTTACGCCACTGATATTCAGGTGTGGATTTATTTATTTTTAAGAGGGAGTTTGCGAGATTTGAATTTTTATGAAAGGGGTCCATGGGATGAAAAAGTTTGGGAACCACTGCTCTAGTCCAGTGATAGGTTGCACTTGTTGCCATTCTCACCCACAAAGGATGTGTTAACCTTACTAATAGATGGCCTTGCTGCATAGATGATCAGTGCACTGTTTTTGTCTCATATTTACTTGGCTTTCTTTGTTACTATTTCATTAATTATTTTTACTATTAAGTCCAATTTTTTCTCACTGAATGTCATTGTTGTAATAAAAACAGGCAAAAAAATAATAACAGATAATTTTTTCCTTTCAATTCAAATGTAAATTTTTCATATTTTTCAATAATCAATAACAAAAAAGTTAAAAATAATAAATAAGTAATAAAATTTTTCGATTTTCTGATGGGGTGGAGGTTGAACCCCATTAACCCCACCTTGGCTATGCCTCGGGCGACATCCCTCTTCCATTCAGTGTGTGTGACAAATCGGAAAGAAAATTTTGGTGGGTATCACAAAATGTGTTGATTGGTTTTAGGTAGCCTTCCTTTAAAAACATTTGGGAGTTACAATGTGATAATATCGCCTTGCTTGAATGCAGTGTCTCAGCCACCAGTCTGTTTCTCAACACTGTACTGTGCTTTTGTTTAAATATCTGCCTCATGAGAACTACAAATGTTATTGGTTGGAGTTTTTTCCAAAAATAAATTTCAACATTTCCGCACATTTTGTTTCCATCCCTCTTAAATCAATTAGGGATAAAGTTTCCTGCAGACTGACTTTTTCATGTCTTAAGGAAAAATTTTGGAGAAAGAACAATATTATTAAATTTTATAAAGGTGTTTGATTAATATATATATTTATTATTTATATAATCATCACAGTCTTTCAAGAGGATTGACAAAAAAATGCCCTTATTGGATAAGTAGAAGCCAAGATATGACGTTGTACTTTTAAGGATTGATAAAAAAAACATTTTTAGTTTCTATTTTAATAATGTTACCGAATTTTTAGAAAATCATAATACACTAAATCAGATTCAGCGTAAAATTTGTTGCAATTGAACGTCCTAATTTCACTTAAATGACAAAATCACCATAATCGGGACAAATATGGCAGCTGAGGGGAGGGTGCCAAGTGGGGTGGAAGACCTTTACAGAGTCCCGCTAAAGCTTAGGCCATGCCCACAGTGCACCCAGAATGTTGTTTTGTATGCAGCACATCTATAGTAACGCCCCTTTTTATTTTGTTAATTGTTGGAGGTTCGTGGCTATGTCCAATTTCAGAAGGCTACGGTTTGAGTTTCTCTCTTCTTTGTGAGGTCTTTGAATTTTTCTCGCAGTTCCTTAAAATATTCATTATCATTAACCTATTTGGAATTATTAAAAATATTACAGGTATGAATAATGTCATGTGGTGGCCACATAAGATTTTTCTGTTTATTTTTTGTCACAATACTTTTTCTTTGTTATATTTTAAAGGAATCTGACGGAGACTCAGGCGACGAGAAGAAAAAGAAGAAGAAGAAGAAGAAAAAGAAGAAAAGGGATTCCGATGGTGAGGAGGCATCTTCAGAGGTATTAGCAACATTTCATGCTGGTCTTCTTTGTTTGCATGTTACTAAGTTTTCATTTTGCTGGCATCCCTTGTTTAGCATGGCCAATATGATCCTGTGAAAAATGCTGAGCTAAATGAAGGTGCAACAACGAAAAATCAATTTCTCGCATTGTTATATGTAATAAGGACAGGATACATGCTTAATTGAAAATTTCTTGAACTAGAAGCTTTTTCTATTTTTACTTGGCTTTATTCAGAAACTTGAATAGAAAGTATTGTACGCTATGTAATCCTAAAAGTAAGATAAAAGAAAATGTAAATAAGTTATAATAAAACCAAAATTAACAGTATGAAAAATATTTTTGATAACTTTGGCTAATTCCACACAAATAAACAAAAATACGACCAGCTTCTGTAAATAATCACTGAAACCGGTTTTGTGTTTTTATTCATTTGTGTGGAATTAGCCAAAGTCATTATTAAAAATATTTTTTGTACTGTTAAATTTTGTTTCATTATGGAATTCCACAAAGTATCAGCCTTTAACTTAAAGTTATAATAAATTAAGCAGTCGTTTATGATAATGACATAAATGGTGAGTTTGTTGGAGTTTAGTCCTCCTGAAGAAAATAGTGGATCTGCGACCATTTAGTCATCGTGTTTTTATGGATCATATGTAACCACAAAGCTCAAACAAAAAACAAAAATGAGAAGAGAAAGACAGACCTGGGACCTAGAAAAACTGAAAGAAAGGCAGGATTTAGTCAGCATGAAGTTAGAAGATAACCTAAGAAAGTTGGAAAACAAACCAAAGACCGTTGATATAGAATGGGATGAAATTAAAACCAGTATCAAGGATACCTTGGATAAAGAGATTGGAAAACAAGAGAAGAAAATCAGAAAACCATGGATCACGAAGGAAATGCTGGAGAAAATGAATGAGAGAGGAAAATGGAAAAACGTTAACACTGAAGAAGGTAGAGCCAACTATAGGCGTATAAACAATGAGTTGAGAAGGGTAACAGATAAAGCTAGAGAAAATTGGATAAAAGGAAAATGTGATGAAATAGAACAAATGGAGAAGTTAGGACGTAATGATATGATGTACACTGGAGCACTCGAGTTAGTAGATAAGAAATCTAATGGAATTCATGGTATGGGAATTATGAATACGGATGGGAAGATAGTCTCAGAAACAAAAGATGTAGCACAGGTATGGGAAGAATACATTAAAGAATTATACAGCAAACAGGCAGGAGTGGCAAAAATAGAACTGGAAGATGAGGAAAACATTGAAGAAGACAACTTCGGACCAAGTATTATGGAGAGAAAAGTAGAAAAAGCAATAGTGGAACTAAAGAAGGGGAAAGCCACGGGCAGCGATGGAATACCGGCTGAGATACTTAAAATCATAGGATCAGAAGGACTAAAAGCGATCACAAAATTAATTAATAAGATTTACGACACGGGAGAGTGGCCTCAGAATTTCCTAGAAGTAACAATGATCCCTCTAAAGAAGTAGCCAAAGGCAATGCAGTGTAAAGATTACTTACATAACGATAAGCCTTCTGTCACACACATCGAAGATCATCACAAGGATTCTTAATAAAAGACTGGAGAAAAAGGCAGAAGAAATAACAGGGGAAGATCAATTCGGTTTCAGAAAAGGACGAGGAACTAGAGATGCTATAGGAGTAGTTAGAATCATATCAGAAAGGGCAATAGAGTACGGTCAAGATATCTGCGCATGTTTCGTAGACTGGCAGAAGGCCTTTGATAGAGTAAATTGGGTCAAGTTGATGAAGATATTAAAGGATATAGGTGTAGACTGGAAAGACAGGAGACTGATTAGGAATCTATATGTGAATCAAATTGTAAAGGTCAGGTTTGAGAATGTGGACACCTGCGGAATAAATATCGGTAGAGGAGTAAGACAAGGCTGCTGCCTATCGCCAACCCTATTTAATATATATGGAGAAAGTCTAATGCAAGAAGCTTTAGAAGGCACAGGAGATTTAAAAATTGGAGGAAGGATTATAAGAACAGTAAAATATGCAGATGATCAAGTACTTCTAGCAAGAAAAGAAGAGGAGCTACAAAAAATGATAAATAGACTAGTGATAACAGGTAG
Organism: Tanypteryx hageni; assembly: GCA_028673005.1. Lineage (NCBI taxonomy): Eukaryota > Metazoa > Arthropoda > Insecta > Odonata > Petaluridae > Tanypteryx > Tanypteryx hageni. The sequence continues at coordinate 155,617,534 of CM054114.1, read as the reverse complement.
AAAATACGGTATGGAAATAAATACAGAAAAATCCAAGGTCATTCGAATATCGGGCAAAGAAGAGAATCTGAACATAAGTATTGGGGGAAAGCCTTTAGAACAAGTTTCAGAATATAAATACCTTGGAAGCATCATAACACGAGAAGCAAAATGTACGGATGGGATCAGAACTAGAACAGGAAAAGCAAAAGCGGCTTTCAGGAGAAAGAAACAACTACTTACAGGGAATATAAGGGAAGATATCCGCAAGAAGTTGATAAAATGCTACGTATGGAGTATAGCATTGTATGGGGCAGAAACATGGACGCTAAGGAAAAATTACATCAAATACTTGGAAAGCTTTGAGATGTGGACTTGGAGGAGAATGTTGAAGATAAAATGGACAGATAGGATGAAAAACGATGAAGTGCTAGGAAGAATAGGAGAGAAGCGAATGATTATACAGACTATCAGGAAGAGGAAGGCAAACTGGGTTGGACATTACCTGAGGAGAGAGAGTATGATTAAAGATGTGTTAAAAGGAAAACTAGATGGGAAAAGGGAAAGAGGTAGGAAAAGGTTTCAGCTGATAGATGATTTGAAAGGGAAAGATAGTTATCAAGATATGAAGAGGACAGCAGAAAATAGGAGTATATGGAGAATCAGGTTTAACCAAGAATAATCACAGACCTGTCTATGGACAGACTACCTATGATGATGCTGGTGGAGGTTTTCGGGTTTCGCTGCGTTGGCGGCAGGAGATCTCCTGAAGATGCAGACTGCAATGTCTGTGAAACGTCGAGAGCCAGAAATGCCGCCAACGCAGCGAACCTCCACCAGCATTCAGCAACGCTGCGAAAGCCTTCAACTCAAATTGATACCTATGATGATGATGTAACCACACAAATTTGCATTTTTCCGTGTTGGGTAATTCCAGTCCATCTCCTAATTTCTACCTGTACAGAATCAAAATTAGTGCCTGTTTCTCATTTATATTGATAACAAGATTATTAGGGTACTGCCCCGAAGGATGGACAGATTGCATATAGAATGTGAATAGCTATTGTGCATATGAGCTGGAAAATGCTAATATCATCTGTCCATATGTTTGCAGTGACATGAAGACTCATTAAGAAATGTTTTATAAATGGAACTATGGAGCAGGTGCCTTGCTAATTTGGATCGAAATGCTTTTTAATGATATTCCGTATTGTTGAATATATTTTGGCGTTGTGTGACAAAGAGGGCCCAACATCCATTTGAATATTCTAGCATGATTTGAAGGTAATTTGTATGCATTGAAAAAGTCATTCATCTTTTCCTTAGAACCGGGGTCACCAACCTGAATTTCAAGGGGTCTGTGAGGTCTCCAGAGACATTTTGTGCAGCCCTTAGCCATTGCCTGCAAATGCTTTCCAAATCAGTTTAACTCTGGCTTCACAATAATTTATTGTCATTAGTAATGAAGCTGAATAGAACTTAATACTTTCATTGTTAATTCCTTTTATAAAATGTATTTTTGTCATGACTCACTTATTTGCATATTATGTCAGTGAGAGTTTCTTCAACAAAAAACTAATATTCTCAGATGAACTGTAATTAAGTTTTATGATCAATACCTGCATTGTATGAATCTGATATGTAATCCATTGCGCTGATAAATAATGTCATCTCTCCTGACAGGTGCAGGCAGTGAAGAAAGAACCAGATAGTGATTGAGACTCAAAGATAATGTG